>CM075189.1:33772049-34202049 GCA_037577475.1 Chaunax sp. Z400 | reverse complement strand
GGAGTAGTGTGGTGAGTGAATCCAGGGAGCAACAGGGAGCATTGTGGGAGGAATACTGATCATGGTGAGATGAGGAGGACAGAGGAGGTCAGTGATGACCAAGGAAAGAACATGTCAAAGGGGGACTCACCCGTCCCTCTGCTCCTCTTCTCCTCCCTGTTTTCATCCTTGTCCTCTCATTACCTTATTTCACCTCCTGCCCTCCTCTATTCCTCAGTTTTCTCTCCTATAATTGGTTTTCCTCCTCTTTCTCCTTATCGCCTTTTTTCTTCTCTAATTGTTTCCCCTCATCTCCTTCCTCTGGTCTTCTCTCCTCTTTGCCTCTTGTCATGTCCTCCTCTCATTTATTACTATTTCTTCTTTCCCTTTTGACACAATGTTCATTTCCTCTTCCTGTTTCATGTTATGTGTTTCCCCTTCTTTGTTCCTGATATCCCATTTCCACATTCTGCTCTCCTCATCGTCTCTCCTTTTCTTTTTCCTCTTCTCTCTTCTTGTCTCTGTTAATTTCTCCTGTTTCCTCTCTTTGTCTTGCCCTTTCCTTGTTTTTCTCTCACCTCCTCACCTCTTTGCCCTCCCCCTCTACCTCCTCATTTTGCTCTGCTCTTTGCTCTATTTAACCTCTTCCTCTCTCCTCACCACCATTGTGTCCTTGTCTCTTCTCATTTTGCCTCATTTCCTCCTCTTGTCATATCCTCTCTGTTCTGTTATCCTTCTGTTTTCTCCTCTCCTCTTTTTTGTGTAATCTGCTCCTCCTCTTTGTCCTTCCTTTTCCCTTATCTGTGATCTCCCTTTTTCTCCTCTCCGCTGTCTTCGCTCTTCACCTCTTCTTCCCTTGTGTCTCCAGTGTTTTTCCCCTTTCTTTCTTCCTCTCCTTTCTTCTCCCTTTCATTGCAGATCTCCTGCTCTTTGTTTTTCCTCCTCTCTTTTTTGTTTTCTTCTTCTGTTTATGCTGCTGTTGTCTTCTCTCCTGTCCTTGCCGCGTCTCCTTTTGTTTTCTCTCTTCCCCGTCTTTTCACTCCTATCCTCTTTCTCTGCTTTTATCGTTTCTACTCATCTCTTTTTTCCTCCCTCATTTCCTCCCCTCTCCCCTGAGCATGTACACAGTGTTTAGGTGTGACAGATGGCTGTTGGGTTGAGAAAGGTCATCACAAATCTGGAGTGTTTGATGTGTTGATACGTCATCAGGTGGAAGAATGGACTGACAACACTTGTCTTTTGAGGCCCTCTGGAGTTCAAAAAGCCAGGAAATACTCGTGAGTGTTTGTGCCATAGATAGAGCTGATTAGACTTAGACCACATTCCATTAAAGTGATAATTTATTAGATCCATATGGCATGAATTCAAATAACACTTTTTCTTTCTTCTTCCTGCATGTTTCCCATCCCTCCTCTGGCTGGATTTAGTAATAGAACAATACTGCATTCACCTGAGTTAGCACCCAATTTAATCCCTCTCTTCTGCTGCCCATCTCTCCTCCTCTTTATTTCTTTTCTGCATTCGTCGCCTTTTGTGCACCCCACAACTTTTCTGTTGTCTCCTGTCGACACCGCAGTCTACCCACTCCAAAAACAATGTGGCCCTAACCTTGCAGAGGAGGCGATAAAGAAAAGGTTCAATGAAGACCAGAGGCATTCATAGATAACACTGTGCAGCTTGTGCCTCAAGTCTTATTGCTGGGAAAGACCTGCAATGAGGTCCTCTACTGCTTTGAGTCCCTCAGCCGAGACCACGGTGTTAAATAACCATCGTCCTGCAGACTGCCAGCAATGGCTGGAGTACTTCTGCTGTTTCAGCACCAACCTGTGCTGAGATAAGAAAGAGTTAGAGCTCAAGATCAACAATCAAACACAGTGGTGTGACAGAACAAAAAGGGCCAGTGCCTTTCCTGGTTTCTGCCTCCAAACTCTCAAAAGTCAGGTTGATTTGTGGGAGCAGAACTCAACTTCTGTGCAGAGTTACCTGTAAGAATGTTTGTGCCCTCCAGGTCTGCCATTGTTTGAGTGGTTGAATATTGTGTGAGTGGTACTAAAATCAGTTCATGTGATATAATATAATTATTTGACTATGAATTATATATATATATATATATATATATATATATATACACTACCAGTCAAAAATTTGGACACAGTTTCCCATTCAAGTGGATGGAAAACTGTGTCCAAACTATTGACTGGTACTGTATATATATATATATATAAAGAGAAGTATAATTAAATATACTATAATATAATTATAATAGTATAATTAAATACAGTAATATTCTATTACTGTATTTGTTTGGTGCATAGACCTTGTGTTGCTTTTTCTGTGTAGATGTGCAGTAAATTGTCATGAGGAAAACAAATGCATACAAACCTTTTACTATCTAAGGATTCCTAGTGGGAACATGCACAGATGAACTTGTTGTTTTTTTTCTCTGCTGGATAAAAACAAACATGTGTTTGATGAGGAGTGTGTGATCTGTATTTAAGTGAGGCAGATAATTCAAGTGAGCTCTTTAACCTCAGCTAACCTTTGAGTAAACACCTGAGCCTCACAGGGATTTCATCTGAAGGCAAGAATCAGGAATAGAAGAGCAGACAAAAGAATGAAATCATAAGGTTAATGAGAAAACCGGTGCTTAGTGTGAAGGCAGGAAACCACAGATGATGGGATTTAAGGATAAAAAGTGAAACGTTTCCCACACAGCAGTTGGTCAGTGTGGTATAAAAGACTTCAGATGGAAGAAGTCGACTGAAGGGATGTTATAGACACACAACCACTGCTGCCTTACTTCTTTACTTTTATTAATCATGTTATGTCTATAAAGTCACATTATGAGAAATCCTCCACACTTTGAGACATAAAGCTGGTTCCCATGAGCACAACAATCACATTTCATCACATTAAAACATTAAGATACAAACACTTTGAAGGGTTAAATGGCCTACAGCAGGTCACATGATGAATCACAACAATCTTGAATGTTCGATCAGCTCTATTTCTTTTGTCTCCCAAACTCTTTTTCATTTTTAAGCTACTGTGGGAAAAACCCAACAACTCAAAGCCTCCATAAAAACAGAGTGTGTGTGTTTGTGTGTTTGTGTGTTTGTGTGTTTGTGTGTCTCAGTTACTACAGGCTGGCAGTTCCACACCTGACTTCCATCTACAACCAAAACCAGCAGTATTTATATCTGCTTGAACTGCTCTCTCCAGCGGTTTTATCCAACTTCAGGCTGTGATTAAAGTATTTCTATTGTTTTATTTCTGTAGCTCATCCGTCTTTCTTGTGCTCCACATCATCAGTGAACTCCAGTCTGCCAGCCTCCTCCAGCCTCCTCCAGCCTCCTGCTCCAACCAGCCAAGGCCGATAGCTCGTCAGGAAGATCCCTGTCCTGCCGTCTGTATCCTGTCCCTTTTAATAAACTCTGTCTAAACCTTCTCCTGTGTTGATGTCTCACTTTTGGGTCCAGCCATTCAGTCTACACCGTAACACACGTTATAGGTAGGACCAAAGACAAAGAAATGGCATCTGAATTATTTTCACATCTTATGAATCGGCTACGACTCGACTCAACTCGCCTGTTTTACATCTCCACTAGGTAAAAAGTACCTGGTTCTACTTTTTGAGGCTCACTTGGAACCACAATGGAGCAGGTACTAAAAGGTCACATGAAACATTACAGACCACTGATTGGTCAATGCCTGGCACACAGAGTTTCCTGCACAGCACAAATCAATGGCCGCCACACTCAAACAGCAAAGCTACTTTAGCGACCGTAACTTTTATTTCATTGCAGCTGCTGTGTTGAGGAGGTGCAGACGCTCCTGTCTCAAACAGCTGATGAGAGGATCACCAGAGGTGTGTGTCCTGTTGAAGACTACGCCACAGCAGTTTCACGTGGCGTCCATCGACCCTGAGGAGGAACTTATCCTGTAATGGAAAACGACCTGCAGAAAAGTACCTGATACCAAGGCGAGTCGAGTCGAGCTGGTACTACACAGTGGAAATGTGGTTTTAAGTGTTCGGAACCCCATGAATGTATGTTTTTTACTTAGTGTCAGCATTGATCCATGTGATTGTATCAGTAGCATTGTACAGGAGATTAGCTTTGCGTTACTTCCCGACTACATTAAATGGACAAACCGAGTGGTTTTCTCTCCTAACTCTGGCCATGAAAGTGAAATATGTATTTAGTTGTTCAGTCTGCACCAGAGTTTGGCAGGTTTCACACCAGATCAAACAGGTTAGATGTGAATGCACCCTCAGACTTTAGGCTTCTAGCTACAGTATTATGGTTTATGTTGAAGTAAGTCTCCAGGGAATAAATGTAAGTCATGTGCTTTAATGGGCTGTGACACAGTGTTAGCAGTTGGCTAGAGACTCACCTGACTGCTGCTGCAGGCCTGTGAACATGTGACTGACGGAGACAGGGAGACAGCTTTAAACTGCAGCCAGAAAAGAAGAAATAGCTTTTGGGAAATTTAAGGTTCAATGACGGCGATTTAACAGATGTTCTGCTACAATTTTCTGGGTAATGAAGTTCCTGCAGCCTTCAGAAATATTTATCTTTACTGCGACTGTGGTCTGCCTTCTGCAGCTTTGAGATGTTACAGCGACCGGATCTAATTCTAGAGACTCAGGATTAAGGCCATGAATATTAAATTCTGCTTAAAAATATCCAATACTCTTATCCATCATCCACTTGTCCTGTGAATTTAAATAATTTATTGCCTGTGTGTAGATTGTGAGAGCACGTGTGTTAAATGATGCCTGTCTAAACTTACTGGGATCATCTTTGCTACAAATGTGGGTTTTAAATGATTTGTGCAAATCGAACATGTTTTCATTTGGTAAAGATAAAACCAGATTAAACTCCATTAACTGGTTTATTGCCTTAAGACAATCTAATTAACATTTAAATAAAAGCCAAATGACTTCATTTAGTGTTGAAACACAGGCTCAGAAAGAACCAGAACAGATATAGGTCAGAAGAGGAGAGTTAGAGAGAGGAAAAGAAGGAGTGCAGCAGGAGAATGAAGAATCTGTTTCTCCAGATGTATTTTATGGATTCTTGAAAAGCCAACCTGAGGTGCGTGTTTTGTATGAGTGTCAGATATTGTCATGTACATTTATACAGATAAAAACAATGTGTATTCTGTCACTTTGTTAACACAGTGGATTCAATAAAGATGTAAGATGATTGTTATTGTCTTATTGTCCTTATTGTTACACTTTGAATCCTTCTGTTTGTGAAACTGAATCAATATGGAAAGAAAATAAATCTGATTACAATTAGTTGTCCATGTGGTTATTTTTTCCATTGTGTATTGCAGATACATGACAGGTACATATTTATGCACAAAGGTAAATGATTATTTCTCCATGATATGATATTAAAATGATGAAATATGGTGTTTCCAGGTAGAAAAAACAATTCAACTCAAAATGAACCTGAGCATATGCCTAAATAGGATATTAGCTCTGTTAAACATTTTAAAATCTCACAACAAATTAAACTATGTAATCCTCAACGGCATATATTCTCCAAACTTCACCAAGAGAAAATGCTGGACTGCTCAGGAGCTCCACTCATGCAGCTACTGACATTGGAGGCTGATGAAAATAAAAAAAATAGAATAGAAAATTAAAATAAAATAAAATAAATTGAAAAATTAAAATAAAAAAAACAACATTTGAGTCTGATGCAATAAACCTTACGTATCTTCAAA
The DNA here is from genome assembly GCA_037577475.1 of Chaunax sp. Z400. Lineage (NCBI taxonomy): Eukaryota > Metazoa > Chordata > Actinopteri > Lophiiformes > Chaunacidae > Chaunax > Chaunax sp. Z400. The sequence continues at coordinate 34,196,331 of CM075189.1, read as the reverse complement.
AACGACCACCAGGGGGAGCTCAAACCCATGAAATTAAACCTGGACTTGGACTAACGATATTAATTACCGGCACATTGTGTGCCAACTGAACATGAGCATGAAGTTAGAACTGTCACAAAACTGCATATTTGAATGTTAATGTGAAAAGCTAAATGTTATTAGTAGGTTTATCCGATGACACGTGCCCCACTCTTCCACCAGTTTCATGGGAATCTGCCAAGTACTTAATATGTACCTGATAAAACCAGTTAAATAGAAAAAGCCATATATGCAATGTTCAAAAAAGGAGAAAAAAATCCTTCACTCGACTATCTGGATCCACTCCAAAATTTAATGTGTCCTTCCCATCATATGTTCGACCCTCCAACCAAGTTTCATAAAAATCCATCAGGTGGTTTTGGTGTAATCAGACGGACAAATAAACCAAAGGTGCTGAAAACGCTGGAGTTTTCACCACATGACTTGAAATGCATTGTTTGAACACAAAGAAATAACCAAAACCAAAACTATGACTGAGAAATACCCAGATTGACCAGATGGCTCCTCCTCCAGACACAGGTTCCAGAGACACCAGCTGGCTGCAGTAGAGGATAAAGCTGCTCAAACCACACTGGTGACTCTGAGACACACGCTGTGCATGCAGAGTCTGCATGTCACTCACAATCCAGGAGGCCTGAAATCAGAGTAAACTACGTTTCATAAGACAGACTTCTCTTAGAGATCAATCATGAAATTGAGAACCAGGACTTTTCCTGATGTACCAAGCAGCTAAAAAGTCACAGCATGACATTTGATGTAATTTGTTTTATTTCACATCTCACATCCTCCAATGTGACTATTGCAGATTGTGATGTCAATGCTGATATGATATATCATGCAGCCCTGAATATGAGGTATATAAGGGCTTTAAACCAACAGTAAATCACACCAAACATCGCTGCTTACTGTGTATCGTTAGCCACACCCCAATAAGTGATGATGTATTATTCATAAATTGTCACAAATATAAGTCACTGAGGATTTGTGGCTCTTTTTTTTAATGTTCATTTCCTCCATTCTTATATGTTGAGGAGCTACACAAAGGTTTGGCGCCTGTGAAATGAGGAAAAGCACCGCTGTTGCAAATTACATGTCTGTCCTCATTCAATATGCATCTTAAGGCGTTTCTGTTCAGAGGCACCAATTATGGGAGGAAAGACTGAACATTCATACAAGCAGCAGCCGCAGACTGACCTCTGCAGCTTCATGTCTGCTGCTCATTTACAAATACTCCACTAAACTGGAACTCATTTGGATCATTTCATTCCATTCCACTTTGCTGTTCTGATCTTTTGCAGTCTTTACTGCTGGGTTTCTGTTATGCAGCATGAAACATAGCAGAAACCAACGTGTCATCTTATAGCCTGAATGCGAGTATTGGTAAAATACCCTCACATAGGAAGATGCTAGTTCAGAATGATGCATTCTTGTTATAGAATGCCTGGTTAACAACTTAAATCACTTAATAAATGTTCGCACATATGAAAGATGTCCTTGCTTTATATGAAGTGTTGTAGAGGCTAATCTAGCTTTGTACAAAGGCTCAGTCAGAATTAGGTATTTCACAGCAGACAAATGAGTCATTATGTGACCATGAAGGGTTTTAAAGCATCTCAGGTGTGTCTGCTTGTCACTCACATTCAGACACACGAATAAAAGTGAGCTAAAACCTCAACATGACTCACAAACTGAAGGCTCTCTGGAGTGAATAATGTGGGAACGGACATCAGCTTTCATCAAAGACCAGGGGGAGCAAATCCCCCCCCAAAAAAGCATTCACATTCAGAAACACACACACACACAGACACGCGCACACACACACACACATACAGACACACACACACACAGACACGCGCACACACACACACACACAGACACACACACACACACACACACTCACAGACACACACACACACACTCACAGACACACACACACACACACACACACACAGACACACACACACACACACACAGACACACACACACACACTCACAGACACACACACACACACACACACACAGACACACACACACACACTCACAGACACACACACACACACACACACTCACAGACACACACACACACACACAGACACACACAGACACACACACACACACACACACACACAGACACACACACACACAGACACACACACACACAGACACACACAGACACACACACACACACAGACACACACACACAGACACACACACAGACACGCGCACACACACAGACACACGCACACACACGCACACACACGCGCACACACACACACACACACAGACACACACACACACACACACACAGACACACACAGACACACACACACACAGACACACACACAGACACACACACACACACACAGACACACACACACACACAGACACACACACACAGACACAGACACAGACACACACACACACACTCACAGACACACACACACAGACACACACACACACACACACACACACACACAGACACACACACACACACACAGACACACACGCGCACACACACACACACACACACAGACACACACACACACAGACACACACACACACACACACACACACACACACACACACAGACACACACACACAGAGACACACACACACACACACACACACACAGACACACACACACACAGACACACACACACACACACAGACACACACACACAGACACACACACACACACACAGACACACACACACAGACACACACACACACACACACACACAGACACACACACACACAGACACACACACACAGACACACACACACAGAGACACACACACACACACACACACACACATACACACACACACACAGACACACACACAGACACACACACACACAAACACAGACACACACACACACAAACACACACACAGACACACACAAACACACACACACAGACACACACACACACACACACACACACACACACACACACACAGACACACACACACACAGACACACACACACAGACACAAACACACACACACACACACACACACACAAACACACACACACACACACACACACACACACACACACACACACACACACACACACACACACACACACACACACACACACACAAACACACACACACAGACACACACAGTCAGCAGGAAGATGCTGCTTTTAATGATCAGTTTCCTGCTGACGCCGTTGATTCTGTCAGACCTACTTACTGTTGTTTCTGTCAGGAACATGGATGTAGATTTTTTTTCTTTCAGTTTGGTGTCAGAACTATTAAATCACTTGGTTTCATCAAAAAGGGGACATGGTGGCAACGGCTCAGGCCACCGAGGAGGATACATACAAAAGTGATGTGTTTGTGTGTGAATGATTTCAAAAGTGGAGTCAGACTCTAATGAACTCACTTTTTCTATTCCATAGTTTATTTTGGAATAATTTATTGGGGGAATAACTCGTCATGTTTCTCAGACGTTGGGGGGGAACGTGTCGACGTGGACCTGACTGTTTCTGATCACTAACATTTGTAAACCACTGACCTGCAGCAGATGATCTGATCAAATGTAATGAACTGGCTGGAGCCCAACACCAGAATGATCCTTCAACATGTATAAATAAACACAGTGTTTAGCATCGGAGGGAGAGTTCAGGCTGAGCAGAAGGAGGCGTGCAGAGACATATTTATTTGTGGCATGAAAGAGAATGAGGCCACTGTTTTTTAGTGGATAAACAGTTTAATGCTGTAGAGATGGTGGAGGGAGGAGAATGAAAGATCATTTTAAACACATACAGAATGTTCCTCTATGAAAACACAGGGGGGGGGCAGGATAGTGACTAATAACTAACTAACTTAACTAATGTTGCAATGCGCCTTACGCCTGCCAATATTTAGCCTGTTCTCATCCCAGGCTTTAGATAGCACCCCTTTGCCACGCCTCTTGGCCCCTGTAGTCTTTGAAAGACATGTTTAACCTGAAACAGCACTTTGATTGAGCTTAATCACAAAAACTAATTGGTCAGATTTAGGAGGAGATCGGTGATTTACCGCACACGCCTGGGTTAAAGTCGACTTTGCCAGAAGGTGATCACAAACAGAAGAGACCAAATGCAACTCATTCAAACTTCAGATGTAGACAGTAAGTTAAAAGGGTTGGGCTGTGGTAAAAACTCATTGAACATCAGGTGAATCATCACACTGGACCAGTGCACTGATATTCACTCCTAGGTGTCACAGTTGGCTCAGCAGACGCTTCTATGGAGCCAATGTCAGCATCGCAGCACCACAATCCATCAGGACAACTATGACACATTGTGTTCTTTGAATCAGGGTCTGCAGTCACTGCAGGTGGATCACGATGACCCCTGGAGGCACTGACACACATCACTGCATTGTGAAAACTATTTGTGCATTAATGATGTAAACATAATTTAAGAGCCACCAAGCCAAACCTTTAGATCAGTGATCGGTGGCCCACAGGTAATACCACAGCTTCACATCCAGCCTGCAGGACAATACTGCATTTACAAAATGCACACATCTAACATTACTCATCAGAGGATGAGTAATGTCTGTCTGCTAGGACACTGTCTGTCCTGACAGTGATCATCAATTAGCTTGCCGACTCCTGGCAATGAGCTAAATAGTCAATAATTCATAGTTCATCTGTTCTTTGGACTAAAACTATTCTTCAGCTCCATCCTCTCTCCTCAGCTGAGATACCATCAAACCACCCAGCTCCCAGGCTGGACATCCCCTGGAGCTTCCAGCGGCACACTGGCCTCAGGCAGCTGTCTCTAAGGTTGTCTGTGAGGCAAATTTAGAAAAAAAGGGTATCACTTGGCCAGCTGTATTATCGCTTTACAAAGTGTATTTTTGTTTGCTCACTGAGAGCCTGAAGGTTTTTTTTCTTTTTTTTCTATTGACAGGAATACATTTAGCATCACACACATCCTCGTGTGCATCGACAAAACTCCACAGGGAACATTTGAACAATCACGTTAATAAAAAATGCATCACTCCCTTTCTAAATTATTTGGATTCTTTGTAGTAGTGTTAATAATGTATTCTGTTTTTATTTTGTAGGTTTCCCAAACTTGGCTGTTTGTAATCATGTAGGGCTCAACAGTGCAAGTATTTCCACGGCATTTGTCCCTAAAAGTAGATACAACCAGGCAGCATGATTTCTAAACACACTGTGTGGCAGAGAGCAAAGGCAAGTAAGTGACTGGGAATGGGAGCGGAGCTGAGGAAAAGAGGAAATGTTGAAAAATGAATAAATTATATATAATTTATTTATTTTTTCAACTTTGTCCCTCATGCTGTCTGGTGAGAAACATCCTGGCCTTTGGACAAATGTAGTTGCTGATGCCTGCTTTAGATTATGATCACTTTGTCACTTCTAATGGTCTATTAAGCTGCTCTTAAGTCCACCAGCATTAGAGGGTGATTTCCCATTGTAAGGAGAGTCACTGCATTTTATATCATCATCAGTTAAGATACTATTCCTGCTTAGAGCCATGTGAGGGGTAAGATTTTATGTAGACATTCAGCACATCTGTTTAAATATCTGCAAAATTAGAAATACAGTATGACTATTTTCACTGTGCGCTTCCTCCCACCCATATGCACCATGGATCCTGAATAACTTTACTAGTCTAGGTTGTATTGGCATTAGCATATTATGCCCAGAACCCACGTTCTTCAAGTAGCAGTATGTATTTGCACCCACCCATGTACTGACGGGCATGTTGGTATTATAATGAGGGGTACTTAGGTGCATTGTTGGGGCATTGGTATCTTGAGGCAGTAGAAAACGATTGCTGCATTGAACGTGAAAATCCTGGTCTAAAGTCAGTGATGCAGTGTTTTGACTGTTAATGAAAAGGTGCATCAGATAGTAAATCGTGCATAGACCAGTTCACAATGGGCGTATACTAGTGATGCATGGGTCATCTGAATCCACACGTACAGTTTCATTCACCCGCCAACCACCTGAACAAATTGTTTAGTCCAATTTGGAGACTTGTGTACTGACATGTCACTGCAGCTCTACATGTGTCTCAGTATTTATCAGGTGCTTTACTCCAAACAATCTCACTGCATGAACCTGAACAAACATGCATGGAACAGGGGATTGGACGACTGCAGTGGTATACGATCCACAGATGAAAGACCACATCCCTAAAAAAAAACATGTGCTGCAGTTTAAACAGCGATGCACAAGGTGCAGACACACCTGCAAAGGAAAGGGAATGGAAGATGACAGTCAGATTGATTTAAATGGAGCAAAGCTTGTGAGCTTTGTTCAGGCAGACGACTCGAGCTGCACCGCTGCAAACACACATATGCACATGACATGACATGCCTCATTGTCCTCAATCACCCCCCACCTCAATTTGGCTGTCTATTTAACGTATTGCTGCTGCACTTTCAGCCCCACCACCACCCCAGCATCCACCTGTAGGCTCTGCTTAGGGGATTAAAAAGGGTTTCTCATCACTCCCCAATACACTGTATCTATATAAACATATATGCAGGGAGTGATGACGTTGGAGCCTGAACACCAAACTCCAAATATCTTCTGCTCCTGTAATAATAATGGTTTTGAATCATGAGTTGTCTTACTGAGTTCAAGCTATGACCTAATAATATGACTAAATACAACTACATTGGGCCTTGTGCCATACTCTGTGCCCAGATTATGTACCCTTGAACTTGCAAAAGGGAGTTAGACATGCTCTAAATAAGCTATGCACTTAAGATCATTCTGATTGTACAAAATAGGGCCTAAATGTAGAATTTAAAGGATTATAATTGAAGGATTACTGGAGATATTACTGCTACTTGATGACTACTCTTCTGCTAAATACTTCTCAGACTGTCTCTCTGTTTTCTACTGTTATATTATTGACATATCTTTAACCTTTTGGATCTAAAACAGTCTCATATGTGTGAGTTTTGTAAAACAAACTATAAAAAAACAGTCTCACACAGATTTCAGTGTTTAATGCTATTTTCCTAATGCATTGCGGCCTAATTGAAGGTAATGAGCCTTCAGAGAAAGACGGAGACAATAACTGTTCCACATTTTATCAAACACACACACAAAATGGAAATTCCTCAGAGCATTAAACACTCCGTAATGTGCTTTCTCTCCGTTAACTGATCTGCTGATTGATAGACTTTTAATGATGTCATCATGCCGCACAAATCTGCAGTATATTGAGAAAAGTCCAGCATTTTGCTGGATTGCAGCTCCCCTGCAGGATTGCTGTGGTAATGATGCCGTATACTCAGTATCCTGTCCAAAGCAGTATTATAATGTATATACATTCATACCACAAAGGGTCTGCACCGCCTAATAATAACACATTCTTGTTTAAGCTATTAGGAAACCATGAAAACAGAGCCACAGGTCAGTGAAATACTAGACATGATATAGAGTTAAGAAGACTGCTACCCTGTGACTGCTCATTTAAAATGTTGATATATCACACAGCTTATGTTGACTTTACCACATGATGTGGTTAAGAATAGTTCAGGTCAGATCAGAGCAGCGACTAGCAGCTGGTAGCAGGTAGTTATGAGTTTGTGTGTGTGTGTGTGTGTGTGTGTGTGTGTGTGCGCACGCAAAAGAGACAGAGAGAGAGAGAGAGAGAGGGCGAGAGACAGATAGTGACAAGGGTCCCTAATGTAGAGTGACACTAGGAGAGGCAGAGAGAAATCCCACCATAATATAAAGTCCCTAAGGCTTCATTGATTGACACACACACGCACACACACACCCACACAACATGCTGCAAATGATTATTTATCCAGTTTGTATTCCAGTGAGGCTGTCAAAAGTGTCAGACTGATTACATGCTGACTGATTTGTATGTATGTCTATGTGTGTGTGTGTGTGTGTGTGTGAGTGGACTGCATGTATGTGGCTGAATTTAAATACTTTTCAAAATGACTAACAGACTCTTTATAGGTCTACTGTATGCTACTACAAATATAAACATATATGCACAAATGGAATAGACACAGCTATGATCCCATGTGTCTGGGTCCTCTTACAGAGAGTAATATATGTGTTTACTTGTATTCTGTAATACTATCTTTACTCAAGTATTATCATGCAAACTAAAAACATAAACCTACTCCATAGTTAGCCAACATTAAATGCAAGCTGGACATGGGAAATGGTTGAGGGTAGTGTCGCTGCAATTCAAGCAAGGCACGACAAATAAGTACAGAAAAAACAACGAGGAAAAAATCTGTCTGTCCTCGATGAACCTGATGACCTCACAGACCACCAGCGAGTATCGTTACCTCTGCTGTTACTGCTTTGTATTCACTAGGTACATTAACACAACCTCCTCCGACTGTCACCATATATGTTGTTGAAACTTTTGACTCTTCACTGCCCTCCTGCTTTTGTATCGATGTCGACGTAAAGGTAAAATCAACACACAACAGCTTCCTCATGTAAATACTAGGACTTTCCAGGTGAGGGAGAGTGTAAATGAAAAACTGATTCCTCATTGGATCTGCCTTGTAGGCAGGCACTGGTGTTGGATCAGATCTGAATGCAGGCCTTGTGGTGTAATTCATCACAAGTCTCTTGAAGCACTTCACGATCACTGATGTAAGAGCAACCAGCATGTAGGCTTTCCGAGTTTGTGTGGGAAACGGCATTCAGTGGAGCGCTTACCTCCGCCAAAGTCGAACAGTCCTCCTGTCCACACGTCTGTTTAGCTTGCTCGGCCTCAGCCCGACCCCTCCACAACATTTTATGAAAATCAATTCAGCAGTTTTACTTAATTAAGGAAATTGTTGGAAAACACCTTTCCCCCACAATGTCAAGGGAAGTTATATTCCTGGATCTGCACTCCAAAATTGAATTCCTTCCGAGCCAGACCCCATCCTGCAATGAAGTTTCATGGAAATCCATCCAGTAGTTCATCTCTCCATTACAGATCATTCAGTAACTGAAATGATCAGGGATCAGATACAGCAGCTGGATCACTGGTGCAACATAAGCTCCTGGGCAGAGGTGATAATGTGAAGCAGCTTTTATTTAGACTCACTCATTAATCTCATTGCTTTGAGCACATGGAAATAATTGAAGGTGACTAAACAACATTTTTATGCTCAGAGACTCTTCAGTGAGCAAATTAACCTGAAATATAAAGGGTGGCAAAATTAGGATTTTGAAAAGTGATGGGGAAATGCCCTTCCCCGTCGGCACTGGAAATCACACCCTTGACTGACTCCTAGCACCACATGCACCTTTATGTCCCCATATTCCTAGATGATGGAACAACAGCTGCTCAGTCATAACATCAATACAAAGCCAGACATCTTCCATCATCATCACACAGTCACTAAATGAAGCATCTTCATCTTCATCCATCACACAGCTGTCTTTCATCTCATGAAAGGAGTCTGTACTGAGCTCCGCTGCAGACGTGATGGCAGCAACACAAAGGAAATGATGCCTCGGTTCCATTTCATCTAAATAAGCATAAATCCATAAGTCATTTCTGCTGATTAATTGTGTCACATTCATTCCAACTCGTGCAGTTTCCATTCTAAATGTGCTAAAAGTAAAGGCTCATTTATCCTCCATTTAATGTACAAAAACAGAGACGTCCGTGTCAAACAATGTGGCAGAGAAACGTCAAAAGTTTCATCAACAACAAATATAATGACAGTAGAGGAGGTTGTGATGATGTATCTGGTAAATACAAAGCAGCAAAAGTGGAGGTGAAGATCTACTGCATGAGGACTGAGACGAGACTTTTGTTCACATTTTTCTTTGTTGTTCCCAAACACATCCTTCCTGCCTTGCTTGAATTGTAGTTACACTGCCTCCACCATTTCTGGTGGTATTGCTCTGTTTCAGCAGAGCCCTGAAGCTGCACAGAGCGCTGTTTGCCTGTTTATTCGACATAATTAATACTGAGCGTGTCGCATAACGAAATTACACCAATTTCAAGGAAATCCTTTCCCTGAGCCTCCAGCAACTCACATGGCAAGTTTGAATTAGATCAGATGAACAACAGGAGATTTACAGACAGAGATTCCTCAAATTATAGTATGATGATATTTGATTGGATGTTTGAGTTCCATGTGATAGACTTTAAGTTAGTTGCTATTTGAAATGTATGTTCACCAATGAGGTATATATGAGGTATATATGAGTTATAAATAAGGTATATATTTATGAGGTATATATGAGGTATATATGAGGTATATATATGAAGTATATATGAGGTAAATATGAGCTATGTATGAGGTATATATGAGGTAAATATGAGGTATGTATGAGGTATATATGAGGTGTACTGTATATGAGCTATATATGAGTTTTATATATGAATTATATATATATGAGGTATATATGAGGTATATATGAGGGGCCTGTGCCACAAAGCTAACTGGATGGATTTGACTGTTTTTCTTGGACGATGGCACATGGTTGTTATATTGATGCTGTTTATCAATAAAGGTTGTCCTCTAATATGAATGTGTGCAGACAAAGCCACCAAGATATGTGGTTAACAACATGGTTCAGCCCTGAGACCTCAGTGATCCTCCATAGTAGAAATGATCTGAACACTAATGTCATTTTTTTGTCATATTTATTTATTGTAAAAGGCCCCTTGAGATCTCGTCTCCAAGGCGGTCCCTTGAAACATTCATGCATACATACACACATACAAATGGAACTGACAAAAAACAAAACAAAATGTATATTATTTAATGAAAAATGTACAACCACAGGGTAGCCAAATTGGCCAAATTGTAAAGATAATCATGCAAATGTATTGGAGAATGCATTGAGACAAATTGTCTACGGTTGTTCTTTATGCTTTACTGCACAGTTTAAATAGACAATGATTATTATTATTATCATTATTATCATTATTAAAGATGGCTCAAATCCATCTCTGCACTTTAGCTTTTTAATATCATCAAACATGTGATGTGAGGCAAACAACTGCCTCTGGATGGAAAAGTATATAAAATATACCTGTGCTTTTTTCAAAGTAAGACACCACCTGTTAAAAGGCACCAGAATACAGGAAATTACATCTACTCTATTGACAAGGGGAGGGAGGAGCCCCAGAACCTGATTCAGTGTGTCCTATGTACATGTTTATACTGTGCCACAGCATGCAGTGGAGCATATGTCATATACTGATGTCATCCTCAGTATTTATTTGGTCTCTCTGTGAAAAGGCCAATCCCAGTCATGTTATTTCCACACATTTGACAGTGGCCTGTTATTGTGAGTGAGCACATCTGCCAGGTGGATGCATCATCTCTGCAGGATACCTGCTCCTATGCACTGATTTCAACAAAACTCTTCTTAAACTCTGAGAGGAATCAGTCTTTTGTATGCATGAAAAGAAAAGTCTTTTACTTCAACCTGTGAAAAATGGAAACAAAACCTAAAGTGCTGTGTTTGTATTTTTGTTGACTGCATGTTGTGTATTAACTGCTTGTCTGAGACGTGAACAGACAGTAAAGCCATTCAAGAGAGAGGCTCGGTGATGCTGACAGAAATTAAACGCGACCGCTAACAACCCACAAACACACAGCAGATTGCAAAGTTAACATTTCCCAAGGTGGTTTGTAACAGCGCATGTGTCTCTGTTTTCTCACTCCTCTCTGGAATTGTCAGCTTGTAATTTGTCAAAGCAGAGCATGAACAGTACACTGCAAGACTGCATGAGCGCAAAGCTGATTGATTCATGGATCAATTCTGCAGCTACAATAACACACGCACACACATACACACACACACACAGACACACACACGCACACACACAAACTGGAGCTGGAGTAGAGCCAGATGAGCTTTGTTGCGCCATGTGCTGGAAGGATGGATAATCAAACACACAACACCTGTTACATCCAGTTCCTAGAAACACACTGTTTGCTATTGTGTGTGTGTGTGTGTGTGTGTGTGTAGACTTTCTTTAAAGTTTGTGATTGGTTTCTGCACTGTGGGATGTATGTTCAAATTAAAACACATTCCTCATGAGGCTCCGGTTATTCGTCGTGAGGAGTGCTGCTCAGACTGTGAACTTATTTATTTATTTATTGTTTGTTTGTTTGTGACGGAGCATGTACAATATTAAATATAAATGTTACTGTTGGATGCATTTAACTAGAGCTAGCCTGATGCTAACTGATCTGCAGTCCCCTGGCAGTATTACAATTAAAACATCCACAAAAGAATCAAATCTCCAAAACAACATTGGGCAGAGGAGAAAAACAAAGCAGCAAAACGTTATAAAACAAGAGCGCTCGGAGAGCGCAAACCTCCGCCAAGGCCCAACAATCCTCCACATAATTGTTAGCTGTGTTCACCAAAGCATTTTTTCTTGAGGCCAGAGTATTTGTGTAATTATTTGCAATGGAAGCGCCACATATTTACACTACACTACAAACGGCATCAGTGTGACGAGGCGCTGAGCGTCTTTTCTGCGCTGAGCGTCTTTTCTGTGCTGAGCGTCTTTTCTGCACGTTAGCTGTTTTTTTTAGGTCACCAAGATTTGAAAAAGGGTCAACTTTGGGTGAAAAGCGGCGCTGGTCACTGTCACTTTTTTCCCAGCTGTTCAATCACAGCGGAGGAGGGGGGGAGGGGGGGGGGACCCACATAGACCTGCGGGTCCGTCCTCTCTCCCTATTTCCTCCAGCCTTCCCTTCATCCAGAGCCAGGACCAGAGCAAGTCCTCCTGTGACCCCTTTGGTTTGTTCAAACGTCCCAACGCCACCTCGGTGTGTGCATTTTCTGCACTGCATACTGCACATTTTAGAGGCGTGACGTACATGACAACAGCGAACATAAAAGCTGATATATTTCACTATCTCCCCAGTTTAGCAGTAATTTGCTGTGCTCAAATAACAGACCTCCTGTTGCTGCCGCTTTGTTAAATCGCACACCTGAACATATTACAACGTCACAGCTGTTCCTCAACGCCGGGGCTCTTCATTCATACAGACGCCTCTTTCAGCGCTGTTACTACCTCACAGAAAGGATAGAACCTGTTTCATTCTCTCAGTTTGTAGTAAAAAGTTGCATAATAGGAACAAGCAGCTATCAAAATACAAATAGCAGTATTCAGTAATTTCAAATGTAATATGTTTTTCAGTATAACAATGCCAATATTTCCATCACCCCCAACCCCCACGGATGAATTAACCTAAACACCCCCTCACAAAATTGAAATGAGATCTATGCCCTGGACTAGCACAGACAACAAAACTGCATTTAGTGCATTTAAAGCTGCACTATATTATATTTTCACATATAGAACGGATCAAATAGCCAAGTGTAATGAAAAAAAGGGAATCCACAGAGAATTTTCACCATCTGTTGGTTCCCTGTTCAAGCATCTCACAGCTCAGTGTTGTGGTTTCACACCCTGTAATTGTGCTGCTTTGCCTCCCATATACATGATACACACAGCCAAGCGGATGCAAACAGCTGCAACAAGATGGCGATAGACATGGAACACAGTCCATCAACTTTGATTGTGTTAGAATACCAGGCATCAATGATATCAACACAGTCCAGAGCATCCTGTCAGCTCAGAAAACCACTCAACCCATCAAGTGCAACGGTGGTGGAGACATGTCTGTGCAAAGATGTGGACACAACAGTCTCTGATCTTCAGCTGCATTTTATTCTATTTCATCAACTAGATATTAGCCAGGAGCAGCCATGCTGGATCTACGCCCATCTTCTCCCGGGGCGATCTGGGAATCACAAAAAAACAGCTGCTCTTAACATAAACCTCGCTCCTCTTTCTTCGACACCAAATGAGTGTGTTTTTCACATATAATACATGTTTCAGCAATAAAGACAAAAAATTAAAGACTAAAAACAAACATTTATAAAGTTTGAAGGCTGCATGTCAGTTGTACTCTGTCACCACAGTAATGGTGGGGCTGCTGAGTGTGTTAGAATGTATGTGTTAAAGCTAGCTCATGTGTATTATAATCATACTATAATGCAATGAATCTCCGTCTGTCTGTCTGTAATTCATTTACCGTGAAAACCGTTCATCTGATCTACTTCAAACTTGCCATGTGAGTTGCTGGAGGCTCAGAGAAGTGATTTCTTGAATTTGGTACAATTCGGTTATGCGACACGCTCAGTATTAATACATTTAGGATAAACAGGCAAACAGCGCTCTGTGCAGCTTCAGGGCTTTGCTGAAACAGAGCAAAACCACCAGAAATGGTGGAGGCAGTGTAGCTACAAGTCAAGTAAGGCAGGACAAACCTGTATGGAAACAACGAAGAAGAAAAAAAGAAAGAAGATGACAAAAATGAACACTTTTGCTGCTTTGTATTTACCAGATACATCATCACAACCTACTGTCGCCATATTTGTTGTTGATGAAACGTTTGGCATGTCTCTGCCACAGCGTTTGATACGGACGTTTCTGTTTTCATACATAAATGGAGGATAAGTGAGCCATTAGTTTAGCTGCTGGACGTGGGATATGATGTTACTGTCATGTGTTGAGGCACATTTAGAACAGGTACTGCACTAGTGTTATTAAATCTCTGCTACGAAGCAGTTATACTGGAATTGGAACTTCTGGGAGTGATTTCTTTCGTTTCTTTTCTTTAGCATGTGACACGTTCATCTGAATGAAGCATTCATTCCTTACAGCCAGCCCTAAATGTACACAAACACACACACACACACACACACACACACACACACACACACACACACACAGATACACACACACACACAGATACACACACACACACAGACACACACACACACACACACACACACAGATACACACACACACACACACACACAGATACACACACACACACACACACACAGATACACACACACACACAGACACACACAGATACACACACACACACACACACACACACACACACACACACACACAGATACACACACACACACAGATACACACACACACACACACACAGATACACACACACACAGATACACACACACAGATACACACACACACACAGATACACACACACACACACACACACACAGATACACACACACACACAGATACACACACACACACACACACACAGATACACACACACACACACACACACACACACACACACACATTGCCATCTCTGCTCTTTTATGCCCTCCATAAACATGACTTTTACATTTTCTGTTTTGTTGAGTTGGATTCCATATGCATCATTACTCACCCTCTTCCCAAAATGCACTTTTAAAATGCATGCTGGCACACACACACACACACACACACACACACACACACACACACACACACACACACACAGATACACACACACACACAGATACACACACACACACACACACAGATACACACACACACAGATACACACACACACAGATACACACACACACACACAGATACACACACACACACACACACACACACACACACACACACACAGATACACACACACACACACAGATACACACACACACACACACACACACACAGATACACACACACACACAGATACACACACACACACACACACACAGATACACACACACACACACACACACACACACACACACACACACACACACACACACACACACACACACACACATTGCCATCTCTGCTCTTTTATGCCCTCCATAAACATGACTTTTACATTTTCTGTTTTGTTGAGTTGGATTCCATATGCATCATTACTCACCCTCTTCCCAAAATGCACTTTTAAAATGCATGCTGGCACACACACACACACACACACACACACACACACACACACACACACACGCTCCTCTTTATCTCTATGTTCTCCGCAATGAGCTGAATGTAACACCTCATGGTTGAGCAGGCAGGAATCAAATTTTTTGTTAGAGTGAGCCTAATATCCCGCCGGCTATGACAACTGAGTCGAGTCAAAAGTTGCCACATCCACAAATGTATTCTGACAACGAGTGTGTGTGTGTGTGTGTGTGTGTGTGTGTGTGGTGCCACAGATTTTGGCCAACAGGGTCAAATTCTCACAGTGTGGTCAAATTGAGTTAAAAAACAACAAGTAAATGATGAGTGTGTTTTTGTGAGTGTTAGCCCCTAAAGACAGCAATTTCTCCATGTCGTTGCATAAAATGTCATGAAAGCACAAGGCCACATCCAATTCAGCAACACAACAAAATAAGAGCCTGACTCTGAGCATGGAAATGTGTTTCGCTCCAAGGAGTTTCAGCAAAATGCTCCATTTGCCGGGAACCATCTGCAGCGTACACAATCATGTGTGTTAGTTCAACTAAATGTAACTGCAGGATTCTCTCTTATTAGACATTATTTTCTGTTTCACAATGCAAGAATCATTACAGCAGCTTGTCATGACAACATCAGCCCACGCTCAGTCTTCCTGTCTGCCACAGAAACAAACATCTGAGCAGTCAGCTGTAAACATAAAGGAAGCGTGAGGATTTAAGTAGGTCTGCAGACTATGTACGCTAAAGGTTTTCAGGCAGCTCTGCTCAGCTTCTTCCTGGGATGATTTAGATTCTCTGATGGACCCACCCTGGGAATGGAATAAAAACCTTACAAAGCTACAATACGTGATCGAAGTATGCTTCATCCTCCTTCCTCCATGCTTCATCCTCCTTCCCTCTGGCCGTCGATACAGACAGCCAAAAAGTCGCTTTGGGAAGGGTTTAATGTCCTCAGCCATGAGGGCTCTAAACAACCTGGACACGCTGCAATGAACTGTTGTGTCTTTAATATCTTTAATTGTTGTACTTCATCTGTACAGTCTGTGAAAACAAATTTTCTCTAACCAGAGGACAATAAAGTATGAATCTGACTCTGAATCTTCCCTTTGGTGACTCATCTCTAGACTAACAGGAGTAGAATCTAAGATGAGAACGACTCCATTCGCTTGGCACAAATGCTCACTGGATAATTGGATGAGCATGAAAATGACCTGGACCATCTCCCATCTACAGAGCTCAGTGCTGGGGAAGGCTGACGGGGAAGTGTGTTTAAGATGGACCCAGTGTCCAAAGTCCAAAGCAAGAACAAACATGTCACTGTGTATCTCAATATATTTGGAGAGTTGTGCTAACTTTTTCATAGACTGTAGACCTCTAAGGAGAGGTGGTCCAGCTTTTGAAGGTAACGAGGGAAACGATTGATACACACTGGATGTTGTAGCCGTGGACAGAATCAGTAAGGAGGCAGAAAAAAAGAAGGTAAAGACTGAAGAATGATGATGATGTGATGATGATAAATTGACAAGGCAATGCTTTTTCTTTTCATAGGTTACATATATAAGATTATTAGCGTTAATATAGCAGCAAACAAGTATCTGTTATAGAAGGATATTGTGGAGTAATGACATCCTCAATAGAGAATAACATCACACTTGTTTCTTAAGGACCTGTCTCCACCAAAGTGTTTCTTTCTCAGCTGAAAATACCAGGTGTTCTTCTGAAATCGCCCAGCTGGGAGCCCTTCAGAGCGCTTTGGAGGCGCAGTGTTTTTTCAGATGAGGCGCTTTTGTTGCTATGATACGGCATATCCATGGAAGTAATTTGTGTTATAAGTACCTAATTTTGCAGATAGTTTGTTTTATTAACAAATACTGAGTTTAAAATGGCAGCACAAGGTAGAGGACTTCCTCTGGCCCTGGATCTGGATGAAGGGAAGGCTGGAGGAGGTAGGGAGAGAGGACGGACCTGAGCCAAACAGCACCCCACTCAGTAGAACATACACCTGTACCAATGCCCAACAATCATACTCATACTGCATGTTTAGGCTGCCTGCCTGTGACCCAGCTCTACACAAACGTTGGCCGAAATCTGTAGTTTTTGTTGCTTATTCTTAGAACAGCAGATTCATAGTAAACAATGAGCTCCAGATAAAACAAAGACATAATAGAGCTCACTTGGTTTGGAAGTTACACCAGAGCAGAAAAGTCATCCTTGGATATCTTGGTGAGCTCAACAAATGACATCACAGATGCATCTAAAACTGCTCTCTGTCCACTCCTGTCCTAAAAGGTTCAGAGTTCAGCTTGACATCTAATAAGAACTGAGTTCAGGCTTTTTTTTAGTGCATCCCAGCACACAGCAGCTTTTAAGTAGTTTTCTGTATTTAGTAATAGTCGTGACAAGGAGCACCCTTCATGCAATACACATTAAATGGAGAGATATGATTTGTCTCCCATCTGGTGTTAGGGGGGCTAATTGCCTGTCTCCATTGGTTTTACACTAGACCACTGTATGACAGTTTGTGGTGGTAACAAAATGTACTAATGCACCAAACAGTGGCAGTAAAGGAGACTGACAGCTAGAAAACATGGATTTCTACTTGGGTGAAATAGTCTAACACTGGGCCTACCTGAAAAATGCTCCTTCTACCCTTTTATTTAACATATCTAGTTTCTCATGTAAACTAAACATTTCTATGTTGTCTTCCTCTGTCAGTGTCTGGTGGTATTTGACGGACGAAAGAAATACCACTGATGATGTTTTGTTCCTCCAATTTCCTAATTTTAGCCACAGTACTCCCAAATTTCCTTAAGTATTTGGCAGATTCATATTTAAATAGTTACCAATTCAAACAAGATTAATTCTCTATTTTTGCTTTGTTAAAGAAATTAGTTAGCAGCTGCACTTTTTTATTTTGACTTCCTCACGTTTAAGAAGAGGGTTGTTCAATTTCCAATAATTATCTTTATTACCTGTATCAGACGTAAATAACCTAATAGAAATGTAGATAGCTTTATGATCACTGAAGGGACAGAATGTCGACTGTCATGTCTCGCTCTGTGAAGTTTTTGGAAACCAACCAGAAGTCTAAAGAATTAGAAAGTGACATACTGAGCATCCATTGCACTTAAAGGACTCAGCAGCATTATTTGGTGAATAAACTTAATATGTAAGACTGAACGTAAATGATGAAGATCAACATGTTTAACCTACTCGCTCGTTTTAACGTCCTTTTTTCTTGACTCGACATCATGTTGCTTTCAATCTTCAGTGAAACAAATCTAGTTGTCCCAAAAGTTGTTTAAACAAGGAATCTTATCTGTTTTTCACCATTCAAAAACTGTACTTTTGCAGGACTCGAGTTTTCGACCCTACTCGGTAGCCATCTTGGCGCCTCTCCCGGATGTTTACGCCCTTACCTTAAGGCAACCCGGGTGTAAACTGCTCTGTTGGCAAAGGTTCCACCTGAACGCCGCTCTGCTCTTCGGTCCCTTTCTTTTGTATACATTAAGCACACTAGAAAGCACTCAGAGAGCGCAGACCTCCGCCAAGGCTGCTCAGTTTCCCCATGTTGGCGTTTCACTCCAAAGCAAAAGTCCCATGATGTAACCCTCTGAATTAAGTCATTAGAAAGTTTGACAGGAAAAATTCAAACAAAATCTTTGCAATTTACTAAGATCTTTATTTATTGTGGCTGTTAGTTGTTCATATTGTCATCTCACAGAAATAAACTGCAATGCCACAACAGATAATTGACACTTGACACACTTGAAGAGTTTTTACAAAGCCACACACAGGCAGGAAAAAAGGAAGTATATTGAAACGGGGTAATGTTACCTCTGATCAAGAAAGATGCAGCTTTGACCAAAACATGCATGCACCTACATGATCGGGCTGCAGTCGTCCACACACCGGCAAAAACAACCTCCTGCCTTGGCGGAGGAAAAAAGTTCTACAACTATTAAAGTCAATATAATATAAATAACATAATTATGAAGAATATTTAAAAAATATAGATAGCTAGGGGAGTAAAATACATTTACACTGCAGCATAATAGCAGTATACACCATGCCTTTTCCGTCCTTTATGATCCATTTTCTGCTTTAGGGTTTAATGACTGATTATATGAAGAACCACTTAAGAGTTGATGACTTTCTTGATCCTTTGGGGGAAGGATTTGTTAAGAATTAATAACAAATCTCCCATTTCCTAAAATGACATCCTCTCTCCCAACAGATTCCAGCCCACTCAGAATCACCTGCAGCATTGCAGTGTGAAAGGCAGCATAGTTGATCAACTCATTGTCATTTTGGTGCTTGATATTTCAAAAACAACCTTATTTAATGATTTTTAATTAGTCCTGATGCCACAAATGATACCAAATGATGATATAAAATTCAAAACAGTTCCTTCTCCCACATCAATATATGAACTTGCTCGCAAAAGTTCCTCCAAACATGCATGGTGGAAAGATGTAACAGTAGCAAAAGTTTTTTTTTCTTTCTTTTCTTAACTTTATTAGAACAATGAACAAAATACATTACGTATACATAGTATTGCAAACAGTTATACTTATGTATACAACATAAACACAAGAAAATAATCACAAATACTCCAGCGGGAACAGACACTTCAATAACTTATAAAGCTTATCAAGCTGAGCCATGAGATTGGATGTTATGGGGAGATTTGAGTTTATTTGTGTTTTGTATTGAGTTGTAGCTGACGTCTGTAACCCACTCCTGGATAAGAAACGTCACATCTAGGTTCGTAAGGAGCTAAGCACGGGTACAATAACCAAACACACACACAGTTGTGTGCAGTTTATTGAAACTTTCAGTTTTATAACCAGCACAAAAAATGCATATGACATTTGATACAAATGGAAAAAAACAATTTGTAGGCACCTTTAGATGGACCAGCTAAGCCCTGTGTCCTCTTATCACTTTCCGTTTCATCTCACTGCAGAATATTGAGATTATGATAAGAGGCTGCTGATTGACGCCATTCGGCTGAAACCTGACCGAACCAGGAGGAGAAGGAGGGAGATGGAGAGCAAAAGATGTTACACTCTTTCATGAGCGTTTATTGCTTGTAACTGCTGTAAAATAAAGGATTAGTTTGTCAAAAGGTGGGTATTGTACCTCCAGATGAGGTAACTGCTGCTGGAGCTGGAGCTGGGCCCGGTGCTACAGCTGGGGCAGCCAGGCTCTGACTGGACCTGCTCCAAAGAGACTGAGACTCTCGGCGGCTTGGAGGGGGTCTGGGTCTGTGGTTCTTCTCCACCGTTGTTAGGAAGACATGGCGAGATGCTCGATGAAGGTCAGGGTTATGATCAGTGTCAGCTGAAAGCAGCTCACCCAACACATTAGTTACTATAGCTTCTCCCACCCACATACATTTTTAGATCATAGAGCTGGGTGCTGATGCGTAATGCACTTCATTATTGACATTTGTAGGGAAACATTTCTTATAGTATGAACTAACAGCTAGGCCATTAACAAGAAGTCTTGGTTCTAAATCACTTCCTGGCAGAAAAATCAGTAATAGCCTGTCTCTCTTTCCTCTCCCCTCAATTTGTACTGAGGTCTGGGTGAGGTCGTGCTTCCTCTGTCTGCAACGAAGTGTCCCACGTGGCCAAGGCCATCTGCCACTGCCACACACAGGTGACACATGGGGCGCACGAGGGGGGGTCGTGGGGGAAGGTATGTGCTTGTATACACGCGTGTGTGTTAATGTGTAGGAATGGGCAGAGGGCAGAGGCGGCCCCATCACATCACTGACAAACTGCATTTGAATTAGTTTAAAATTACTTAAAACAAACAGATTTTCACTGAGAAGACTTACTTTTATCACCATTATTATTATTACTGTGGTACATTGTTTCAGGAGTTCCTCTATTGCTGTCACAGATATACACCAGCAGTAAAATTGTGTTAGCTGGAAGCAAGTAAATTAGGTTTATTCGAAAATATATACTATTTATTAACTGTTTGCAAATCGAATCAAACTAGAAATAGCTCAGTGCAACAGATTTTAAGTTTTATAAATTTTTATTATTATTTAAATGATTCAACCGCCTGAAAAGCATCCCTCATATGAGCACACATTTGTAAACCAGACATTAAAACACTGTGCCTAACCTTCACAGGCTTGGCTTGGTTTCAGAAGAAGTCCTGGATCATTCTAGAGGCCGTCACAGTCGCCTGATTTGAATCCCACAGAAAATCTCTGGTGGGATTTGAAGAAGGCGGTTGCAGCACGTAAACCCAGGAATATTCCAGAACTGGAGGCCTTCGTCCATGAGGAATGGGCTAAGATTCCTCAGGAACGCCGGTGTCTGGATATGCATCACATTTGCAGCAGGTCATAGCAGCTAAAGGGTCTCTATGAAGTACTAGAGAGGCTTGTCATTAAGGGGTTGAATCATGTTGAGACTGCAGTAGTCAGTAAAAGCAGCATTTCAACACTGTGTAACTGTGACTGAAATATCAGCCAAGTAATATAATGAACAGATGTTGAAGAAAACATGTGTTCCATGATGGAATTGAAATTAGAATATGAGTGAAAATAATAAATTCAGGTATATTAGAAATCACATTTATTAAGAACTTAATATTTCGAAAACACATACAAACTGCATCATACTAGTAACAATGCAAATGCATTTCAGTTTGCATGTCTTGCAAAGTTTTAGGCCTATTTCTCAGTAGGTAAGCCAGTATTTTATCTTAAATTGACCATAAGCTATTGAAGGATACCTTGAAAGATGTGGTCAGTTTATAACTCCACATAACTGTTCTGTTTCTAAAAGAGATTGCTTTGTATCAGTGAACACATGTTCAGCATGACTGCTTGTTATAGTGTGACTTCACCTCTTCACAAGACTTTTCTGTTCTGTCCCTCGGAGGGGAGACCACAGACTCTCAGGTTGTTGCAGTGG
Source organism: Chaunax sp. Z400 (assembly GCA_037577475.1). Classification (NCBI taxonomy): domain Eukaryota; kingdom Metazoa; phylum Chordata; class Actinopteri; order Lophiiformes; family Chaunacidae; genus Chaunax; species Chaunax sp. Z400. The sequence goes on along the minus strand of CM075189.1, from coordinate 34,173,608 downwards.
TTGCTGGTCACCAGCAGAGGTCAGCAGAGGTTATTACAGTAGATCACATCCACTGTCCATTTGTTGACCTGTGCTCCAATCTCTAACAGCTTATCCTGCATCTCTTTCTCCAGTAACACCTTTGCTGTCTTGCAAACATGAACCAAAAATCTTTTGCGTATGGTGTAATTGAAGATATCAACAGAACTGAGGAATGAACAAACCATAATATTGTTTTAAAGCATCAAAATGTATAAATCATCTAATACAGTTTAATGTAACTTCAAGAACGTCATTCATGGTTCTGGCAGTGCCTGTAAAGTTAATGAGGACTTAGATGAGGCCGTGGATGAGGCCATGGATGAGGCCGTCGTTAAGGTCAACCCTTGGGCCGACGATGATGAGGACGTCAAAAAGCCAAGGTATAAGTGCACTGATATGTCGGATATCGGCTGCATCCTGGTCTTACTCCACCTGAGTTGCTATATCAAGGCTAGTAACTTTGATATTGAAAGTGAACTAGGCCTACTTGAGGAAAATGAAAGAGAAGAGAATAATTTACTCCATTATATACTGATCAGAGTAAGCTGTTTTTCCACTCTAGTCATTTTAAGGCTCCGCATGCTTTGTATGCACAATGCTCTTTTCTCAGAGTCTAATCCAAGTGTACACAATACTTAGAATCTCTCTCAAGCAAAAAAATGTGGAAACGTGGCAACGAGAGAGGGCAGGACTCACAGCAAAGGGTCCTAGTCTGCTGCCAAAGACTCAGCCTTGATACGTGGGGCCCAGGCTCCATCTGGTCAAGAGATTTCACCCACAATTATGAAGAATACCAACTATCGCTCTCATAAAACACTTTTACCCCTCAACACCAGTCATTCAACACATTTTTAATACAGAACTATTAATAAAACTATGAAATAAAATATTTTGTCTGTAAATTTATATGATTCACATGGCACAGAAGTAATATACAAACAGTACACAGAGAGTTAATGTTTTAATTAAGAGCATGGCAGCACAGTCTGACACTGCACTGAGAGTCATGTCACACAAAGTATGTGGAATATTGTCAATTCATAAGCATAGTAACAATGCATTTTCAAATATATATTCACTTTCTCTGTCAGCAATGTACGTTATACAAAGTGTTACACAAATTATATAAATACATAAAAATATATAAAATATAAATATTTGGTCTGCAAATTTCATACAGTGTACATCAAATATTAGACCATTAACGGACCATCAGGTAATAGTTTCAAAGCTGATTCCAACTCTTTACATGTGGTGGAGGTCAGTGGTTCCGTTCTCTAGGCTTTGGTCTCCACGCTGCCAGACTGGTCCGGCTCTGCTTCATCACTGGTCCAGGTCATTGCTGTTCTGGCTGCAGGGCCGATAGTGGCGCTGGCAGAACTCCTTGATCCGACCACAAGCCTTCGGCATAATTTCCTCCGACACCGTCACCATAATGCAAAAATACAGTAGTTGTGATACTCAAACACCTGGGAGAGGACAGAACAAACCTCTTAGGTACTAATATGATTGTTTTTCATTTCTACCTTAAATGGTGTAAATAGATTTAGGGACAAAAAGATGAATGACAAGATACCACTTCAATGCTGCAAATATATATAACAAACAGGAAATGCACTCCTAATATTACTGGTATGTAACTGCTGCTCAACACACGGTGTTGTGTTTTGAGGGTTTAGTCGAGTTAGTTTCCTGTTTCATTGTTTCTAACAGTGTGGTGTTGTCTCAGACTCTCGCACTTCCTGGAAATGCACTGCAGCAGGAGTGCATGGCATTACTTGTCTCCTTTATCCATAATCAGTGAGGATTCAGCTGTGACTCAAGCTGTTTGTCTGTTAGTAGAGAACCAGTCTTCAGAGTGTGGTGTTGGGGTTTGGTTAGTATTCAGTAGCAGCACAGAGACAGTGTGGGGGTGGTTCAGGGAGCAGGGTTAGAGAGGCAGGGATATAATTGGGACAGGTGTTTTTGTGTTGGACTGCTAGCAGTAGCATGGACCTGCCACACACAGAGGGGTCTGCCTGGAGTCTCTGCATGTGAGACTGACGTGAGAAGCGTTGTGTATTTTGGTTTAGCTGAAAAGCTGGTTTGTTTAAGTTGGATTTATAAGAATGTTACTAAAAGTCACCATCGAGCCATCACTGAGGGACACACACACACACACACGGTGGCAGAGTTCATTGTTACACACAGTAAGATTGGACTGTTTTTGTATCACGTCTCATTTTTCGATTCATATTTCAGCTGAGAAACAAAAAAAGGAGCCAAATTCACAAATACTGTACTACACGTTATCCAGCCAGTATCCTCATTAAGGAAGGGAAAACACTAAGATTTAATTAATCAGAGTTTTGATGACACCCCAATAGGAGTTATTTGAGTTTTCCAGTACTTGTAACATCAACACTTTTACCTTTATTTTTGTAAAAGTGGAGCTGATCCTTGTTTTGTGTCTGAATCTTCATTCCTGTTTTACAGTCAGTATGTGTTGAGAAATTCTCATTGTGAATGTGAATTATTGGGTGCACCAAAATGATGTGCTGTTGCACCAGTGCTACCAGTGTACAGTCTGGAGCCCTGTGGTGCAGACACTGCTTTCACCTCGTGGCCAGTTTACACAAGGTGTGCTGCGATATATTAAGGACACATAGGCACTAGAGGAACATTACACCTTTTAATACTGGGGTCTGAAAAAAGTCAAATACACTTGGCCCTTTGTAAGATGAAGAGGACGTGCATGTCTGTCTTTGTGATGTGGTTAAGGAGGGGCGACCATAACAGGAGGGTAGAAGTCATCGAGACAGAAACTGTTAGCGACTCATAATCATAATGTTCTTACATATTCAGCATGCATCACAAAGTTTCATCCTTTGAGTTTTAATTAATTGAAAGCAAGGAAATTGGATTCAATCAGAAGGAAAGAAAAGATAAAACATCCCTGAACATCTCTGTCTATCCCCCAACACACACACACACACACACACATACACACACACACACACACACACACACACACACACACACACACACACACACACACACACACACACACACACACACACACACAGAGGAACAAAGCAAAAGGATGGTGTTATTGAAACTCATTCACAAAAAGGTGTTTGCGTTGCAGCTTGCTCTCATTCACCTTGTGGAGTTGTGACAGACTGACATCTCATTTCATCTCCACAGACCTTCACATGCAGCCACTGCAGAAGGCCAACTGTTCAGCTGCAAGCTTGTCGCTCCACAGTAAGGCAGCGAAAAAAAAAATTTCAAATTCAAGTGGTGATCACTCCTGCAATCTGACTGGTTTGATTGTGACCTCACATTTCACATGGATGCCTACATCTGAGGCAGTGGAAGCCATTGGGAAAGGACAGGAAAGCTCTATAGAAAATCTTCACACCCATTCAGATTAGTGCCCTATTTGACATCTGCCCAACCACCTGGTATTTCAAGTACAAAGAGTGTTTTTACAGATAAAAGCACAGCTGCAAAATGGGTCGCATTGTCACCTATTGTGGCCAATCTCTACAGAGATATTTCTTCCAGTAGCTAATGGAAAAGACCTTCATCATTTCTCTCACTGACAAAGAGTGAAAAAAATGGTCTGTCCACCTGTTGCAATGAATTTAAGGGTCTCACAGACCACCACAGAGAACATGCTGCCTCTGATTTTGATGCTTTGTAGTCTTAATTACCTCTGCCAAGAAGGTTATGTGATCAGTTCAGTTTGTTTGTTTGTCTGTTTGTGTGTTTGTTTGTGTTTGCAGGATTATACAAAAACTAATGGACTGGTTTGCATGAAAGTTTCACCAAAGATGGACCCCAGCATATCCTAGAGGTGATTAAATTATGGTGATGATCCGGTGAGAGATGGGACTGGTACTGCTGGAATAAGGGCCTGTGTCCAGGTGTTCTTCTGAAAATGACCAGCTGGCAGCGCTTGACAGCGCTTTGGAGGTGCAGCGTTTTTCAGCTGAGGCGCTTTGGTTGCTATAATACGGAATATTTGCGGAAGTAATTTGTGTTATAAGTACCTAATTTTAGAGATAGTTTGTTTTATTAACAAATATTTAGTTTAAAAATGGCAGCACAAGGTAGAGGACCTGCTCTGGTCCTGGCTCTGGATGAAGGGAAGGCTGCAGGAAGTAGGGAGAGAGGACGGACCTGCAGGTCTATGTGGGTCACGCCCTTCCTTCACTGTGATTGGATGGCTGGGTAAAAAGTGAAGTGACGAGCGCTGTGTGTCACCCAAAGTTGAACATTTTTCAACTCTGTGACCAAAAAAACCCCCCAAACGTGCAGAAAAGACGCTCAGCGACTCGTCACGTTACCGTTGTTTGTAGCGTGTTATAAATACACAACGCTCCCATTGCAAATAAGTAAACAAATACTCTGGCCTCAGGACACTGGTGGACACAGGCCCTAACAATTATATTGAGGATAGTATAGGATTCTATATAGTTTTACAACAATTGTCCAGTTAATTCATTACAAATCTATAGAATGTATCAAATCAAATGTAGGTTTTTTTGTGTGTGCAAATTTCTAAAGTCTAAATTTAAAATCTAATCCAAAACAAAGACAAATAAGGAACATGAGCACTGTGGTCACATAAGTGTTGAACAATACTGGTTGGCAGCAATTTTTCTTGTTTAGATTTGTGCAAATTGTCTCAGTTTGTCATCCAAGATCATTAATGTCACTTTTACACTTGTGGTAGTGATGCTTATTAATGCTTTAATTTGTATAGAAAGGATGTCATGTAGTTTAACTAGACATGAATTTAACTGCGGGGGAACAGCACTGAACCCAGAATGTTCCTGAGAGAAGAAAAGTCTGCACATGCAGAGTTGATTGCAGATGCTCTGTGGTGCATGAAGCTCACATCCTTGGCCGACATGATGTAGGCATCTCAATGAACTGAAAACTAAAATGCAAGGCAAAGAAGAAATTCTCACCTCGTCCAACAAATTGCACGGCTTCAGATTCAAGCTGATACTCTGGCGTTCCTTTGTGGAACAGGACATCTTGACATGTGACCCTTGTGCGGTGAATATTCAAACAGCAGCAGTGCACTATCTGACCTCATCACTCAGCATCTGAACATTCTCCACCACAGATTTAAACACTATGTTTCAACATGGTTTGACTGGGTGTGTAAAAAACTTAACTGGAAAGCTCAAAAGACTCACCACTGCTGGTACAGGAACAACTGGCAGGGATCAGGGAAGATCTCACATTATACAACTTGCTGACATGGGTTTGGACAGGTTTTGGATAAAAGGTGGAGGAGTACTCACTAGTTAAAAGTAGCATCAGTAGAATGTCGCTGCCCCTCTCAAAGACATATTTGTGTAAGCTGAGCTTTTTTTATTCTAATTTACACCATGAACCAGTACCAGGAGCTACACCTCTGCCAGAATAGAGCGGTTGGTGCATCCTCCTCGGATCAGGTTCCCATTGATAGTAAGTCAGTCCCTCCAGGATTTCACGGGCCTTTTTTGTGATTGTTGATTGTTGAAAACTGCCTGATTTTTGCAGCGGCTTTTCTCAAATTTGCAGTGCATGTTGCCCTATTTTCAAGCATATATCACAATTGATGATTTACATGAAAGTATTTTCTCTCGCTCTCATCTGCCTCAGTGAAGTCTCTCACACACAGGTATCTCTCTCTCTCTCTCTCTCTCACATACACACACCCCTGATCTTTGATTTCATTCCATATCCAGTTGCTATGTTGAATAAACTTTCACACTGTAATGTTCATGTTAATGTAAACATTTTATCTGAGACTTTTTATCCATTTTCTTTATCTCACACACACAGTTTGTCACACTACAGTCCCTGACCTCACTGACCACGCCCATTTATTCTAACTCATGTTGATTCTTTCAGCTTCAACAGATCTGGATGCAGCAGCCTCTGTTATGGTGATATGTTTGGTCTGTTGTCCACACGTGTCATGCATTCTCCAGGTGTGTTTTGTGGTATAAAAGTGTTTGTCGGTCGACGACTTTTCGTTTCTGTTCCACCGCAACGTTGCATATGGTGCAAAACAATTTACCCCTGCTTTCATGTAGAACATGAGAAAATTACCTCACACGGTCTTTAGCCGTAATTTTCACGTCTAAATGTGAGACATTCATGTCAACATCTTCACACCCAGAAACAAGGAAGTGAGTTTGGTGATGTACAAGTATGACTCAACCTGTGAGTGATATGACTGGTGAAACTCACAGCAAACTACGACGATTGGACAAAACTGCAAAGCCGTGCAGAATTTGCATAGATTGGTTGAATTTGCGTTAATTGTTGCGATCGTGACATCGCAGCATCATGGAGGGAATGATAAGTCACATTTACCCCCCCCCTCTCAATAACCACTGTGTGTGTGCATGTGTGTGTGTGTGTGTGTGTGTGTGCATGTCTGTGTGTGTGTGTGTGTGTGTGTGTGTCTGTGTGTGCATGTGTGTGTGTGTCTGTGTGTGTGTGTGTGTGTGTGTGTGCATGTGTGCGTGTGTGTGTGTCTCTGTGTGTGTGTGTAGAGGGGTGAGGGATGCAGAGTGTGCATTTTTAAACTAATTTTACACAAGGGTGACTTGAGATTTTGCATACTCTCAAAGGGGGCTGGTTGAGAAACGCTGCTCTAGTGATTATTTGAGAATCAGCACAGTTTCAGCCACAATTTGATCTCAGTTCAATCTCTATTGTTATTATTTGTTATGTCACAGAGGTGGATTTTTTATAAAATTAAACATTCTGGATCACCACATCCAGAATAGGACTTGGATCGAGATCAGACTCTGATGTGGGCTGGATCTCATTAACTAACTACATTATCCATTAAGTTAGAAGATAAAATGGTTTTATCTTTCTATAAATTAAAAAAAAAATACTGGATGCAGATGAAGATGATCACCACCAGAATCTAACGGACTGGTCCTTGGATCATACCTTACATCTCCAGAAAATTAAATCACACTCAGTTTTTCAGCAATCCTGCTAACAGACAGACAAACAAACAAACAAATAAACAAAGCAATCAATAACAGCTAAATCACATCCTCCTGGGTGGAGGTAACAAATCTGCACACCTGAATAGATATTTGGCGAAACAAAAGCCTTCCCTAATACCACCTTGGCAGCCCATTTATTTACATTTTTTGACAGATCCAAACAGAGCGCTTCTCCAGAAAGCATGAGCCATGCAGATACTTCTTATTGAGCAAATATGTTTTTGTCTGGTCATGCATTATTCAGGAGCAGAAAAATGGCACATTTCACAACAGTTTTATGACTTTTATGCTTGGTTACTGCAGCTGCACAGATATGGGATGGGCTGCTGTGTGTTGTTCTCTCTGAGGAACCCTGTGTTTTGTAACCTGCCTACTTTTGCTTTTACATCTATACAGCGGAACAGAACCCGAGTAAAATCCAGAATATGTTTATGTCTTTTCCTCTAGGAGTCTCATGGCTCTGGTTCTACAGTCTTCACTTCAGATGATCCAAGTATGAACCTGTGCACCTACTTGTTAATGCAGTCTTCTCATCAGCCATTCATGTGGCAGCATCTCAACATGACATGGTCTAAAGGTTCAGCTGCTGTTGAGAGGAAGCATCAGAATGGAGAAGAAAGATTAGTTCAAGTACAAACAAAAAAAACAAAAATACTAAAATAACAGTACTATGTACCTGGTGGTTAGAAGACCAGACCAGCTGGTAAGAAGAATCCTGATTTCTGCTGCCACATAGAGATGGTAGGGTCAGAATGTGGGTCAAAGAACAAAAACATAGCTCCACCTTGCAGTGTGTCACGAGTTCAGACTAGTCAGTCAGTTTGGGATGACATCTTACGAGCTGCATGGAGTCACTTTTTAACAGTTTTAGTTTAACAGTCCCCATCTTCTTTAATCTCGGAGAATGCTACAACACTGGTTTAGCCCGTATGATAAATTACCCTTTATGTGGTGTTCAGGTCCATGGGAACTGTTTTCAGTGTTTACTGAAAGGAAAATGATGTAATGAATTCCTTGAAGGTTGAATCTGAAGCAGCTGGACTTCTGTTTAGGGTTTGAAGACGTTTCATCCAAGAGGCTTCCTGAGTTCTGAGTGGTGGGGAGTTTCAGACATTTAAGCTCTTCTGAGGTCATTAACACAAAGACAGTCATTAAGGTATCCGTATACAGATTCTACAGAACTATCGTGGGTCGTTACAGTCATTGAAGACACAACAAACTGTCGACATCGGCTGTCATCGTGTTCGTGACCTCAGAAGAGGATGACCATGACCTGGATGAATGAGAATCTACACCAACATATGTAATGAATTATTTATTCACCTTAAATTCTTTGGCCTTAGCTCATTTTCTGTAAAGAACAGGTAAAACAACACTGTGCACCCATCCACACACACACACACACACATTTATATTACATAGCTGATTTTCGGGTCCACTGGACCCAAGGATAATGCAATTGTGGGCAAACAGTGCGTGTTGTGTTCCTTTATATTTGCAGCATGTTCCACAGAATGGACACGACTCTCTCCATTATTTTATAGACACACAACAACAACAGCAGCAACAACACAACACTCGTGTGCCACGGGTTTCATTTGTTGTGTAGATTGGAATGAATGTGTTAAATGAGGTTTTTGTTCCGTACATAAATAGTGATAACAACTTTTTCTCATTTGTAATTGTTCAAGATAAACATGACTTTTTCGAACGATGTCTTTATATTATAATTGATTTTTTTAAATTTTTTTTTTTTACAGAAATCACATTTTATTGCAATAAACATAAAGTACTTCTGATAAATGTGATCTAGCAGAGGCTAATGGCAAATATGAACCATATTTACTTTCTATATGACTTGTAATTGAGACAGGTAACATCTGACAAGTATTGTCACATAAATTGTGATGGCTGTATTACTTAAAAACTCACTAATGTTGTGGGCTCACCAGAACAGCCAAAACTGAATGAGTGACAAAAGCAAGAACACCTCACAAGATACGACACACAAAGGTCTTGTGTGTATGATTTAGTGGCCTCTAATGGTGTGGTGGTAGATTGCAACAAACTGAAAACCCCTCGTAGCACCCTTCCCTGCAGTGGCCATTAAAAATGCTTAAGACCCTCTTTAAATCCAGGGTGAAACATGGCAGACTGTGGTAGAAGACCTGCTGCCTCTGTGGATGTACAAGACTCATTCTAAGGTAGCAAAGTTTCACACTAATGTCATGCCTAATGCTAGTTCTGAGGAGTAGATGCTCTAAAAGCTAAAGAGAGACCAGCCATCTGTAGAATATAAATTAAAATTCAGCATGTTCATTACCTTACTATTTTGTGCTGCATGTCTAATTGGCTCTGGTTAAGCATTTATTATTTGCCTTCTGTAAACAACATACAGTGTAAGCAGACAAGCCTGGGAGCTTAGGCTATCACTTAATTAAATCTTAAAGGCAAGAATCATTTTATGAAATTGAAGGGGCATGTAATCTCATTGTTGGTGGCAGACCTTGTTGTGCAGTAACCTGACAAACAGCTGTCATTACAGCCCGTTTTATTGTTAATTCTAGGGGAATTAATGACCACGTACCTTCATGCCATCACTTGTCAGCCAACAAAAAAAGGAAATGATATCACTTTGAGTCAGCTTCAGAGATCTAAAGACTATCCATCCATCCATCCGTTATCTGTGGCCGCTTATAGATAAGGATTATGTTCCAGATGTAGATTTAATTGTGCACAGTGACGGAACATCATCATTTGTCCATGCCTGGATAATTTTATTTTGATTGGTCTATTTTTTTTCTTTCATGACATTGGTCAAATGTAAAAAAAACAAAACAACAACCCTATCTGTACCCAGATCTGTCTCAAAGTTTAATCAAGTTTTCCTTTGCCAAAGATCCACCTCAACACAAAATTTCATTAAAATCCATTGACATCTTCTCAATAAATAAACAAACGGATAAACAAACAAAAAAGGGTGATCATATTACCTCTTGTTGACAGAGCTTAAAACTGTACATTTAACCCACCAAAAAACAACGAAAGGATGCGAGTTGTCAGTCAGTGTCTTTTTCATGAGTTCCTCGCTGTCAGTAGCACAATGCTTCCTTACAATCCTCCTCCTCTCTCCTCTTCAACAGGTCAATAGTGAGTATGGATAGCTTTTGAGCTAACAAGCTGGCTAGAGAGCAATAATTAAGTGTAATAACTAATTAATGAAAAGGCTAGAAGGCTAACCTAGTCTGTAGTTTGACTTGGTTTGTGTAGCTTATGTCTATGGAGTCAGACAGGCCACTTTTAACACCAACAGTAGTGGGATGAGAGGTTTGAGGCAGGCTTGGACAACTGAAAGATTAAAATGACATCAAACCATCTCTGAACTGCTGCTATTTGCCATAAACAGCATTAGACTCTCCTGTATTACTAATACACATGAGTCAAACAGTTGCCTAGAATAAAACTTAGAAAGTACTGACAACTACTCTGAAGAAACTCCCTCACTCCTCACTCTTCAAACCCATCTGAGGGAAGAAAGCTCTGGCCTTGTGCACCATAGAAAGGAACTTTTACTTGTTGCTCGAGTTGCTCCAGTATTTTTTATGACACAAGTAGTGTTTTGCCCAGTAATTGGTTGAAAATATGACTGATAGTAGCAGCAATACAGACAACAATAAGAGATAGTAAAACTTGCTTTACATTTTAAAAATTGACAAAGAACCATATTTGATACCATATTTGATTGGATAAGTAAACGGATTTACATCCTGTGAAATGGCTTCAAAATCCTTTTTTCATCTGTGGTTGGAGAGGATTTACATGTAGCATAAGTCTGTCTGGCTTTTCTCAGAGAGTGTCAAGCAGACGTATCATTGCCAATTAAAACTGTGAAAATGTTTCAGGTCCTCCTTGTTAAACCACATATTCGTTTGCACAGCTTGGAATATCTCCTTAAGATCAATTTTCTGTCTGGACTTTTGAATTACTTATAACCAGTCAGAGAAAAAGCTGTGCAGTAGTGACAGAGGCAGACAGATGAAATTACATGTCTGGTTCTTATCCACGTCTTCATCATTAGTGTGGACGACTCACGCTTCACTTGGGGTCCAATCTACATATAATGTGATTTAAAATTTCTAAAGCATAACAGTTTGGTGAAATCCTTCTCAGCACAGTAGACTTATAATTTATTTCCTGTCTGATCCCCGATACATACTTCACTCTGTTTTGCATAATCTCCCTGGATTCACATTTCAATTTTCACAGGAAGGCAAACAGCCATATGTGGTAATAACCTCAGATATGGCAGCTTCACACATATTTCCACTGGGGAGTGGGTGATGCATATGCAGAAGGAATGATACGGATGCAAAAAAACAAAAACAATGGAGCACGTCAAATATATATATATATATATATATATATATATATATATATATATATATATACAACTTTAAAACAGCTATAACCAATATTTTCCACTATATGTTGCAAAATAATGTTACAAGTCAAAGACAGAATTATCTCCCCTCCCCTCAGATTTATGGAACTTTAAAGAATAAGTTACAGCTCATTGTTTTTCTTATCCAGGCAACAAAAGAAAGACTCACCTACTGCAGGCAGCTCTTTTCAGGGTAAAGGATCTACAAACCCACCTACTTAGAAAGAAACAGCAGAAAGACACTGAGACAAAATGGTGTAGATATCATAGTAGAGTATTTAGCAGCTAGGCGGCTGTGGCTCAGTAGTAGAGCGATAGTCCACTTATCAGAAGGTCGGTGGTTCAATCCCCAGCCCCTGCTGTCTACATGTCGAAGTGTCCTTGGGCAAGATACTAAACCCCAAATTGCTCCCAGTATCTTTTCCATTGGTGTATGAATGTTGGTGTGAAAGGTTACTGCTCCTAATGAGCAGGTGGAACCTTGCATGGTACGAGTGTCACCACTGTATGAATGTTGGTGTGAATGGGTGAATGCTGGCTGCTGTTGTAAAGCTTTGTGTGGTCAGTCAGACTAGAAAGGTTCTATATAAGTACAGTCCATTTACCATTTAGACTGACATATTTTCTTAGAAGTTGGCTGAGGCCAAAAACAGATGAGACATTCAGCCAGTGGCCAAAACATCAACAACTCCAAACAATAACATTGATACCATAAGTTCTGGATGTGTACATAAGCAACTAAGACCAATTTTGTCATCTCAGCTTGAAAAGTCATGATATATATATATATATATATATATATATATATATATATATATATATATATATATATATATATATATATATATCTGTTGTACCCCAAAAAAATATCAAGTTAAGTTATTCAGATTAGCTTAAAGGATCATGATAATTCATTTGTCTGTGTACAACAACAGAATTAATTTTGCTAGTCCCCTTAATGCTACATGCATTTAATATACACAGATTTTTTTTTCATCTCTGAGCAGCTCTTAAGGAAGAGTGGGCCACACAGGATGACATCATCCGGAGTTTGTGCCAGTCCATGAGGAGGAGGATTACTACTATAATCAAAGCTGATGGCAGACACACTAATGACATCTGCCAATGAAAGGTTGTGTGTGTGTGTGTGTGTGTGTGTGTGTGTGTGTGTGTGTGTGTGTGTGTGTGTGTGTGTGTGTGTGTGTGTTTGTAAGCAGGATGACTCCAAAAGTTTTTTGTTTTTTTTCAAAGCAAATTTCAAAATTTCACCATGAAAGCTGCCCCAAACTTCACATGCTGGATAAGAGTTAATATTCAGCTATGATTATAACACCGCCTTATAACACAGCATAACAATTTGTATTGTTACAAAAACCCATAACACCTTGATGAAGCTTTAATGTGACAGTGGTGTAGCTGTGGCACTGTGGCGAATGTCGATATTTTTTTGCCATGAAGCAGGAACTTGTAATAACTCCACTGTCGATGGTCCAATCTGCCCCAGATTTAACAAGTTGGATAAGAGTCCCAACCTGAAGACATCCACATAGAAAAATTCAATAATAGTTGTAGCGCCACCTACAGTAGTTGCAACAGGAAATGTAATATTTCAGACTCTGACTACTACTACTCTTACTAGCACATTGACCACATTGGTTTCAAATTGGGTTCGAAGAGCTATAACGCCTTGATGAAGTGAATATTGTGAGTTTTCATCAAACAACAGCGCAGCGACTGTTGATTTTCAGCATAAAACAGGAAGCTGATGTTGAGAGGCCAGGGATGCTCAGAAACTCACTAATACTGACACACTCATCAGGTGGTAAACATTATGGTCTGATATGGCTTATAGGACTGGGTCTGGTATATGCCTCCACAGCGCCCCCTAGCAAATTTCAAATAACCAGCCCCAGCCATGTGTTTCACCTACGAGCATGGAATTTTGTACGTGTGTATGATGTCATGATCAAGAAAAAAAAGTTTATTCCAGCCATTACCTTAACCAAAAGGGAAGTTGGCTATTTTGTGCAAAGTATTATTCACCTGAAGATAGCACTGTTGCCTCACAGCAAGAAGGCCCTGGGTTCAAATCCACCTGAGGACCTGGGACCTTTCTGTGTGGAGTTTGGATGTTCTCCCCGTGTCTGCGTGGGTTCCCTCAAGGCCCATAGGTGTGAATGGTTGTGTGTCTTTCTGTCTTAAACCAGTGATGAAGTTGAGACTTGCCATGACTTGTCATGACTGTGCACCCGGCCTCATGCCCAATGTCAGCTGGGATATGCTCCAAGCCCCCCCCCCGTGGGCCCTGCATAGGATGAGCAGTTACAGATAATGGTTGGGGTGGATTTTCAGACATTTCACTTCAACAGATTGCACCTGATCAGCTCCAAATATGGTCAGAAAAATCTCCACACTTTAATGGTGAAAAGTTGCATGTACTGGATAAGAATCCCAGCCTGTCCAGTTACAGTGATGGCACCACCTCCCAACAACAGGAATGTATGTATGTATGTACAAATATTTGTCTAATCAATTTACCATTCTCATTACACACACACACACACACACACACACACACACACACACACACACACACACACACACACACACACACACACACACAGATTCTGAATACACATTTGCAGATTGCTACACACATTCACAAATCTGTGTCAACCCACATGGTTTGACATAGAAACACAACTCTACACGTTTGCAGTGTTTTTGCTGCAATAATGGTACATCTATGGCATCACCATACATCTCCACTTTGTGATTTATCCTGGTAAATGCATATATACTCATATGTAAACCCTGCCTGCTGCAACTGGGCAGCAGTGACCAGCAGATAAAGGCTGCAGTTTTAGAGGAAACTCCCAGGTGTGAATCTGTGGAACAGGATGATTGTCAAGTCCTGGTTGTGAGCAAGGAATAAAACTTTTTAAATAATTGCCCTCAGCAAAGGGTGCATATTTCATGTAATACAGCAGCGTCAGGCATAAAACTACCTCCTGTCTGAGTCCTCAGTTACCATGGCAACGACTTGGCGAGCAATTCCTATGGGTTTAAGCAGGCGTTGCCATTATTTTGGAGCATCTGGAAGAAAATGCCTTTTACACCTCAAGCTAAAATGAATTCTTATTTCATTTGACAGTCAATCAAGTCAGGCTCAACTTTTTTGTTCCTCCAGAGCTGTCCATCTTCCTCTGCTTATTGCCCTCATGCTAGTAGCAAGAAGTGTACAGCTAATGGCAAGCTAACAAGTCACACATACACACTTCCTGCACTCGTCCAGTTATCTCACATTGTGGTGTCATATCACAACAAGAACTGTGTGACAGTGGGAAAACCCTCATTAGCTTGGTATTCTCACACTCTTTCTTCCTTTTGTTCTTTCTCGCTCTCTCTCTCTCTTGCACACACACACACACACCCACACACACACACACCCACCCACACACACACACACCCACACACACACACACCCACACACACACACACCCACACACACACCCACACACACACCCACCCACCCACACACACACCCACACACACACACCCACACACACACCCACCCACACACACACACACCCACACACACACACACACACACCCACACACACACCCACCCCCACACACACACACACACACACACACACACACACTTGGTCCTTCACAGGCTGCTGCTCAGCTGGTCCTCATCACAGCAGTAGACTGCTGTGTCAGTGGCATTCTGAGTATGTACCACCTCTCATTACCCTTCCTGCTCCTCTCCCTTTGCTTTGTCACTCTTTCGGTACTCTCTCTGTTCCTTATTCCCTCATTAGTCTTTCTCTTTTGGCTTCTGCAGCTGTACAGCAGCCTCTGTGTGTGTACACACATGTATCTATGTCTCTCTCCATTTGTTTAAATGATTGTATAATTGGAACAAAGACTTGGCAACTAAATACTTGAGAAAGGATTATATTAATCAAGGACAGAAAAATATGGGTTTTTGAATCTGTGTCCCCCAGCCCCTTCCCAGCCAGGCGTTTCCGAAACTGGGCCTGAAGGATGTCCGGCACCTCCCTGTCTGGTGGCCAGGTTGACCAGTAGAGCCTTGAGGTCGTCTCCATTACCACCACACCCCAGATCCAACCAAGCCTCCACAGCTTCCTCTTGCTCCTCTCACTAAGATAATTACCTCCCAGCAGCATCACCTCAAAAGGCAATGGAGAAGGACCTTCATTTTTCCTCAAGGAAGTTTTGGCAAACCGACTGACGACTGAAGAAGGGAAAACAGGCTTGGCCCAGGCTATGTACAGCTGAGGAGGAGGGATGATGACCTGGACTGGGGATATTGTTAAGTAGTAGAAAGGACACTTTGAGGAACTAATGAACCCAACTAACGCATCCTCTGTATAGGACGCAGAGTCTGAAAATGTCCCTGCAGATGTAGCTATGGAAGTCAAGAGGCTTTTCTCCAGCAAGGTGCCCGGTTTGGGTGAGATTGGCCCTGACATGCTGAATGTTTGGACATTGTTGAGCTGTCTTGGCTGGTCCGCCTATTCATTGTCATGTGGAGGTTGGTTACAGTACCTGTGGTGTGGCAGACTGGAAGGAGTGCCCCAATTATCAGGGTATCACACTGCTTAGCCTCCCCAGGAACGTTTATTACAGGCTGTTGGAAAGGAGGCTCTAGCCGATTGTTGGACATCAGATTCAAGATAAGCAATGCAGATTCCACCCTGGAAGAGCAGAAGAACTATTTACTATTGCAGGCTTGCTGGGGGTCATTGGAGTTTGCTCATCCAGTCTACATGTGTGGTGTTGACTTGGAGATGACCTAGGACCATGTCCCCCCGGTGGGGCTGTGGGGCATACTTTGGTATTTTGGGGTATCAGGCCATTGCTACAACCCATTCGGTCCCTGTATAACAACATTGAGAGTTGTGTCTCTATTCTTGGCACAAAGTTAAACAAGTTTTCAGTGGGTATTGGATTTCGGTACGGGTGCCTCCTGTCTCCATCTTTATCTTCATGGTGATATTCATGGAAAAGATCTCACAGCACAGAGGACAGTGTTCTGTTGGGAACCTCAGAACTGTGCTTTGGTTCTTTGCAGATGACGTGTACTGTTGGCATTAACAGTGTTGTTCAGCACAGGCTGAAGCAGTTTGTAGCCAAGTGTGAAGCAGTGTGAGAGTCAGCACCTCCACGTCTGACAGGACAGATGGAGAGGCGAGACGTCAGCATTTGTATCGTCATTACTAGTAGATCTATGTTCCAAACTTCACCTATGGTCATGAGCTCTGGGTAGTGATTGAGAAAATGAAATTGCTGAAGCAAGCTCCTAAAATGAGTTTACTCCGTAAGGTGGTTGGGCTCAGCATGAGAGATAGGGTAAGGAGCTGGGTCATGCAGAGGGAGCTCAGAGTATAACTGATTCTCCTCCATGTCAAACGGAGCCAGTCGAGGTGGTTCAGGCATCGGGTGAGAATGCCTCCTGGGTGCCCCCCTTAGGAGGTTTTCTGGGCAAGTCCAACTGGGAGGGGACCTTGGGTGGACTTCGAACTCACTGGAGGGATCACATATCTCATTGTGCCTGGGAACACCTCTTTACATATCAGTGGGAGCTGGAAAGTTCGCTTGGTGGAAGGTTTGCATGCAGCAGGATTGCTGTTTGTAGTTAAGGTCAGTGTGAGGATACATGATGACACAACGTGTGTCTCATTTTAATGTTCTACACCATTAGGAAACCTTCATTAAAGAGGGTTTAGGTGTGATCTACAATGAGCTTCTTGACAGAGGTGATAAGCTCTTTGACGATTGCTTCCCTTTTTTTTTTTTTTAGCTTTCTGCAGCCTGTAAAAAGAAAGCTGTGATTTCTCATTATGTATATACCATCAACTGCACAACAGCTCTTTCCTAATTTAAATGTGCCACTCAGTAAGAAAGACCTTTCTGCCACTCAGTGGATGGAACAGCAGATATAGAAAATGGCAGGCCTATAAAATTCCTTCATTTTCGGCTGCGGCACAAAGAACAAAAACCTGCTGCAAACTGACATATCTTTATCTAGTTAAATGAGGCATTGAATAAATGCTGCTGTTCATTGAAATAAAATATTTATCTTTGAATAGAATAGAATAGAATAGAATATCTAATTTCTGCACATCATTTTGACTATGGAGGCATAGATTTGCTTATTAATGCTTACACATATTAACCTATTGATATTCTTGTTCCTAGCATCCTTTATCATCATTTTGCGGAGCCTCGTAAAAACAGATCTTCATCTTACTGGAATACAATAAAGGACTTTGTAGAAAAACATGATGGTGACACACCCACACCACCACATAGTCTACATGACATGTAGCTTTATTGTCAATAAAAGGAGCCTGAGACAATCAAGAGTCAGGAACAATGAGAGGACCAAACTTTAGAGACATTTAAATGTATTTCCATACATCTAGAGGGAGTCAAGAAAGCCACTTCATTACTTACAATTGATTTTTTTTCAGCTCCTACATTCACCTTCTGGCCCTGTAAAGAACCTTCCACCAACCTCTGATCTTACTTTGACCTTCCTCTCCCTTTGTCGTATGCTCTTATTACATTTTGCACATAGCCACTAAATGCTGACCAGAAAGAAAATGATGATGACGATGTTAATTCAATTAAAGAAAAAAAAAACAAGGAAAGAAAGCTTTTCAGCATATATTGATTAGTACAGCTCCTTTCATTGCCTGTTCATTGCGTTGTATTATTAGGGATTAGCCAATTCTTGGGGAGTACTACAATACAAACGTGGAAAAAACAACAACTGCAAAGCCTCTGTTAATACAGCTTATGTTAACTATGCTTGGCAAATTTCATAGTGTAAAACAAGTTTCATCAACATGAGCCCTCACACACAGTGATAGCAGACATGGATGGTTATCTTTGCATTAAAGCCCTGACATTGTTTGAAAGGAGCAGAAGACTAAGAACGGTTCAAACAGTAATCAGTCCAAGAGAGAGACTAAGAGATAGAGTAATGCTGTTTTCTCTTTTTGTCTCTTTTCTAAAGTCAGGCATGAGTGAGAGCTGAATACACACAGGTAATGAGGAGGAAAATACAATGGAAGAGTGTAAGAGCTGCAATGTGTCAGACAGTGATTAAAGGGATTCTACCTGCACATACACATTACTACAGAATTATACTTCATTTTCACCAAAGATGGACCCTAGCAAATCCTAGAGGTGATTAAATTTGATTTAATTAACCTTGTTAAGCATTTTATTTGTGAAAATTTAACTTTATCTCAGATGTGCGATTAAAAAGAATTGCAATTTACTGTCACAACTTAAAAAAACCTCTTTCTGTCTTTCGTTAATGAAATGCACCTGTAGCGGTGGACCCGGAGTATAACATGCTTCTTCCCAGTTGTTACCCAATGATGATCTGCAAGAGGCATTCTGTTATTGACGAAGCATCAGGGAGGGTGTAGTGCAGCCAGAGGGAGACCGTGATTGTCCCATCTTTGACTGTAGCGGTTCAGAACGGGTTTGAACACTTCTGTCTCTGGTATGGACAACACATCATACAACCTAATCACATGCATATTGATCTCTGAAGTCTTCTTGAAGTCCCCTGAGTCCTACTGAGAGTGACAGCACTCTGGTTGAGTTGAAGTGTGAATGTTGTAGGCACTATTTAGCTCAAATAACTTCCTCTGCCATTGTCAGAATACTGAACCAAGGATTACAGCTCTCCACGCTGTCAGATGAATCTATCAAGGATTGGACTCTGCCACCTAACATCTGCTGCTGCAGAGAATGAGAGTGTTTGCTGCACTTCTGTTGTGACAATGCAAATAAACTGAGGAGGATATCTGCAAAGGGATATCTGCTGATAATGATGAGGAAACTTAAGCTCAGCTTTCACTCATATTTGTGTCTGTATTTTATTTGTCTTTTGTTGCAGGTGCTGCCTGTTTGCATGAATCACATCAAAAGAGTAGGAGTATCCAATAAAGGAGCCAAAGAAAAGCTGAATTTCTTAAGCCAGAGAAAGTTACACAGTTTAAGTCATGCCAGTTAGAGAAGATTACCACAGGGGCGTCTGGCATCAGCACATCTCTTAAAGTGTTTGGCACGGAGTTGATATGCTTCTCCAGACAGGCTTACATCAGATGAAAGTGTAGAACAGGTTGTAATAAGGTGGCGTGTTGGCCTCAGGTCTGATAAGAGCCAGTAGCTTCTGACTTTTTTAATGGTTTATTCACCTTCCCATTGCTGAACCTTTATATGGGTAAATAATTATGTGACCTGGCATCCCACATGATTAGACATGCTGGGAAATCTGGATTTTCCAATCCATTAAGACTAGGGTTTAAACTTGCTTGACTTTTTTTTGGGTGTGTCTTTAGATGCATTAGCAAGAGAGGCCATATAGTTTATTATCACATGTAAGGCTACTCAAAAATGTAATGACTTCCTTTAGGATGTTAGTGGTATTACACGACATGTTCTGGACAGTTTTAATCAATAAAATAATTGATTTAAATGTGGTTGGGCATCAGCTGGGCTCATATTTGGGCCTTAATTAACGTAAAACAGATACATTGGTATTGCTGTATATGCAGGCTGAAGAAGCACCAGAAAACATTCATTCATTCATTTTAACCTCTTATCCTGTGTAGGTTCGCAGGGGGGCTGGAGCCTATCCCAGCTGAGTTTGGGCGGGAGGCGGGGTTCACCCTGGACAAGTCACCAGTTCATCACATAGAAAGACAAACAACCATTCACACTCACATTCACACCTACGGTCAATTTACAGTCATCAATTCATCTATATATATATTGCATGTTTTTGGTGGTGGGAGGAAGCCGGAGAACCTGGAGAGAAGCAACACAGACATGAGGAGAACATGGAGACTCCACACAGAAAAGTCCCAGGTCCTCCGGTGGATTTGAACCAAGGACCTTCTTGCTGTAAGGCAACAGTGCTACTGACTATGGCACCATGCTGCCCCCATCAACTTTAATCAGGTGCATAATTGTCCAGTGTAATGGTGGCACTTCAGTAACAGTTAAAAGATGTAAGGATGATAGTAAAAAATAAAGCTTGGAGCTGTGGCTCCTCCCTGTCTTGGGTGCTTCATTGTTTTCTTCATTAGTCTTCCTCACCCCCTTTGTTTGCTTACTCCACTTCTTGACCTCTCTCTACCTTCTCTTTTAGTCTCATTTAGATGTGCAGATCAGCTCTGAGTTCATCAGAATACAACAGAATTATGTTTCTGATGATGGGGTATCACTGCAGGCAATGTCATTAATATTGTCCTCATTAAAGAGATATTATTTCACCCACCAGCATCACTTATTAATCAGAATGTTCAATTTTATGATCCGGCCCTCCCAATCTTCAGATAGAGAGGTTAAAGAGGGGTGGACTTGGCCTGGATCACCCATGTTTCCACTGGACTTTATTTGGCTGAACCTTTACTTTGCTGTTCATGTTTTGTATTTGCACCATGAAAAGTGCTGCATTAGCTACTGGCATTGAGTGGTCTGAAACCACAGATCAATATTGGTACTAGTTAGTGCTGATTATAATAAGGAAAGAAAACAACAAAATCATTTTAAGGCAAATTCAGATTAAAAAAAGAGGAGATTTGAAAGATGCTGATGTTGAATGTCCGAGATATACAGCGGAACAAGCTCAATGAATTAGCAGATTCCTATGAGCAGGACCATTCAAGGCTTTGAAAACCAGCATTAAAATCTTAAAATCAATGAAGGACAAAAAATGTGAAAGACCCTCTTAAAACATGTAAAAGCTTTGTAGCCAGGTTTTGTCTAAGCTGTGTTTTTTTGGATGTGTTTGCTGCTTAGTTTGCCCTCTTCTTTGCCCCTTTGGTTTTGTATCTGCCCTCTCAGTAACAGCAACTTTCCCGATTTGAACAAATAAGGCTGTTTTTTGCCCTTCAACCTCTGTTTCCAGAGTCTGGATGTAAATCCTGATTCAAGTGACTTGAATGCTCACAAAAGCATTAAGACCATGAAAATGTCAATTCAATTACTGCAGACATTTTCATTAAATTTCTGAAAAGGCTAAAGAGCATGAACTGAATGTAAAAAAGCAGCACTTCTTTCTCTCAATTATTGAATGAATCCTCGAATATTAACCTACCATGAATGTTTCATGAGGGCAGTCATGGTAAAGCATGAATGCATGGGGTCATAATAACAGCAGTATATTGTTGTAATTGTGTCACATCTTGCAGAAATGCTGTTCTTTAGCTGACCCTGTTTTTAGACCTTCATTCTATGAAGAGGGTTTGTAAAAGCATATTCCTACCAAAAAAAAAGGTCTTTTAGTCTTAGATTTGAAGAATTTACATTTCTGAATAAAAGAGTGAACATTTTATGAAACGCTGAACATATTTCTGTTGGAAAAATATTTGTATTTCTTATAAATTATAAAATAATATAAAGTACAATTGTATCTTAACACAAAGGTGTTAACCTGACGTGTCAGCATCATAGCAAGCCAAAAAGAAACCAAAGGCAAAGCACAAAGGAGGTAAGTTGAAAAAACAAAAAGTTTTTAATAATAGCTGAAACCCAGACAACAAAAAACTAGCAGGAAAGAAAACATACAAGAAGCAGGCTGGGACAAACTGTTGACAAAGTAAGGGAAATTTCATATGCTAAAAAGAGAAGAAACAGGCCTCTACTACAGATCATTACGGGGGGTTTTAGTTCCAAGATAATGGTTCACTTCCCTACCGGAGGAGGTGATGGTGCCAAACGCTGCTCAACTAACCTCACCTCTGTCGCAGGTTATGATTGAGACAAAAGAACAAAACATATGAGAGCACCTCCTACTGTCAACCAATCCTCTGGAAAATTACCCTGTCAATCATAGAAGAAAATGGAGCTCAGTGCATACATCATACAACAGAGGCTGAGTGAAGCACTAAAGCCGTGTGTTTGTTATATGGATATGAAAGTACCACTTTAAATTCCGTTTTTAAATTCATTTCAGTCAAGTCCACATAACACTGTTGCATCTGAAAGAATACGGTAAAAATATAAAACGCATGACATAAGAAGGTGCATAAGCAGGTGCACTCATGAGGAGGATCATCAAACCATTAACCATCCAAATCCCATACCAGACTGGTCGAGACCTGAGTCACCGACGACTGTCACTGGTACTGGAAGCCAACAGAATACCGGCAGAAACGATGCTACTCTTGGCCAAAGAGGGAGAAGGAGAGGGGGAAGGCGTGTCCACAGGCAGCGGGAGAGGAGGAAGAGTAAAGAGTAAAAATGTGGAGGTGAGAGTAGGAACTTTGAATGCTGGTACCGTGACTGGTACAGGGAGAGAGCTAGCTGACGTGATGGAGAAGAGAAAGGTAGATATTCTGTGTGTACAGGATCTGACAAAGTTTGGTTTGAGGGTGTGCAGCGGAGGGAGGAGGGGTATATTGGGAGATGGATGATGAGGATGGAGCTGCCAGGCAAGAGGAGAAGAGGAAGGCCAAAGAGGAGGTTTATAGGTGTGGTGAGGGAGGACGGATGATCTGCTGTGGCGACCCCATAACGGGAGAAGAAGAAGAAAAAGAAACATAATCACAGTCACATCTACTCATTTTATAATAAGTCTATTTATTCACACATTCACATCTATTTCCCAGGTGTCCTCCCTGCATTTGTTAGCTGCAGCTGTGTTGCTTTTAGCCTGGATTGTGTTTAATGTGAACATGCTCATGGCTACATTGGGTAAACCCGGGTGGACCTATGAGCTGATAACCACCTTCATATGACAGCTTAGAGAGAGTGTGCTTGTTAGGTTAGTGAGGTCAGGTAACAGGAAGATATCCTGGGTATTTTGGAGTGGCTTCATGCAGGCCTGGGAGGAAAATGGGAGGAAAACACAGATGAACTGACATCTGAAAGAGGGACAAAACACACAGGAGGCTAATCAGGAACAGGTAAAGCTCCCTGGGGCAATCAGAGGTGGGAAGAGACAAAGACAGGAAGTACGAGGCAAAATGTGACACATGAGGGGAGCAATTATCAAATAAAACTGGAGCAAACTGAATTAAAACCCCAAAATATGTGATCTACTATTCAATATGAGCGCTGTTGTAGAACCAGAAGACAGTCTTGGAGTACAGTGATGCCCTTACATAGTATTCGGTCCTAGAACATGTTCACAAATCCATGAATATTGGCTTACATTTATTGATCACCAGCAGCACAGTGTGGTCAGTGTGGTGCGAAGGATCAAACACCAATATTGTATTTCTTTTAAGGTGGAATTAAAGCATGGAGGAAGCATGAAAAACAAGGGGCAAAAATCAAGGACGAGAGGGAAGCCCTGGGGTGGCCCACATATCTGTCAGCATACAGTCAAAGGCTTATATTTGTGCTAAGTTCATTAACTGTCAAAGTCATACTGGCTATATATATATATAGTGGTTTGCCTTTCATAGAAAGTCATATAGATTATATACCACAGGCTAAATAGACTATTTATAAGGATTGGTCTGACAGGTAAAGTCACACAGACTATATAAAACTCTGTGTGACGTA
The DNA here is from genome assembly GCA_037577475.1 of Chaunax sp. Z400. Classification (NCBI taxonomy): domain Eukaryota; kingdom Metazoa; phylum Chordata; class Actinopteri; order Lophiiformes; family Chaunacidae; genus Chaunax; species Chaunax sp. Z400. The sequence goes on along the minus strand of CM075189.1, from coordinate 34,149,554 downwards.
TGGCTGCCATTAGCCAGATGCTTTTAACCAGCTGCTTGGATGAATGCCCACCTCTGGCAGTCTTTTCCTCTTCTCCACTGCCGTGTCAGTTGTTATTTACTATGGAAAGGACGTGTTGACGAGAACAGCGTGCACTCTGGGATCTGTGAGTAATAGTTCTCACATCAAGTTTGAACCACAGTGGATCTCCCAAGTCATCTATATTGTGTATTAACACAGCAGTGAGAGAACAGCCTGCGTGTTTTGCTGCAAATCATGAAGACGTTCAGTGAAGCTTCACAAGTGGTACAGGTTCCATCTCCAAATATAACAATCCCCATACCAAGGTCGACTATTGGCTTGATACAATTACCATGAACAACTTGCATGTGCAAAGACGTCAGCCTCTCTGTCTCTCCACTGAGATCGGTCTGAGACATTTTAGCATTGTTCTTCTTTTAACCCATTGTTTAAAAGTGGATTTTAATCATTTATTGCCGTTCTAAGTTTAGTGAATCAACGCCATGAAGACGGAGCTTGGTCAGGACTCAATGAGATAGACATTTTTACCAGACTATGATGACCACCTACAAGGACGCTATAACACTACCTCCTGATGACAACAAACTCAACACTTTCAGTATACTCATTCATCTCAGTGGGCCCAGTATTTGACTCCATGGAGGATTTAACATGCTCTCATCTCTATCTAAGTCAAGATACCACTGTACACTCCCGTTTGTGGACTCCTCGCATGTAAGTTTTTACTCTCTGCATCTGCAATTGCTTGCAAAGGGCTGGGCTCCAATACATACACTATTTCTGATGTGTTCTGTTTCCTCAGATATGATCAATCTGCAGAATGCCACCACTCACCTCGCGATCACAATGTGAAAGCTGTCTCTGCTTGAAACCAAACCATTGCCAAACTACTTGGATGGATCACTACACTCTCCAGCAGAAAGTTAATAGATCCACTGGTTAGAGTGGACACCGCTGCTGCTGTCCCAGCTGAGGCCCAACACCTGGTATGGGACATCTTTCTGCACCAAGGAGCTAAACCACAGAAACAAGTTAGCTGGTCCATAGTCCATAGGAAAAACAGTAGAAAAAAGTCATGCCCTCATCCACCTCTTCCTAGTATGCTTGAGTGAATAACATTCCTAAACAAAAGTCAGAGTTACTCATACATGATTTTTTTTAAACATCTTTTAAATGCTGTAAAGCACCAGCACAAGGTGTTTATCTCCGGCCCAACCCCCACATGCGGTCGAGAAATGGGGCAAGTCAGCAGGCTCCTCAGCCTCAACACCTGGCTCTCCTCCTCCTGCGCCTCCCACAGCATTCGCTTCATAGATTATTGTGATGTTTTGTGGGACAGGAGGCACCTCTTCAGAGCAGATGGTCTACACTTATTATAAAACTGGCACGTGGATGCTCTCCACTAATCTGGCATACGGCATACAGCATGCTCACATTTATGCATCTGGCAACTGTCCAGACTGCCGACCAGAGGTTGCTGAGTAGTCTGTCAAAGACCGATGTCACTCAGGTCTCTTTTGTCATAGTTCGGATAAACTTAAGAACAGTTTGGTTTTTGTTTTCATTTTTTCATCTCATTTTTCATTTTTTTTTTCTGCCTTATTGTTGATGGGACAGCTGGAGATGAGACAGGGAAAATGCGATAGAGCAAAGAGTACGACGTGGCAAAGGGCCACGGGCAGAATCAACCACCACTAGAGGACCCAGCCTGAGTACATGGGGCACACGCTCTACTGACTGAGCTAAATGCACCCCCTGTGGACACTTAAAATCGTGGTCAAGATCAGGGACAGGAAGATTTGTGTAAGGCCTACAAGATCGGCTGTGGCATCAAATGTAATGTATAAGAGTTTGTTTTTTACCCTCATCTACCTCAGTGAAATGTTTTAATATTAGAGTGAGTCCTTTATTTTAACTTACTTTTACTTCTAATCAGCTTAATTTTATGTTTTTTAACAGAGACATGCTTAAATTTTCAGATCATTTTATGATACTAATCATTTTATGATTATTTTAGTCAGCCCAGATTGGGGTCGTGGTCACAGGTGACAGGAAATGGACTGTAAGATAGATAGGCGATTTGGTGCACCGTGAGCCATAATGTGGGCACGGCTCCAGATTTAGCTACGTTCAATCACCTATGGGTCATGAGCTCTGGTTAGAGACAGATGTAAATGGCCGATATGAGTTTCCCTCGTAGGCTGGCTGGGCTCAGCCTTAGTGATAGGGTGAGGAGCTCAGACATCTGTAGGGAGCTCATAGCAGAATCACAGCTCATTTACATCGAAAGGTGCTTAGCCCAGCCTTAGCCTCCGGTGATTTGGACATCTGATTAGAATGCCTCCAGGGCACCTCCCTTTGGAGGCATTCAAGGTATGTCCAACTGGGAGGAGACCCCTGGGTAGACCCAGAACTCTCTAGAGGGATTGCATATATCTCATCTGTCCTGGGAACGCCTTGGGATCCTCCAGGAGGAGCTGGGAAGTGATGCTGGAGAGAGGAACATTTGGAATACCCCGCTTTGCCTTTTTGCCACTGCATCCCGACCCTGAATAAGCTGAAGAAAATGAATGAATGCATGGATGAATGAATCTAGTGAGGAATGTCTTAAATTTTAAACCCTTTTTGATGATAAAATCAGTGAGATGCAATCAGAAATTGTATCTCCTGATTCGTTCCTGCCCCAACCATGTTATTTAATTACATTTTAAGACAGTTTCTCTAAATGAACTTTGGAATGTGGTAGAACGCCAAACGCTCCTCAAGCTCTGAGGATATAATGCCTCCCAAATTTAAGTTATGGAGGGGATAGCCCTTTGGTTGTCCTCTACAATAAATAGTTCTTTGCAGTCGGGCTGTGACCTGATCTTCCAACACTATCAATCACCGGATCAAGATCCAGATCTGTGAGATTAAAACATGTAATTGGAAGGAGGCAATATATATTGGGTCACAGTATGGTAACAGAGATTGGTAGAGCGATGGCACTGCCACCATTATGCTGCTGAGATAATGCAGATTCAGATTCTGCTAGGAGTCGGTTTCCAAGCTCAAGGAATTAGGTGCTATTAATCTGGCATTAAGCAGATCTGAGTAAATCAATGGTCATCATAGTGAGAGCAATGGTGGACCATTGTTGAATGCTTTGTAGTTGTCACACAATATCATAAGCAGTCCTTAAATTATCATGAGAGCAAAATTACTTTGCAAGTAGGCTTAACAGTTTAAATGTGGATTAGGATACATTTATTTTCACACTTATTGCTACTGTTATATTAGCTTGTATTTAACGTTGTTGTTTTACAGAAGCAGCTTAAGGTTTTCAGCCAAAGGAAAAATACCTCCTTTACCCACTGACTTTTACAGTCAGGCAGATTAAGTCTGCATTTAAGATCAGATGGAAACAACCGGAGTCCGAGAGAGTGTGAAGCCACATAAGAGCCTGTAGGGGAGTAAAGCTTAGTGAGTCCCTGTGCTCCTCGGCTGTTATGGTCTGCCTCGTTGAAAGGGCTGCAGGACTGAGGATTGGCTCCCTCTGTCCATCTGTCTCTCCGTCATGCACAATCACACTTAATATCTCATGATGCTACTGATCTAGGAGAGACAAAACTTTCATGAAATCATGTGTGTCATCACTCTCCTGTGGCATATTAAGGTTATGCTGATTGCTCAAGAGATGCTGATGTAAAAGCTTGTACAGTTAAGCACAAAAGCTTTGACATAGTTTTAGATTTTCATGTATGCTGGGGGAAAAATTTGTCACATTCTAATTATCGTCTTTAATGTATTTGTTTCCTTTGGCTTGAGGGTGTGAGGGAGACTGTGTGTCAAATCACATTGCCATTTATGATGTGGACAATTGATCATAATTTGCCAAAATTAGAAAAAATAATGCAGCTCATTTCTGTGTTGAGCTGATTGCCCGAAAGGGGGCAACAATATTGCTTAATGTGCAAAGGGGCACTCAGTAGTGCACATACGAGACCAAGGCACAGCACTTCTCCAGTTATTGCCTAAGTGCAAAATTACTGCAAAAATTGAAAACATAATTCTATTTTAAATGTCAATAAACAAAGGTGCTGCAAATTTATAAGAGAAAACACATTTTGTCTAATAAAGAAAAGGAGTAATTGGCTTTTGCCTAGCATGGAATAAAAAAACAAAAACTGTTCATTTGTTTGAACCATTCTAATTCAGTGTCAGCTGCACTATGGTGGTTGTTGTAGGCCATTAGTTACAATGCATTGATTGTGATAACATAACCTATGTCTGAGAACGTATTTCAGTTTGCCATATTGTGATTAGTATTTGGATCCACATCAAATTGCACAGGGTTATAAATCCGTAAGAGATTCCCAGATATTCCCATAATCCTCCCAGGTTGTTTTTTTTTCATGATTGGAATATTACTTTTCACCATATGTATGATAGTGTTGAAAAATGTCTCTAAAGATGTTAAAGAAAAACAATCCTGGATTCAGATCTTGATCTACACTAGAATTTTATGGATCCCTGGTCTCAGACCAACCCCTCCACAACATTTTGTGAAATTTGATTTACAACCTTCTTTTAAGTAATCCTGCTAAACAATCAATCAACCAATCAACTAACTGGCATGGGTGGAAACATGATTTCCTTGGTATAAGTAATGAATGTCTCATTCTGGTAGTGCTCCTACTGTAAACAATGAGCAAACAAGCTAACGTGTACAACCCACTGCCTCATTACATCATCACTTTTCCAAAATATTTTCTTATCTTAAGTTTCCATAGTCAACTTGAAAATAAAATACAGGTGTATTATGCAATAAGTCTAATTATATTATTATTATTATATTTACATTCTGCTGCCAGCTCCTAATTAAAAAATGCTTAATACTACTTGCTCCATTCTCCAAAGTCGTGCACAAACACAGGTACAATATTTGTAAAACCATAAACAAAGATATCCTAAAGTTAACTCAAAAGAGGTTTGTAGTATTTTGTAGGGACAGCCTCCTGGTTTACTGTGTGATACTCATGTTGATGCAATGTTTTACATAAGTTATAATGGTGGATATAACGTGCCTTTTGTGATTTTCCATTATGTATTTGATGCTGGATGTCTTTTAGAAATGGCCAGAACATGCATTTTACGATCTTCAGTTAATTAGATCTCATATGTCTTTGTTAAAACATAGTCAAACGTCCAAAACTGGAAATGCATGGATGTAAAAATGCTCCCTGTAAATAAAAAAAACCTGGGGTTCGGCCTCCTGTCACTGAATATCAGATTGTTCACACATGCCCATAAACAGCTGTCTATTCCCAAACTTTAATTTGTCTTCATTAAAAGAGTTCTTCTCAAGACTACCTGATTGTATTGTTTTCTTCCTATAGATGATTTATATGTTGAATTACTTGATATGGCGGTGAGTTGGTAAATTTGTTAAAAGTTGTGTGAAAGCATGTGAAGTTAGCGTTACAGTTATATTACTGAGCTACTCAAAATATTTAAAAAATAAAGTTAGGCAGGTCTGCCTCTGTCGAGGTGTTGGTAGAAGCAGCTGAGTCTGTTCCATGGTCTGCTTGCCCTGCTGTGGTTCTAATTCCATTTCTATCATGTTCCCTGACAGCATCCTGCTTCCCTGCAGTCCAAAGATCCCGTGTTAGCACACACAAACGATCCCCCAGTGGTCCAAGCTAACACTTCTGTCTGGGCAGAGTAAGCTAACTAAGAGGCAAACAATGGAAGAAGCAAACAGCAATAATAGTTAACAGCAGTTAGCATGTCCTTGACCTATGAGTCCATCAGATATTGATTTCCCCGAGGAGGGGATATGGGGACCATGAATGCTCCCTGCCATTATTCTCTAGTGCCACCCGAGACTTACATTTGTCATTACACTTTATGAAGACATTCTCCTGACGATGGTGTAGAGGTCTTCTCTGCAAATCAAGGGAATCTCCTCAACACAGAGTGGTTGGAAGCAACGACTTTCTATTTACAATAAACAGAAACAAGTGCATAGCTTTTTCTGCTTTTTCGCCAGTTCTCAGACTCAATCTCAGACTCATCCACCTCAGCTTCAGCACACCGCTGCAGATAAGAAAGAGAGCCATCACTGCAAGACACAACACCTGTGATAATCAAGCTCTCCCTCCCCTTCACCATTCCCTGAAACACGCCCACTCTGTCCCAAACCCCACCGACACACATGAATCTCCATAACTTCAGCTTTTTCCTGTCTGAGATCATTTACGTGGAGATTATTTTTTTTCTATTATTTCATTCTATCCATTGTCTTAAATCAAGGTCCGCCACACAAAACCTGGAGCAAAATTTAGGAAAACAATCAAATCTGTGAAATCTTATGAGCTGTGGAGACAGTGTTTTGACATGAACCACACACATATATATATATATATATATATATATATATATATATATATATATATATATATATATATATATATACACACACTACCAATGAACTGTTTCTTAGCAACTGTCTCAGACGGTTCTCTGCTGAGCGGGAGTAGGTGCTTTCTCTCCCTCAGTGTCTGTCACACTGATACCAATTAGCAGTCGTCATGGTGATACCATTTAGAGTCTGTTATAGTCATACCGCTTACTGTATCTGTCATTGTGAAACTAATTATTGCCCTCCATTGTGTTTATAGTATCATGTGAGGTGGTTGTGTGAAAAATGTGAGCTGTGCAGTGGAGAGTGTTACGTCACAATCAGGAGCAGGAATCGTCCCTTAAATGCCAATATAGATGTACATGTAGAAGTCAGTGATCCTGGCAGAGAGACAAAGATTTCTTTACTGTAGTTAGATGGTTTTTGAAATGAGTTATAAATGTATTTGTGGTTGATTTAACGTCTTGAATAATATTCTTCTTCTGATGAACCTTCTCTGCAGGGACATTAGAGGTCACCGATTCACAGACTCACCTTTACTGTCTGGAAGAACAATCTGCAGTGTGGTAGACAGGAGTCACACCGTATTCACATACTGGGAACATATTGATCAGCTGCAAATTGATAAAAGTCATACAAGATGTGGAGAAAGTTTTACATTGAGTCAGTCACATGTCATTCAGACTGTGTGGTCTATTACGGTCCAGGCAGGTATTAGTTTAATGTTAAACACTAAAAATGCGTACATCACTAAAGAAATGGGTCTGGAGGAAGAGGTGTGCGAATCCTCTTTCCCCGCAGAGTCTTAATCTTACCCCTCTTATTCTTCTCTTCCCCCAGTTTGTAGATCTGATTTTGGATATCAGCAACCTTACTGTGGAGGTCCTTGTTTTTGTCCTCCATCAGTTGTTCTCTCTTTTCCCAGTCAGAGTGCAGCTTTGCCACGGTGTCAGTGAACTGCTTTTGGGTCATAGCACGCTGCTTCTCAACCACGGCTTAGGTTAGCTTCTCCAGTGTGGCCTCTTGCTGCGCTTCGGCACAGCTGGCCCGCTTCCTCTCAGCCTGCAGAGTCAGATCCAGCTCCTTGACACATGCACCGGCCTCGTCCTTCTCCCGCTGTAGGTTATCTGGCAGGTTGCCTTTCTCCGTCAGCTCAAGCTTGACCCGATGCACTTCATTCTCCATGCTGTTTGAGCCAGCCTCTGCTTCAGACAGCCTCCTAGACAGGCTGTTGATGGCCTCAAGGTGATTGGCTGCTTCCTCTGCAGAAGCAAATACAAACAAGCAACCAATTAAACAAAAGCAGCTCGCAGGAGAAAAAAGATTCAAAAACCTCTAAATCTCAATATAAGTGACATCATCTGGTGCAGACAACAGCAGCAGGGGGAGGCAGAATCAGGGGTTCTCTGGTTATCATGGAGACCCCCTGGATGTTTTTCACTCTGTGTGTTTTTCTGTTGCCTTAGGCGAAGCAGAATCTGCACAGGTATCTGTTTAACTCAAATGTCCTGAATGTCCTGCTGTATACTGTAGATGTTTTGGGGATTTCCCTGTAGAAAAGAATTACAGAAGTGAACAGTGTCTGTCTTCCTGAAAGAGGCTTATATAAGGTCTTAAGTTCTTATGAATACAATCTATATGTGTGCTTATTCTATTGGGTTCAGAGAAAGAGACCAATGTTATCAGAACACTCAAAACTCTCGTCTGGTTGGGCCTGAGTGAGCCATCGTTTTATAATATTTAACTTATCACGGTGTGGTGCTTGGAGCCGTCCGTCTACTGCGACCTCTGTGAACCTGTGAGTCTGTCCTGGAGACGCCGTTTCTCCTCCTCCTGACGCAGAGCTCTCTTACCTGCCAGGTGAAGCTTGGCCACCTGTTCCTTTGGGGCTTCGATCTCCTCACAAAGTTCTTTTCTCTCTGAGTCCGCTGTTGGCCTGGGAGCACTCGTGTTCTTTTTTGAGTTTTGATAGCTGCTTCTGTAAAGCAGTGTTCTCCTGGACCAACTCCGTCTCCCTCTGCTTGGCCTTATTGAGCTGAAACGAGGCCAATGAACATCAAGAATGAAAATGAGCTAAGGCTATTTTCATAAGACAGGTTGTCTTGATGGATTCTAATTCAGAGTACACTATTTGAGGCAGTCCACCAAATTATTTCTGGAGCTTTGTGCACCCCCCCCCCCCCCCCCCCCCTTAAGATCATGTCTCATTTTTTGTTTTATTAATCTGTCCGTCAAATGACATCATCCAGGCTCAATTAACTTGTGGAAAATCTCTCTTAGCTGTAGCCCTCCCTTCCACAGAGAATCACACATGCTCTGCAGGGAAACAAAGAGTATTACATCCCTCCTGTAAACACACTGACTGTGGTGTGACCTCATTAGACACTACAACGAGATATTTATTAATTGATATGCTATTCAAGAGAATTGCATTATTTCTTTTCACAACGTCACAACCATTCAGTAGCTGCTTGGACGATGTCCATATTTGAGATACAGGACAGGGATCCATGTTCTGCTTTAAAACTGTGATTTGATTTGAGATGTTTTCCTGAAACATGAAGTCACAGAAGTATCACTGATTCCAGACAACCAAATCATCCATTGTTTTAAAGTTATGTTTTGGGGCATTTTTGCCTTTAATTGATAGGATAGCTGAAGATTTGTTGACAGGAAATATGGGAGAGAGTGTGGGGGAAGGCAGGCAGCACAGGGATGCAGGAATCTGGTCAGGAATCAAACCCGTGGTTGCCTCTGGAGGACTGTAGTCTTGGTAAATAGGGCGGTCTGCTCCCCAAATTATTCATTATAATCTCAGATCATCTCTGTATATAGGCTGCTGTCTTGTCACAAAGCTGATTGTATATGACATATCAAAAAGTACCTCTGAGAACTGTTTTAATTTCCACAAGAGTTGAAGGATGTGTTTTTACTTTACTGTTGTGTTGTTAAAAGAAGTAGGTGTTTACATCCACATCTGATTATGTGACGTTATACAGGGAGTTAATTCTTCTTTGTGTATGCATTCAGAGAACAACAGCTTCATTGCAGAGCTGTAGCGCCATCTTTGTGTGATTGAAGTGAATACAAACTCGCTGAAAGAATTCCCTCACACTGTCTAACTTGCAGTTTAAAAAATATGCAGGAATTCTGTTTTTATTGACTCATCCCTCTCCTACGTACCTGCCAAAGAAATAGATGTATGAAAGATTCTTTTGTAACTGCACTGGGGGAAAATTTGCTTATAGAAAGCATGTGATTATATTATATCAAGGCTTAAAATTATGCATAATTAGGGGAGTGGCCACTTTAAATGACAGCCAGTCACTGAACTTGGCCTCTCTGCAGTGTTTAGAGATGTTGGCACCTTTTTGGATTTTGGAATTTTATATGCAAATGTTGGACAAGTAATTAACTTTCTTTGCATTTAATAGTGGGTGGAGGACCAGAGGCCAGTGTTGTGAATTAACAAGCAACCTTGCTAAGTGGCAAACTGTGAAGCTCTGTAAGACAGAGCCAGGAGCTGAGACTTTGGGAATTAAGACTATCTTCACTGTGGCATCTCAACCTATGCAGTAGCGAGAGTTGAGCTGCTGACATCCACTGTAATGTACTGTAACCGTCTCTTATTTGACTGCTGAATGTAGGAGAAAAAGAAAAGACAATGGCTAACAGATAAAGGCTTAGCTGAACACAAATATACAGACAATAAATACCTGCTGTTCCTTACTGTACAGTAAGGTCGTGTGGCTGTTTGGAGAGAATAAACCACTGGTCCAAATGCGAAAAGACACAAATGATTTTGTGAAAATTCATGTAAATACCAGTGAAAATGTACTCTTATTATACATTCTATGGTGTGTACACAGTCTAGATTGTTAGCTTTAATTAGCTTGGCACCTTTCAGATAGGTAAGCATGTTTCAGTAATCAGGCTTCATTCGCCTCGCCTCAGCTACACCCACTCTCCACCTCCATGCCAAGTTTTGGATTAGAGTTAGCAGAGAAAGGCACTGCCAAGACAGTGAAGACTGGAGCCACCCACATGAAGTTTCACATACGGCTCTTCAGACACTGAATACTGTTACCATATTGAATAAAATATATTATATAATATATATTATATGAGTTATCTTAAAGTAATTACCTTTCATAAATGTCACAGAGAAAGATTTAATCTTCTTTTGACACATGACCAACTGTCATGGTTCTGTATTTAGTTTCTTATTTCCTGTTTTATTTTGATAGGTTTCCCAGTGTCATGTTCACTTTGCACCTTTCTACCTACCTAGGTTTTCAGATTGTCTGTTTCCACCTGAGTCCTGTTCGCCTAGAATATTTAGTTTGTCTTCCTCTAATCATTATCAGTTGGTCTGTGTTTGCTCCTCATGATTGCATGAGTTCCAGCCTGGCTTTTCCCGCTCCTAAAAGTTACATGTACATCCATTATTCCTTGTTTTATGATGCATTTAGTAAGTTCCTATACACACAGCAGAACCAGTAAACATCGTCCCTACCATACATTCACTACTGTGCTGTCGGTATGTACCTTTACTTCAAAACACAACATCCAAAGCCAATAGTCACATCATGGACATGCAACGTTATGCAAACAAATGAACTAAAACTCGTCATGCTCATCAGATCATGTTGTAAAATCCACGTGACTGTAGCCAGCTGGTGGTAAAAAAAAATGGGTCTTTTACAACTTTTTGAACTTGTCATTTAGCACTCAGACTTAGCATGGAGATGGAGAATGGAGAATCATCTGGTCTGAGCACCAGCAGGATACATCCCCCCGGAGTCCAGACACTGGTGGTGGCAAAAAGGTTCAGAGGCTGGAGCTGGAGAGGCTGAAGAACTTGGAGGATGGGGGAGGAGGAGTGTGCACACGGTGATGGCATGAGAGAACTAGAGAGAGAGGAGCAGAATATTTTTAAATGGGAGGCAGCGAGATGATTGGTTAGCAGAGGGAAGTGAGTGGAATTGAAATGAACAGCTGATGGCTCAATTGACATCCCGAACAATGACAGCTGAGAAGGAGGGTGAGCTAAAGAGAAGACAGGCTAAAGAAGGAGAGCAGACTACAAAAACGTTCAGTAATGATTCAGGTCTGGTGAAAATTCCTAAAATGTTTTATTTTACAATATATATTGCAGAAAGTAGAAATGTCTACTTCTTTTTCTTTTTTCCAACATTGTGCAGCCCTAACAAAAACTATTACAAAAATACTGAGGTTAATAGGATGAACATTTCAGAAAATTCCAGATAATCATTTGGTACATATAAAGTGGAATTTCCCTCTTTTGTGCTCTGTTAACCTTTAACACAACTCCGACAGTGCATGCCATAGCATTACACAAAGCCTAAGCCTTTACGGGGCGAGGCTGATTGTCAGGTTCAGTTTCATAGGTTCTAAATAGGTCTCCAGGACATTCTAAGATTTTCATAGTTGGTTTTGTTTCTTGCAGATATTTAGCAATATGTTTCTTGTGTATTTAATTTCCAGCCAACAAAACGAAACAAATCCACCTCCATGGTGATGGATGCCTCCAAAGCCTCTTTGAGCTTAATTGAAAGTAATGATCATCAATATATGCATCAAAAGAGTGAATAGAAGAAAGTTCTGATGATCTCACAGTGGGAGATCCACTGTTGAAGAAGAAGTTGTCTCAGAGGACATACCGGAGAAGGAGACTGCCTCATACTTCTTCTCCTAAATGTAACAGAGCAGGAAGCAAAACCTGTGACACAAAGCAGAGCAATGTGTCTGTGATGAAGCTGCAGAAAAGGAAGCATGGGGGCAGAATATATAGTAAAAGACATCATTGTCTGTACTGTCCCATGCAATGCCATTAAATGCACTTAATACACAAACACAGCAATGAAATTGTCATGTGTGTGTGTGTTAATTTTAATGTGGACCCAGAAGCAGACTCAGAAACCAAACTGTAGCATGACAAAGGGGGTTTATCGAATGCTGCACAGGCAACTGACAAAGGAGTGATGAGTTGTGATTGTGAGCTTTATCCCACTGAAGCTGAGCGGCTTGTTGGCTCCATGTGGCTGGCAGCAGTCATGTGTGTGGCCACGCCCAGAGTCACACACACTCAGACAGACAGGAACACAGGGGGAGGAGAGAGGGAAACAGCAGGGGGGAAAACACAGGGACAAAACTGGGAGACATGGTGGAACCATAACAGAAATAGCAGCAGCAAAAGCAATCACCTTTCCTTTGAACTCAAAGGAAACGAATGAAACCATGCTCATAATGAGGTCCTAAAAAGTGGAGGTGGAACATTAAGTCCCAAGCTGGGGCACCTGTCCAAGCAAGTGACGACATGCACTGCATAAACTGTGAGGCTTTGTTGAAAAGAAGGTCACTGTGGAGGTACATGTTGAGGTGCAGACGTTCCCAAAATCAAGGAAAAGTTGGATCCAGTTTCCCGGTTCCTTTACACAGCCTGACCCAGATGGTATTAACAGAACGGTTTGGTAGCTGGTGAATGCTACGCACCAAGATGAAGTCACTAACATCATCAGAGAGGAGTAAAGCATTATGACATGTGGAGAGCATTTGTATTCAAAGCATGGAAATGACAAGACCCAACATGAGTACGTTAGACAAATAGGAAGACTAATTCAGCAGTCATGGAAAGCTGGCAGACTGAACCAACTGGAAGACTTCTATGAACCTTCCGCCATTACTGTACTCGCTTCAGATGAGATATCTGCAAGAGAAGTCTTCAGCATTTCAACAACGTGGTACGTTTCTACTCGACGCTTAAGAGCAGAAGACGAGACAGTTTTCCTCAGGGAAATTTGCCATGGGATTGCCCGTGAAGACATTAGAGGTGAGACGCGTTGTGGCATGCAGCAACTTCTTGGACTTGATCGGCAAACTTTCTCCACTGTGCTGATAGCATTGACCGCCATTATCTTGATTTTCGCTTTGTGCGCGCTGATCTGGTGAATTATCTGTTTATTTAGCACCACTATTAACTGTTGTGTCGCATTATTTCTGCTTCAAATGTGTTTAGTGGCTTACCTGATAATGCACTTTATAAATTTGACAGGTGAATGTGATTTTAGCCAATTTAATCAGCCTCACTAAATACGTAAATGAGGACAGGTGAAGCCAGTGTTAGATTTTGTTTTTTTTTTAGCTCAAAGTGTGTCTTGTTACTTCACTTGTGCATGCATTAAGACATTTTCTGATTAATTTTTTATGGCCTCGAAGTGGCGGGCTGTGATTCATATTTAATCAACATGCATGATGATGGTTTGCAGAGAGGTTTGACAATAGTGTGATGCAATAACATTCCATGTGCTGAACATTTTGCAAGAAGAGGTATTAAAACAAACAGCTTTTGCTTTCTCATAATTCTGTTTTAAACCTGAGTGTGTAGTAGTAGGCCTACCTTTGTGTTGAAAGTTTTAAGTAATTATGTTGCTATTTTTGTTCTGCCACTGAGGTTAAATGCAATAATTGATAATTTATCAAAGCCTAACCAAAGCTTGTGTTATTCAGCTGAGACATTTCTGTTGCTCCTCACCTTTTCACTTCTCTAAAACCAAACTAACGTATAAAGAAATAAATATTGATAATTTCTATGACCCCCCCAGGCAAAGACATTTTCACAGATTTCTTCTAAGTAATTATTGTCAAAGGATTCACAGATACTTTTACTTGTGTTTTTGCAAACATTCCAGCCTTACATTTCACTCTTCCTCTCTTCCGGCTAAAACTGAAGCTGCTGGCTGACCTACGGAGTTCTCAGTCTGGTATGTTGATGTTCAACAACACATAAATTGAAAAAACAACAATCCAATGGCTTGGAAGTGCAAACTTTGTACTGCTGTCTTTGACAAAAGGGTGCATCTACTTGAACACTGTCGTTTGCATCACAGCAATGTTTCCTCATTGGCACATTTCACTCAATAAATGCTTTGAAAATTCAATTAACACGGTTACACACTCAGACAGTTGTGCATAGTGGAAGTCGGATGGAATGTGTATCATTCATCTGTCCTATTTGTGGATTCAAGCAGCCGTTTAATGATAAAACTCTTCTCAGTCATTTGAGGACACATTTAAAACAACATGAGATGGTGGATTGTCCATTCAAAAATTGTCAATACAGTACCAATGTGTATTCCTCTTTCAATACCCACAAAAGTAGGAATCATCCAGATGGTGATGTCTTAGATTTTAAGAATGAGATCATCCTCACAGAAAATGACAGTCCTCCAATGCAGGGCCAAGTTGAATCCGATGAGGCCGGTCCCTCTCAGAGTTTTCCTGAGCTGAATGCTCCTGACTGTAACCCTCTTGAGTCTAGGTATGGCACTGGTGAATTGCAAGCTCAATTGAGAAACAACTTGGCTTCTTTGTTCTTGAAAATGCATAGTGTTCTTCATGTATCTGAGATAGCTATACAAGACATAGTTGACAGTTTGGTGCAGATATTCTCACTGTCTAAACCTCTTGTGAGAGACTCAATCATCATGGTTCTCCAAGAGCATGATCACTCTATCAGTGCTGCCCTTCTTAACCCTAGAACACTAACGTCGGGTGATTTTCACCCATGCGATTGTGGTCACGTGATTTTCATTGTGTTGCTGCTGTCTGAGTTGTGTGGGTCCTTGGGTAGCTTCAGTCTGGATTATTAGATTAAGTGTTGATTTATTCTGTAATATCAATGTTTCAATCCAACACCACTTACATTAGATGCTTGTCATAAATTGTGCCTTTTCAGTGTTGTTCATTGTTTGCCAATAGACATAACATGATGGGTTGCCATGGGGGACAAAAAGTCAGGTTTGAAATTTATTCAAGAGTTTTTGATTTTCCAAGTGATATTTGTGTTCACATAAATTTATCATGAATTTAGAACCTTCAACCTTCAGAAAAGGTGGATCCCATCAGGCTGCGGATCCCACAAGGTAATATAAACCCGTATGTGTGTGTGTGAGAGAGAGAGAGAGAGAGAGACAGGGAGATAATACATGACAATAAGGTCCTGTTCAGTGGACAGAGAGCAGAGGGTGGCTGTGACTGCAGTGATAGAGAGACAAAGGCAGGGAAACTCAGTGTTTTACTGATTACAGATTGGCTGCATTATCTGAAAATGTGACTCATTCCAGCTGACACTTTATTTTCAATAATTCTCTTTTTCCAAACAGCACATGATACGAGTTGAAGCATGATGCTCTTCACATATTGGAACATGACAGAGAGGGGGAGATGGCTGACTTACTCCCATTCTCTAATATTTTGCTTTCCTCTCGCTGTCTTCCATCTTTTTATTTTGAGATTGAGTGATGTCTGCTGAAACCATGAGTAGCTTTCTCTGTGTTGTGTTGCAGCAGTGCTGTTACTTCTTGATACACTCACATCACTGTCACACTCACTGTGACACCCCGAAAAAGCTCAAAGACTCTTTTGGAGGGAGGTTTTCTACATATTGTGTGATAGTTGCCTCATGTTGCATCAGTGACATAGTAAAAGACAGTCACTACAATGCTGTGGGCTCTGAAATGAAAAATAATGGGAGCCCGCTGTACAGAACTGGGAATGAGGAGGTTTTAAAGGGGAGCTACAGCAAACTTGTTAAGCTTAACTTAACTGCTCCGAGCAGAATTGTTAACTCTGCCAAGGTTATATTTTCAACTGTGTCGGTTGGCTGATTAGTTGATTGGTTGCTTTGTCAGCATCATTACCTGGAAAGTTCATTCAATGTTAGTGTTGATCTGGATCAGGACCCATAAATAATTTTCTTCAACATTACAAGACCATTTTTTGAGATTTTTCACAAATTATACAAAAATTATTACGCAACTTGATTTCCACAAAACCTGATGGAATGATGGGGCAGGAATCAGACAAGAACCCTCTAAAGTTTGATTGGTATCTACAAACCCTTTACCAAAAACAGTTCCAAACTTTACCAATCACCTCTTCTTTTAACAACACTCTGCCAAGACCTAACAATATTACACATTTGTCCAGCTAGCCTGAACCATGCCCCACCACTCCATGTAGGTTTGTGGAAATCAGTTCAGGAGTTTTTACATCATTATGGAAAATGTTGTGAAATGTCCCATCACAATGTTAAAGACGGTGGACAAACGTCCTGGATTGGCCCCTTTTTTTCTGATCCACTCCAAATTCAGACTTCAGCTCCATACGTATCTGTATCAAGGGTCAACATTGAGCATAAATGGGCCTCAAAACGTGTGGCAGAGGTATAAATTCTACTGACTGCCATTCTAATTTAAAAAGAAATGGTAAAAATCAATGCAGCAGAGGAATTCTGAATCCTGCATAATGTAAACTCACATTTGTAAGATCCCCCCAGCCTGCTAAATGCCCAATAACATCTATGACATCATTGGGGGTCATTCTGACTGGTCCTCATTGATATACCTATGAATACATCTATCTATATACTCTATGAAGTGCCCATTTAGAGCAAGAAATTCCTGACATTTCCAGTACAGCGGCCAATGTTACCTCAAGTTGAAATGAACAGCATAACCACTCATTTAATTTCCCAACATTCTCTGCAGGATCAAGTCATTTGCAGGATCACAAAACCTCTAGAATCAAACAACAACAAGTACAACAGGTACTTATGTATAATCAACCTTGTGATTTTCTTTTGATATAAAACTCCTTCTGCATAACTTTTCAGTGAGGTAAGACATACAGTATCTTCAGCACAGGAGATAAACCTCTGTCATCTTAGTCATTTTTGATGAGGCACTGAACATATTGTGAGAAAACAATGTCAAACATTTTTGATTATTTTTTTTGTAATTTTTGAAAGATAAATTCTTTGTATCATTATTTTATATATTTTTTATATATTACAATTATATTGTGTAGAATATATGCACTGTAAATAAGAGTTTGAATTTTCTTTTTTTTCTCCAAGTGAGTAAATACAATATTCAGTTTGCATAACCCATAATCTCTGCTGACAATGACACACTTTTGGTTTAGCATCACACTCTGAAACTGGATGTAGGACTTCTCACAGACCCCAGGCAGTTCTGATTAATGTCAGCTTCACCTCCTCCACCCTAGATTGAACACTGGAGCTTCCCAGGACTGTGTGCACCGCCCACTCCTACACTCTATAACCATGACTTGCATCTGATACATGGATGGAATGTGGTTGGTGTATGGATGGCACCACCATCGATCGAACAGATAAACAACCATTAATCAACAGCCTTGCAGAGTGTTGCACAGAACAAAAACTACTGCCCAGCATCAGTGAGTGAAAGCAAGGAAATGATGGTTTTAAAAGAAAGGAGGAAAAGCAAGACACCACTGTCTACCTCAGTGGAGCTAAGGTGGAACAGGTGGATAACTTTAGGTTCCTAAGAATCAACATTACAGAGAACCTGCCATGGACACCATACGTCTCCACCTTGGTGAAGAACGCTCAGAAATGACTGCTACTCAGAAACATCTCCAATGCCAACTTCTCAAAAATGTTAACAGAGGAGCAACAGAAAGCAACTTGAATGGAAATCAAGCTGGCATAGTTTGTTCACAGTCCAGGACAGAAGGACCAACCAAAGAACCCGAAGGATACTGATGACACCCACTGCAGCCACGGCCTGTTCACCCTGACCTGCCCTGAGATACAGAAGTATCCTCTGCTGTACCATCAGACTACAGAGCAGAGCAAGAACACATCCTCCATGCATCAACCTTATGTGGATACCATAAGGCAGTGGTTCCCAATGTCTGGGTCTCAAAGGTGGGTCGCAGGAGATTTTATTTGGGTCGCCAAATAAAATAGTTATGATTCTATTTAACTATTATTCTAGATTTATATCTGCAGTACATCTTACACATTGGACATTGGAGCCAGGCAGGCGGTGCCTTGTTCAGAACTCGTTTGGGTTTGTACCTACAGTACTAACCATAAACTAAGGTATTAGGATAGTGTTTAAAATCTGTGATTCTACTTCATCTGGTTACAGAACTAATTGTTCAGAGTTTTTGATCCAATGCATATCCAGAGCAGCAGCAACAGAGACTTCTCTAGTATTCTCCTTATAGTTGATTTACTTATCAGATAATTAGAAGGTTGGAATATTCTGATGAGTGTGTATTATGTAATGAATAAAGTCTTCACTGCAATCAATCAGTCTATTGTGTTTATTTAAATTATATATTCTGTTTATGTCAGTATTTTACATTAAAATAAAATCATTTATGTGAGATATAAACATCTTACATAAGATATATAAATGATTTTACATGGAAATATGATAACTTCACATGAGATACATTCATCATTTTACATCAGATTTATTAATAATTAAACATTAGAAATATCAAAAACACATTAGTCCTTCACACTGGGATGCAAACAACAAGTAAATGGAGTCGTGATCCGTTTAAAGAATCTACGAATCCTGTGGAGAAACTTTGTTGGGCGACCAGAGGATGCTAAACATCAGGGGCAAAACCTGGAGGTTCAGCCTCATCTGAAGACCTGGCAGCCAAAATGTCAACCGATGACCCAGCAGCTTCTTCATCTTCATGCCTGTCTTCATCCTGAGCCCCATCAGTTTTGTAACACAATCTTTCATTGTCTAATACTACTAATTTTGAATATCCATATTTGGACCTCCTGCTGCTCATCTAATTTTCAGATTGTAATTTTTCTTATTATGGATTTCTTCTACCTTATTAGCCAAGTTTAAATAAATCTTTTTGTTTTGGTCATTCACATTTTAGCCTAATTTGAAAAGTTGACATAAAGTGCATCCCTTCCTCTTTCATGTCCTGCAGTGTCCTTCATATTTCTGTAGTAATCTGAATAATGACAGTTGGTCTTTTAAATACTGTGAGATTAATATTAAGCCAGACATAAATAGTATTTCTTTAAAAAAATAATTTAACACTTCAAACTGTTTCTTGGTCACACTAGAGCCCCTAAAATACAAGTTTTAGTGCCTGCAGAAAAAAACGCCACATATTAGACACACACACACACACACACACACACACACACACACACACACACACACACACACACACACACACAGCCATTTGGGTTACATAGCGACATCATTTTATAATGAAAAAGTAATTATGGGTTATACAACAAAGAGTTTCACATGTGGGACTTTAAGAAGTACTATGCTGTAGGTCACTGAAGCATGAAGATATATTTAATTGGTGGTTGTGACCCTAAACATATTCACCCTCATTATGCCACATGTTAAAAGAAAACACAGAGGAATGAAACAGACTGAGTTGAGATACTAAAATTATTCAAACTTCTTCCTTATGTAATGTTAACAGCAGGGTGAAGCTGTGACCTGAGATTTCTCCCCTATTGTTTACAATAGAGAAGAGAGGGAGAAAACTCTTCAAGCTGACAACACTTTATTAGAAGTTATATATTTGTTATGCAAAGTAAGGGGTGGACAGACGTTTAGAGAGCTTTTGGCTCAACAGAACTTCCCTGAATAAAGGTAAAAAACATGTCAGAGGTACATAGTCATCCTCTCTGTCTGCTTTCTGAGGACCCAGTGGCACCTCTATTTAAAAACAGGCATCACAAAATGTCCTTTTAGACCTTTGTTATACATTTATCCACTCATTGATTTAAATAATCAACTTCTTCTGAGAATCCGTGAAGACTTCTAAGTGCCAAAACAATTCATACACATCGGCTAAGGTGTAAAAAAGATGTAAAATGGGCCAAATGATCTCTTTTACAGGACAAAGGCTGTCTTTACAGGCTCTGGGACAAAGAGAACTTCATCTTACAGAAAGCTTAGTTTGATGTAAAAACACCTGAGCATCATGCTGCATGCAAGTACCATGAGAAGGTGAATTAGAGAAGACTGTGAAAAATTGAGAAAATGCTTTCAGACCCCTTAGGGTAAAATAGTTTAGAGATGATATTAGAAAGATGTTTACGCTTGTGAGGAAGAGTCCAGTGTAGATTTATTGGAGAGGTTGAAAAGTAGTTGCATATGTATTACGTAAGAAATCAAAGGGGGTATAAAAAAGAGGAGGCTGAAGAGCATTGCTGGTAAGACAGAGGAAGAACTCAAAGGATTGCTACGTTATTCTTGCAGAGGGACATATCGCTTTTTGACATGTCCTTCAGCATCTTATCCAGACACATGAGGCACCAGGCTTTAATGCACCTCATGCAAAAACATCCATGCCTACATCAGACGATCAGAGCTAATGCACAAAGTGACATGTTTTACAGCGTGAGAAAGTTCCAGAGGAGAATGAGGTTGTGGTTTAGTGGTGGGTCGCATGCCTTTCACCCATCTTTTCCTTAACCTAACCACATGATGTTGGAGTCGACCGACTTGCCATTTTATTTTAATCACGTTTGACGTTTTGTGGGAGGGATGCTTTGCACGTTTCCACCAGATGCTAAAGGGTATTTGTGCATTTGCAGTTGATATTAACTCAGCAACCTTGGGATAAAAATCACTCCTAATAAAAGATTAATCTTTATTTTACTTCTTAAAAATTAAACAAAAAACCATCCAACCAAATCGAGGAGCTTAAGTGAGTTGATATGAGAGTTCTTAACCATGCTAGCAGCATGGGTGGAAGGTTGGCTGTGTGTCTGTCAGTCAATACACCAGCTGGTGTTTCTCTCTTTGGCTATAGTGAGATGTGATAACAAATGACTTTCATGTACTGATGAAAAACTGACTTCAGCAAAAAGGGATCACAAGGTTATAGTTTGGGGAAAGTGTGGAGAGAAATGTTCAGAGCAGCTCTCATCATGATGTTTTTCAAACAATCAGACTTTCAGCTGTCTTTTGCTCAAGACTGAATGACTGGACTCCTATGTTTTTAAATATCCCCCTGCTGAGTTCACATCAGTCCAGTTCCAGCTCCTGAAGTTTCCAGATGACAGGTCATTTATTCATGACCTTTTTCATAATATGCATTTTGACATATCACCACAAGAAAGCAGGCAATCTGCAACTACATTTTATGTTAAAATTGTACATAAACAAATAGCTGACTTGATTGAGCCTGGATCACAACCTCAGATCACGAGGGGAGTCACCATGGGTAATGGGGCCCAGCTCAACCAATCAGTAACCTCAAGCTGGACAAGCTGGACAGCAGACCAGGAGTGGACAGAGCCTCCGAGACCAGCAAGGACTATGACCGCGGGTACGTGAAGATACATGGGCACAGGGTGGAGGTGAGGCTGCAAAGACGCAGAGGGAGCCGGTCATCAGCAGTGGGTGGACACAGCGAGTAGAGCTGTAACCGAACTGAGGAAGATAGACAGATGGTTTGGTGAGTTTTAATTTGTTTATGTCATTTGAATGCGACTACATGAGTGTGAAAATTAAACTTATGTTAGTGTGACCAGGACGTCTGGACAACCCCAGCCAACAAGAACCCAACAACGCCACTCAATATATCAAGACCCAGTACGTCTACAAGTTCATAGTACGGAGGAGCAGAGACGTGTTTCCAGTTCCAAACTATTTTTTATTAAATTACCAAGGAAATAGTTGAGGCTTAACAAGTGCAAGGATTATGTAAAAATAGAAAGGTTATCAAATAATTTATTTTAAAAATACCACAACCATGTAAATATTACCAAAGCAGGGGAGGGGTTGCTAGGGAAACCTGCAGGAGGAGGGGAGGAAAGGGGGGAAGGCAAGAGTGTTCACCACCACCAGTAGTGTGCAAATCACACACAGTTGCTCACACTGCAAGACAGAGACACACAAGGGTTAAGAGAGGCACAACAAAATCACACATCTATTACTTGACAAAATGACAAACTGGTCTGGACAATACAGCAAACTTTGCATGCAATAGGAAACCCAAGGAGTAAGGTGAGGCCTCCACCCAATAACCTCCACCACCTACAAGGATGTAACAACCCACCCAGGCCTGTTACCTGCCACACACAATAAAACCCAAACGTATCAGCCTCCTGTTATTACCCTCACAACAGCCACCAATTAGACCACAAAGTAAGCACTCACATATACATTCAAACACTAATTACAGAAAGGAAAGGCCACGACTCACAATGCCCAAACAATCCACCCTCATGTCATCATCCTGCCACCACAAACAACACACAGCACTTTTCTTCACATGTGCTCTACGGGTGTAATGGGGATGCTAAAGCTAGGGGAATAAGCTATTTAACCTACAGAGTTATAGGACTAGATGATCCAATCCCCTGAGAGAGAGATTTCAAAGACAGACAAGTCAGCTGCATGCCTTAGCCTGACGTTCATCTGCATTTACTGCAGCAATAATGTGAGGAGAGAATGGAGCCTCCTTCTATACCTGGCTGCCTGCTAAACTGACAGCAGGTGAAACTCACTGACTTTCTGGTCTGGAGTGGCAAAGCTTGAAGGGAGGAGAGAGAGAGTTTTGAATTCAGAGGCTGTACGGTTGTGTTTCTTTTGTTTAGTAAGGTAAAGAAATGTTAAATTTCTCCGTTCTTGACGTTTAAAAAAAAATTCGGTTTAGTTTACTTTGTTTAGTTAAGAATCACCTGATGGCGGAGCCAAACGTTAGGCTTGTTCATTTAATGCCATAAGAATACTATGAAGGAGTGTTGTAGTTTAAATAAGTGTGATGTAATTTGTTATTTGTTGCTGTCATTTGATTTGTTTATATGTTTTTTAATATCTGATATCGATTCATTTTTAAATATGCTGTTTCTCCTGTTATTTTTGGACATGTTAAGCGTCTTTGAGTATTTTGAAAAGCGTTTTATAAATAAAATGTATTATTATTATTATTAATATCATTAATAAATAAAGTTCAGAAAGCACAGTCGATACAGAGGCATAATAGCCCTCTTCCTCCACTTCATGAGTGCTTACAGCTGGGATTACGACTGTTGGAAAATTCTCCTTTTCAGTGTAAAAAGTTGTGAAATGTGAAAGAAATGTGAATTTCCAAATGTAACCAAACATCATCTTATCGTCCATTGAGGAGCAAAGTTCTTCTCCAGTCACTCAAAATGATGTAACCTGCTGCAACGAGACCAAGTGATTTCCATGCATTGCTCTCCATGATGTGTGTGTGTGTGTGTGTGTGTGTGTGTGTGTGTGTGTGTGTGTGTGTGTGTGTTGTCCTCCTCTTTGAACTAAAGTGTGTTTGGATGTCTCTTCTCAGTCCAGACCTTTGTGCTGTAGGCAACAGCAGCTCTCTGTGTGTGTTTGGGTCCTTATCACACCTGTTTGTGTGAGCATCATTCATCGCTCATATTCAGATCAAGACCTCCACATCTGAAGCATCCTTCCATGAATGTCACAGTCAGCCTAATTATTCCACTCAGATAGGATCAGCATGTTAAAGCTCCCGTTCGTCATCAGAATGTCGAATTAGCTGGAGCACCTTTAATCTTCACATCTGTTGGACTTTACTTTGCTCTCTATTGTGGATAATAAGCTTTTATTAAAAAGCAGAAAGTGTTCATTCACCTTGTCTTCCACCTTAGTTTTCAGGATCAGATGTCTTATGAGAGACTCTGTACATCTGCATTAAGGGTGTAAGAAAATATGTACTTGAGTGCTGCAATATTTTTTTGTGATACTGTATTGATTCTCATTGTAATCAATTATTAACAAGCAAATATTCATGGTAGTTGATCCTGTGATCAAGCATGTCATTTTGTGGAGGGATGAGTCTGAGGCCAAAGAACACTTGACTACATTTTGAAGCAGATTCAGGATTTATATATATTTTTTCTGCAACACTGTGAGATGTTTGTGTCTGTTGACATTTTATTGAATTTCTCAATAAACTAGAGGGCATTCTGTGCATACTACTGCCAATGTCACAGTTATTAAAACAGGACATTTCCAGACCAAATCACAACAGAAGCTTCTTAAAATGTTCATCGGAGAGAAATCTTCAATGACTTAAAAAAAACACATTTCTGTTCAACATTTATGCACATAGATCATTTTTTATATCAGAAATAAGTATCCATAGGAAATGTCCTATTGCAGTTTGAAAGGTCAGCCACTGATATTTTCATTATTTATTAAATTTTATTCACTAAACTTAATGTTTATGATAGAAATAAAGTAGTCGATTAATATGAAGTAGTTTGCAGTGAGTGTGACTGAATGAAAACTCTCCCTTGGCCTGGGAACCATCCCTCCACAAACGTTCATTGAAATTCATGAATTGATTTTGTCACATCCTGACAGTGTTGCAAGTCCTCCATTGTGTAAGTATTCAGAAAAATGATCTGTGGCAAGCATCATCTGTAGCAGCCTGTATATCAAATATGGGTCTGAATAGTAATAATATGTTAATAATAATAATAATAATAATAATAATAATAATAATAATAATAATAATATGTTAGTAAATTTGATCTGCTTAAGGGATACTGGCAGGTACCTTTGTCCAAGAGAACACAATAAACTCCTGCATCTGGCCTGTATTCATATGAAGTCATGCCTTTTGGCCTGCCAAACACTGTAGCAACATTTCAACACTTGATGAATATGGTAGTGGGTGATTTGGAGGGTTGGCCTGTCTATTTAGATGATGTGGTTGTCTACAGTGATAGTTAGAGCAGTCATTTTTTGTGCATCCGCTCATTGTTTGAACGTTTGGTTGCTGCACGATTGACAGTAAATCTTGCTAAATGTGATTTTGCTTGTGTGACAGTAACATACCTTGGACATGTTGTGGGTCAGGGCCAAGTGCAGAGCCAGTGCAGAGCCAGTGCAGGGCCAGTGCAGGGCCAGTGCAGGGCCAGTGCAGGGCCAGTGCAGGGCCAGTGCAGGGCCAGTGCAGGGCCAGTGCAGGGCCAGTGCAGGGCCAGTGCAGGGCCAGCGCTGGCTGTGGAGCACTTTCCTGTGCCGACCACAACAAAGGAACGACTGTGGTTCCTCGGCATGGTAGGATACTACCGCGGATTTTGCAGGAGCCTCTGTTGTTGCTCCACTTACTGACTTGTTAAAGAGAAATGTTAAGTATGTGTGGTCTCCTGTTTGTCACAGCAGGCTTTTCAGAATGTCAAACCCTCCTGTGTAGTGCTCCAGTGCTGGCTGCTCCCTGTGTGCAGAAGCCTTTCACACTGCAAGTGAACACAGGTGCAGTATTGATGCAGTCTGACAGTCAGGGGATATATAGGCCTGTTTCTTTTCTAAGAAATTCAACAAACACCAGCTTAAGTACTCTGTGACAGAGAAGGAGACTTTGGCTTTAGTTTGGTCTTTGGGTCATTTTGATGTATATGTGGGTTCTGGAGTGCCAGTGGTGGTTTGTACAGATCACAACCCACTAACAGTTTTGAACTCTTTGAAATGGCCCAATCAAAGATTGATTAGATGGTCTCTTATGTTGCAGTCTTACTGTTTGGATAAACGCCACATTAAGGGGTCAGAAAATGTGTCTTAACTTCTTCCTCACACAGCGTGCAAACAGCAATCAAAGGATCCTGGTGCTGAGGAAGGAGTGCTGATTACAGGTTGTGTGTATATATATATATAGTTTAAATGGCTTTTGTCGTGGTTTTTGTTTTTCAGATACCAGTGGGCATGGTCGGGTGATAAGCTATTGGGAGAACCTGGGCCCGGTGTTCCCAGTGCATTAAGACACACCTCACCTGTTCTGTGTTGTTGTTGGAGAAGGCAGAGTCACTGGACTCTGCTTCAGACACATCATCCTCATCAAACAACATCATTTTGATTTCCTTTTTGCCTTACAACGCAGCACGTACTATACTCCACTCACACCTACATGCTGACACCACTGTCTTACTGATATTACTGATATTATCACAAATCCTTAACAGTATTTGATTGATTGATTGATTTTAAATAAATAATAGATTTTTGCCTTATGCTCTAGTGTCACCTGCCGTCATTTGCCGTGGCTTTGAGCCGGTCATGACAACACACTGACTTTTATTTTATCCTGTTTCACTGCATCAGAAAGAGTCAGCTGTCTAAAGCAGCCAGTAAAGTGAAGAAATCATCTCACAGCTTGTTTTTGTGGCACACTTGGTCAGATATTGCAAAGTATATCAGCTTGATTCAGGACACGTTTGTTTCAAATATTGAATTAAATTTTTTTTTGGCTAGTACCAGCCAAAAATCAGACAAATATAAAGAATCCAATGACAGGGATTGGTGCACATGACGGTAGTGTAATGGTGAAAAACAGCCATGGATGGTGTTCCTGACTTACTTCTTACTTCTTACTTACTTCTGACTTACTAAATACTTCTACATCAGAAAAAAATGCAATGATTCAACACCCAGGGAGCAAATTAGGCTTCAGTGTGTTGCTTAAGGATACCTGGACATGTAGACTGAAGAGGATTAAAGTGTACAATAAAACCAACCCATGGATGTTGGCATTTACGTGATGTGCAGTTTAAGGCCTACAGTAGGTCATACAGATTAAGAAGTAAAAATATATATATTCATAGAGGTCAGAATTACATCCAGAAGAATAAAAAACAGGACAAAATGTAGAATTGTATCAACATGGAGTAAAGTTTGGTGCAAATCTTTTTTTATTTGTTTTAGTAGAAATGGCTTGGCTATTTCCTAGAATGCACTGAATAAAATCTTTTCTTCCACTTGATAGCTTGTTTTTTATTTCCATGCTGGGCTCAAAGCTAATTAACTCTTCCTTCATGACACAAAAATGATGACATTTTCTCACATAAATTAGCAGAAATAATGTTTATTGAGAGAGAGAACAATATGGTGTTTTAAATTATTACTGTAATTTGGCTGTCAGATACCTGTTGTGCCATGGCAGAGGCATGCGCTCTACAGAGGGCCCTCTTTGTTTTTATGCAGGATTAAGGAAAAGCTACAGGACGATAACATTTGGTAGAAGGATGGGACATGGGACAGGAAATAACCCATTACATTTAGAAGTAAATCCAGATAAAGGAGTAATCCAGGATTTATTTTCACTGTCTTTAAAGTTTCAACATTTTTTTAAATTATATAAAAACTACTGAACCAATTTCAGTGAAACTTTGTGGAAGGGTGGGGTATGGGCCAGGTAGGGTAAACAGACATTAGTAGGATTGTATGGCCTTGACGGAAGTATGCACTCTTCCATTCTAATGTCACTCCAGTTTTTATGGTGTTTACATTTTATATATTCTAACATAGCTTATAATTCAGGGGAGTTCTTTAGCAATGCATAGTTTACACAGGAAGTGACATTTAACCTTGTGCATTGTCCAAAACACATCAAAATCCTGTAACAAGGCTGCTGCTGCAGCACCCTGATCCCTGCTGGGTGTGACGGCCCGTGTAATGTCTTCTTTTAATCTTGTCCGTTGCATATACCATTACTGACAACAGTGTGTCAGCACGCTGAAGCCATCAATCTGGGTTCAAACCTCGGTAGGACCTGGTTTTAAATGAGGGATGACAAAGACTGGCAACTGGCAACAACTGGACTAAAACCAAATACAACCGATGGGTCATGATGTCGTCCAGTCAACCTGGTCTGTGAAGGGCCGGCTGTGGAAAGAGCCTAATCATATTAATCACATGTCAATCAAGTCTAATAACACTGCCTAATGGTCCAGACCCGTCACAGCCCGTCCAATCAGGTGGAATTAGTGAAAACACTGCACCTGAGCTGTGCAGCACATTTCAATGTAAATTTTGAATAAGTACCACTAGCAAACTTCTATTCACTTCCATTGTTTGGAGGTGTGTTTAACGTATATTTAGTGCCAGTGCTTCCTGTCATCATTAAACAAAGAGGAGGGTGAGTCAGACAGAGCAGAGGGAGACGGTGAGTTAATCTCCCACCAAACAAGTTCATCTTTCCCACGTTTGACGCATCCAACCTTTGGCAGGCGTTTGGAAGGTCAATGACGATAATATAATCTGTTGTGCTCAGTCTTTGTCCGTGTGTCTCTCTAATCACTCCTTTCCTTCCATGTCTGTCCCTCAGTTTGACTCTCCCACTATAAGCCCATATGGTCGTGGGCTATTTATTAAGAGAGGTTGCCTTTTTTCCCCCACAGTGGAGCGGTTATGAAGAAAAGTTGATTATTGTTGATGACCTCACTCATAAGGGCAGATAGTAGGCTTTTCTTTGGTTCTTTGAGTAAAATCCATGTGTCTCCACTCCTCACTGCCTGTATCCCAGAAACTTCACCTCCAGTTAACCTGACTGTGCTCAGAACGATCGTCTCTGGCCATAGAGGGAACAGTTTAAGCAGGCATCACGGGCTCTGCATCTCCAAATGTCAAACAGAAACAATCTTTTCAGGTGAATGGGAGCCTGGCGGAGGATTAATCATCTTAGTTTTTCCAAATGTCACTCTGATTTCAGGCTGTGTAGTTCAGGTCATGGGCTTTATCAATGTCAAAAGTGAAGAAAGATTAGAGAAAGGCAAACTCATCAAGCTGACAGATGATGAATAGGCAGAGAGGGGTTTTCTAAATATTGGAATAACTGGAAATGAGCTCGTGTTGCTGAGAAAAATGACTTGTAGAATTAAGTTTGTGATGTTCTTACTTTTTTTAAGCACGGGGACAAAACTTTGTCCTAAAGATTGTAAAGATGCCGTGAGTTTCAAGTTCTGAATGAGCTCTTTTCTATACTTTTCTTTTTAAAGTTGTTGATTTAATAATAAATGATATATTTTTCATGGGTGGTTGGTGGAAGTAGCCTAATTATGTCACATCAAAGTCATCCTGTTTCTTCAAAAAGTGTGCTGTCGTTCATGTAGGCAGTACAGTTCAACAAACAAAGATAAATGACTGATAAACGGCAGGAACGGTTTGTTTTAGGAGTTTATGAGCTTTATGACACCTTCCTCAGATTACGTTGACCTCTTAATTAACCCTTGTGAGGTGTTCATGTTTTTTTAGTGTTTACAGGTCGGGTGGAACCTCAACATTATTGGGTTTTTAATTAAATACAGTGATAACAAGTCATGGAGACGAGACAACATCTATGGTTAATTATGCTTTTTTGTGTGATAATAAAAGCTGGTTTTCATCAATTTTGAGGTTTATTGCTTTAAACTGAACAAACTGGAAATAAAACTTTACAAGTTCTGTTTAATGGAAGTGATACAAGAGTCCCATTGAACACATTCACACAAATGTACACAGCAAAAGAACATCATTGAACACAAGAGTGAGAATAGAGAGGTTCTGGGTGCTCTGTGGAAAGGTTTGTATGTACTTGTACTTCACAGAAAATGAACTAAGGCCAATAAGTTGTGTATATATATATATATATTATAATGTCATTTTCTTTTTAGTACCAAATGATTAAAAATGGGTTCCACAGATCTGAACACCAGATAGGAGGACCACTTTACTATTAAACTACACTCAGGGTTAATGAATGGCTTATAATTAATTTGCTGATGAAGTAGTGAATACCTGATTAAAAACCTCAATAAGCTACTAGAACTCATTACATATAAAGGACAGCAGTGACCTGCTGCTTGCCAAATAATGAGCCCGTATCGATCTGAATTGTTTTGTTGAAAAATGTAAAACATCATTATTTCTTCACTAATTACTAACAACACACAAATTACAAATTACAAACACAAATCACACACAAATTACGCTTCCCTAACAACACATGCACAAAAACCCAATAAGACAGCAGAAATAAGGAAAACATCTTTTTTTGAACAATAAGAAAACAACCAAGTGCAAAGTAATCAAATTAAAACCGTCTTCAACAGTCAGGCTAGAGATTCTCCTCTATTTTATCTATCAGACTATATTCTATCCTTTACCCCTAGGCTGATACCTCTACCCTTA
Organism: Chaunax sp. Z400; assembly: GCA_037577475.1. Lineage (NCBI taxonomy): Eukaryota > Metazoa > Chordata > Actinopteri > Lophiiformes > Chaunacidae > Chaunax > Chaunax sp. Z400. The sequence continues at coordinate 34,119,323 of CM075189.1, read as the reverse complement.
TACTGCTGTGTCAAATAGGGGAGTGATAAAGGCATTTCTTATCTTATCCCTTATCTTATCTTATCTGCTTGCCTTTCCTAACGGGGAGCAGAGAACCCCCAGCTTTCATACGTTCTATTTTCTCTTTCACGTCTACATCTGGTGGAGTTGCAGCTTCCCACTGCTTAGCAAAAGGCCAGTATTGTCCCTCCACTGGGCCTGTTGGTCTGGGAGCTGCATTAGTTAGTTGTCCAACAGATGAAGTGGACACCACAGTGTTCCTGTCAATAAATCTTTAAAACACATCACTGCACAGAGTATCATACTACTCCAGAATGTACTTCAACTGTATGGACTTGGTTTGTGTCGAGGAATTCCCACAAATGTGTGCATGTATTCTAGATCTTCAAGTTCAAGGGTAGTTAAAATAACATCAACATTGGGTTCTTTTCACACAGATGACATGATTATGTCTGATTTATCTTGAGGCACATTTAAATCTATTTGCTGCTCACCTAGTTATTAAGCAAGAGCCGCAACCATAGCTATTAACTTAGCCTTCTACAATAAAACATACTAAAGTTTTCTAAATAGTTCACTGGGAATTAAACAGTGCTGAAAAGGTCCCCTGTCAATTGCAAATGATTTATCAATACTGTGTATTAAACACAGAAGCTGATGTTTTTTGTGTTTTTTCCTGTAAAGAAATCAAAGTTTTAACTGGTGACTTTGATTGAACCCAAATTAAAGTCTAATGAATTTGTGAATATGAAAGAAATACATGTAATAAGGCACAAACTACAGTAGTTATATCTGTATCCATACTCACCATGTGAAAGATGGAGGGATTTCCTGCTCTGGCTTTAGTTAGCATCACAGCTTTAACAGTCTCCTTCTTCTGCTCTCTGTGTATGAAACCATATGAACTGGATTACAGCTCTGCACTGATACACAGCCTTTTCTGTCTGACACAAACACACTGCCCTTGCATTTTATTGCAGACACAGGGACGCCAACAGTCCTGTCTCTCACTATGGTAGCATCCTGTGTCACCTCTGTGCCCCCAGCTGCTGCTGTGTGTGTTTGTGTGGTCTGTAGCGTGTGCCAACATAGAGTATGTGCATTTACGTTCTGTGGACTTATAGCTGAGAGGATGTAGGTTAAGTTGAGGTTGGGCGTGTGTTGAATCAATGCTGCTGTCTCTCTGCTCCTCTGCTCAGGATTAATCAGGCCTGCTGGTTTACTCCAAACCATTTCACTGTATGAACCTGTGTGTTGTAGACAACATACATGTTTTGTATACAATATATATCAATGCAGACATTCATTTTATTTATTTTGTCAGTTGGCTATTCATCTGTAAAATGTACCTGATTATGTAATGTTAATAAAGCACTGTTGAACTGAACTGCTTTGGAGTTTGGGAGAATGAAGAGCTAAATTAGGTCGACAGAGAGTCAGTGCATGTGTGAATAAGTGTGCGACTGTATGTGTGCGTGTTTGTGAGAATAAATGATTTAGTAGAAGCAGAAGAAGGGTTTGGATTGGAGCTGAATATGAGCATGAGTGGTGCAATCAATGAAAAGCATCTGCGTACTGAGCTGCTCTCAAGGCTTATTATTCGCCCTCATACCTGAGAGGAGAAAATCAATATGTATGATAGAATAATGACACACATACAAACACACACGTTACAAGGGTCAACCTTAAGTTGAGCAGTGGAGAAAAGTGAAACAGCCAAAGACATTTCTCTTTCTTGAGCTGTTCTTTTAAATGAAGGCCTTCAGAATTGCAAGTGAATCCCATCTGCTGTGGAAACAAATTAGGATGATGTCATATTGATGTCATATTTTTCAACCAGTCACATATATACATATATATACATATATATATATATATATATACGTATATATATATATATATATATATATATATATATATTTATATATATATATATATATATATATTTATATATATATATATATATATATTTATATATATATATATATATATATGTATATATATTATTATTCTTCCGTAAGATTTTCTGCCCTTAACTACTTCAACATACTTTAACGTAGAAACTTCATTCAAAGTTCAAAAGATTAAAAAAATTCAGGACAATCCGACATCTTTCATACTTTCCAAGATATTCCCGATTTTCAACAAAAAATGCCCCATTCATTCCTTAAGGTACTAGATAAGTGTGCAAACCCATAAAAGCTTTGGACAAACTGTAACATGTCATTTTTTTTCTATGTGCATCAGTTGATTGCAGCTTTTCAAAGCTGAAACAAATCAAGATCTATTTGCGATCTTTGTGTCCGATGCCGTTTATAAAGAGCATACTGCTTTATATAGCTGCGCGTAATGCTGTTGCAGCACCATATAGTCCTTGCCCCTTTAACAAGTGAAAGCACACATACACTCAAATGGCTGCATATTTGCCTTTTATTCTGATGGTTTATTTTCATGGAAAGCACAAAAATCCAACACAAAAAATGCATTTCTAATTTTTTTGCAGCAAAATTAAAATTGAACTGGCGATGAAGGATGCACTGTTGTTTCTGCACATGGGATGAATGAAGTCTCTATCTATCCATCTAGCCATCCATCCAGCCATCCATCCGTCCATCCCCTTGAGTTGAGGGTGGGTGATGCAGAACTACTGAGTAGTGATGAGGTGCACGATCATGTCAATGATGCGGGAGCTGCAAGGGCAGCTGTACAGGTCCATCCTCGGGTCCCTGATTTTGTCCTCCAGCAGCTGGTCAAGCTTCCATCGCAGCTCCTTCAGCATCTCGGCTAAATGATGAGAGGCAGCAGCAAACTGGAGCCACCCATCATCAAGGGAGATGACAAACTGTCCCTTGTTCAGCGCCAAATTGAGCTGCCTGCCTCCAAGCAGCACCAGTGCGTAGGTAGACACCATGCTGCAGTCCCTGATGAAGAATTCCTTCGTTAGCACTTTCTCTTGGTAAACAAGGAAGGGGCTTTTGAAACGACAAATTCCGGAGATGACGGACAAGGGGTGCACCTTGACGCGCATTGCCTTTTCGGTCAAGAAGATCGCCTTGGCTTTTAGCTTCATCTTCATCTTCATGTCTCCTGTGATGGTCCTTGTGTAGCTCCCCTTAGGAGCATGTAACTGGACCACATCAGGATAGAGGGCAGCACAAAGAATGGCAGACATCAGCTTCGTGTTTTCCGAATTCGAGTTAGCCTCCGGTCCGGTAGCTTCCAGAACACCATCTGTGCCAGCAGAGCTCATACTCTCTATAATCTTGGCCTTCAGCCCCTCTTTGATGAAGCCGATGTCAGACAGCAACTCAGCAAACTGCCTCTTCAGCCTGGTGATCTCCTGTAACGCTCGCAATGACAGGAAGTGCACCCTGCAGTAATGGAGGCTGGCCTGGTTGCCTTTCTTTGCAACACAATACCATCTCTTGTATGCCTCCAACACAGTTAGATGGTCACTATTGTCCAAGGCAAAGCCCATTTTCTTGTTTTTGGCTTCCTCCCGCATGCCCCATGGAGACAGAAATGGTGATTTGCAGGCCAAACTGGCAGCGATGGTGAGTGCTGGGTCAAGGCAACGAAAGATTGCACCAAACAGCATGAGCTTCCCAATGCGCACCTCCACAGGGAGGCAGGCCAGGTGGTATCCCAGCGGGGTCAGCTTTTCATCCTCGGTTAGGGCTCCTAGGCTGAACAGGCGATGCTTGGCTGCATTCAAGCTCCCCACATCGGGGGGCTCAATGAGCCGAGAGGATACAGACTCTATTGTCTGATCAGCAAACAAGTCCAGTTTAGCGATCTGCAGGCATAGCTTGTCTAGAGGCGCTCTCTTGATCTCAGGGTCCTGATGCTCAGCCAGCAGGTGATTGAAGTGGTAGCTTGTGAAGAGGTGGAAGCAGACCCCCGAGGCCACGCGGCCCGCTCGACCCTTCCTCTGCAGCGCGTTGGCCCTAGAAACCCACACCTCCCTCAGGATCTCCGTGTTTGTAGATGCATCAAAGCTTTTCTCCTTCATCTTGCCGGTGTCGATGACATATACAACGTCGTCAATGGTTACAGAGGTCTCAGCAATGTTGGTGGAGAGGATAATCTTTGTGACGCCCTCTGGGTGGCGGGTGAAAACCGCCTGCTGCTCCTCACTGGACAGGCTTGAGTGCAGTGGGTACACCACACAACTGGGGTCGATACTGCTGGGGTCGATACTGCTGGGGTCGATACTGCTGTTGAACAGATCTTTGGACATGAGCGTATCGTAGAGTGTCTGTATCTCAGCCAGGCCTGGCAGGAACACGAGAACTGCACCTGGAGGGTAACCGTGTTCTCCCGTCACAATCCACGCCAGCAGGTTCACCACCAGGTCCATGTTGATCTTTTCCAGGTCCATTCTAAGAATGGTCTCCAACACAGACAGCTCAGTTTCTTTGTATCTTTCAGAGAGATCCTGCAGGCTGAGCTCCTGGTCTGGAAGAGCCTCTTTTTCCTTTTTCTGTAAGTCCTTCTTACAGAAAGACATGAAGTCGTCAAACTTGTCTCTTTGGTCCGCTTTGGTTCCTCGTTGGCATGACAAATCAATTAAGTCTGTACGAAGGTAAGGGCTGTCACTGTTAACGACATAATCGGTTTTAGTGATGGCATCTTCAAGAAAAAACTGGACAACAGGAAAAGTACGCCCTTCTATGTTGATAGTGGCACAGCCATGAAAATACTTGGAGAAGAGTTTGACATCAATTGTGGCACTCATTAGAATGACTTTAAGGTCTGGTCTCTTCACAATCAAGTCTCTTAATATCAACAGCAGAAAGTCGCTGTCCTCCGACCGTTCATGCACCTCATCCACAATGACATGTGTGACGCCTTTGAGGTGCGCCTCACCCATCAGTCTCCTCAGTAACACGCCTGTGGTGCAGTACAGCAGTCTGGTGGCAGACGTCCTAACACACTCCAGGCGGATCTGGTAGCCCACTGAGTGGCCCAGACGCTCTGCACGCTCCTCTGCCACTCTTTGGGCCACAGAGATGGCAGAGATGCGGCGTGGCTGCGTACAGAGGATGTTGGCCACCTGCTCGGCTGGGCCATTTAATGAGGCGTCCAGAATGAACTGAGGGATCTGAGTCGTCTTACCACATCCAGTCATCCCATTGACCACCAGCACCTGGCACTGGTCTAACAGGTTGAGGATGTTTGCTTTCTCTTGCCAAGTCCTCAACCTGTTAGACCAGTGCCAGGTCGTCAGGTCGAATTTATTCACCATCCTCTTCCTAGGACTGGCATAACTCCCGCTCTCGACTGGAACAGCCTCATCCTCATCCTCATCTTTCTCATTCCTCTCATCCAGCTCCTCTGTCTCTGCTGTCTCGTTCATGTCTACTGGTCTCTGGTTGTTAGGTGGAGCAGTCCTTCTGTTGGTGGTATGATTCCTGCTCCTCACACACTTGCAAGAGGGTAGAGGAACCATACGAACAGGCGGAGGTGTGCTGTATTTGTGATGACTGACAGGCAGCAGTTCTTTCATGATAGCTTCATCCTCACATAAGGAAATCAGAGCGTAAACAACAGGCTCGCTGATCTTTGCTGCAGCCAGCGCTTCTCCAAACAAGCTTTCAGTCACGGTGAGCCTCCCTGCAGCCGTGATGGACTCGTCAGTGGTGCTGAAGGCAACTATTGGTGCCTGAAATGGGTAACGGTTTCCTTTGGGGAAACGTATCTCTAGTTCATATACAGGAGGAGAATAGCTGCTGAAGCCAGGATGGCTCAGACCCATCAAGTCTGGGGAACCAGCCCCGGATCTCCCTTTGGTAGGGAGCTGGTGCTGAAACTTGCATTTGTCGCCAAACCGGCAGCCTTGCCCTTTCAGGTAGAATCGGCAGACGTTGTGGACATTAACAGGTCCTCCACCACCTCGACTCCCGTCTCGACTGCCATTCCCGGCAGCGTTGTCTGAGAGGAACGAGAGGTCCAGGGATACCGTCCAGACTGCATTGGCAATGTGCTCACTGAAGCGTTCACCATAAATGGTAGCTAGAGCCAGAGCTTCTTCCTTCCTCTGGCTCAAACATTCGTCCATAGAAACCTTTTCAAGGTCACCAGGGGAAACTGTTTTCTGGCCATAGCTCTCCTTGAAAACCTGATGGAGGAGCTGTTCCAAAGTGGCCCCAAAGTCCCCTCCTCCAGATTCCAGTGTCCGCTTGCTTCGCTCCCTATCAAACCCATACCTGCAGAGTTTTCCTACAGCAAATAAGGAGATGACAGGTTCAGGGGCAGTTCGCTCATCATATGACTCATACGCTTGGCTCTCTGCTGTCTCCACAGGCTTGTCATTAGTGTCCTGGCCTTCCTCATGGTGGTCTGAACAAGATTGTTCATATGGCTCATCGTAGTACCGGTGTTGCATCTCCTGCCGAAGCAGGTCCTCGAGTTGTTCTAGGTTCTCATAGGTCATGTCTATCCTCTGTAAAGCAGGCCAGCCGCCATCACCGTGCTCTGTGCCAGGTCTGCTGGAAGAACGCTTACGGATGTAGTTCACGCCATCATCCGCGCGAGCGCCAGCAGCTCCTGCTTTCCTGCTTTCATCCCTGCGAAAAGCTCCTTTTTCCACTACTCCTTCTCCACCTCCTTTTGGTTTGTTAAATCTTTCATTCATTTTTTCACTGATAAAACAGTTGATTAAATATTGGTATTAAGTATAGATTCAAAGGACATAGTCTTTATACTCAAACCTGGACACTAGTATTACAAAGAACATCCAAACTGATGAACATCAAAGCAAAAAACAGGACATCATAGCAAAAAACAGGACATCAAAGCAAAAAACAGGACATCATAGCAAAAAACAGGACATCATAGCAAAAAAATGGGCATCAAAGCAAAAGGACGCCCGACTCAAACTCCTCATCGCTGCAACCAATCAAAGACAACAATGCCTACCCAATCAGAAGCACAATAGGGTGGGTTGTGCTACTTAATTTTTGTTACTTCCACCCTTGAGGCTACACAAAAAACAAACAAACAAATCTGGGAAATGACAGATTGTTTCACCACACATTCACCAAAGTAAACATTTCAGCCAGTGTTCACAAACCTCATATCTTCCAAACAGTCACACTCTAAAACAACATGTTTCAGACTCATGAATCGTGTGAAAATCAACTGTCTGCCTTAGCAACACACTCTCACAAGACTGGAAATCAATGGAGAGAATCTTAAACCAGCAGATGAAAACAAGTAGCAGATTATGGTAGAAGCCTTCAGCCTTTGACTGAATCTACTGTAGTCTTGTATTGCTCTGACATGGACAAGCAACAGCTTTTGTAATTTGTTCATGTAAAAGTGCCCAGTGGGGATCGGCAGGAGAGGCAGAAGCTCCCACTTATTTTATTCCATTAGTGCTGCCAGTAATGTCTTATCTTTAAAGAACCTCTGTATGAATATTCATAATGATTCCTAAAGAATTTGGCAACCCTCTTACTTTAGATCAGAGTTTTTGATTTAATATATAAAACATATCATCTCATAAGCACATTTTCTATGACACTTTGAGCAAGTTTGGAGACATTTTCATTAACTGAACATGTTGAGCGTCGGCTCCCCACATGATAAACCCTCTCCATGTCAGAGCTTCAGAGTAAAAGCCTGTTCTTCAGCTGCTCCCAATTCAGGATCGCAACAGTGGATTTTTCCATCCACATCGGATCTTGGCACAGGTTTTACTCTGGATACAACAATGAGAGAGAATCTGATAGTTGGGAGGGAACACCCTCCTCAGGTCTTCCCTCCATGCTGCATGTATTAAAGAGCTCTGGTTCATCACACTGAGTCTGTAATTCTTCAGAGAATTAGCAACTCTCAAAATTTGACAAGGAAGAATTTCCTTACATGTGCATAACTGATTTTATTTTTTGAAAGAAATGCCCCGAGCAAAGCTAGACCCCACTGGAACAGACCTGAGGGTGATTAAAACTGATCCAAACTGTGGTCAACCTGCAGAAGTAGGTTATGCTATCGATTAACAAGCAGGTCAAAAACAACAGCTGTAAAGGCCTAATGTAATGTCATACAAACCAATTTCATAAAGAACTTATTTATTTGTTTCAAAGATCCATTTGTAGAAATAATAGAAAGTCTTATTGTCATCCTCTGCGCAAACACTAAAACATTCTGCATCCAATTGGTTAATGGATCAAAAGCAAAAGAAAATCACTTTCCAAGCAGCTCATTATGCATAAGTAGAATAAATCAATAATACAGTATGCTCTGGCTCATTCCTTTAGGAAGGAAAGGGAAATGCTATACCTACCACAAACATAAAAGTTGAGATAATTTTCTCAGGTAATGTTAGTATTAAATGTAGTCTTGGTCCTGTTTTCATCATATTTAGTCACCATCGCAGGTGCTCATGCTCCACCTCCCCGATGGAGCAGGTGAGACAGGAAGGTGGTGCACCCGACCTCAAGTGGCTGACATCCCACCTCGGCTCACGCAGCACACAAAATGAAACTGCTGTACATCCAATGAACAGAATATATGGATTGTAATTTGGGAAAACAAAATGTTCCAGAACATTTTGTGTCTTTCTTTTTTGTTGAGGAAAATAAAAAGGTTTTGTTGGTCAACGATCATACATATTGATTTAGTCTGTGACTGTTAAATGATGCCCATGTTGTCATGGAATAAAAGGTTGTAGACAAACATTTTTCATCTTAGTTTTTCGTTCACAAAACGACTTGTTGCTGCAGCTTCAGCAGAGCTCTCTGTTGTGTCTGCCACAAAGTCTGGGTCACACGTAAACACTAAGATATCCAGAGATCTCACTGATCTTGTCTAGCGGCACACTTTTAAACAGAAAACGTTTAGAAAATGCAAATTATCAAGGCAACATGATGCAAAAGAGATTCCTCAACTTTTGTCTACTGTTGTTGACAAAACCTTACTAAGGTTTACAAGTTTAGACAAGAGTTCTGCCAACTTGGATCTTCTTCTTATTCACCTGATAATGAATTTCCTAACAATGAAATTTGTCCTCCAGAGCCATGTATTTCTACCTTCTACATTATACAAACATCATTTTCTTGTTGAAGAAACATCCAGTTTTGAGTTGAAGTAACAAATCGAATCTAATATGAGTAATAAAGGCAAACTTCATTGTACTTAGTGCTCAGTAAATAAATGAGTAAATAAAATCAAGAGCACACAGCTGAAAGTTAGCTTAACAGTGTTTATTCCTCATGAAACATGGATGTGAACATGAGGGTTAACAAGTAGAAGGTATGTAAGAAGGTAAGAGTGGCTGCATCAAGTCTCACTAAAATCCAGATCCGCTTCATAAATAGCTACCGCTATTGTCACTGTACACCAACCACAGTGAAGTTTGGTGTGTGGTTTTCTGCGTCGTGGAGATATTGTCTGCAGGTCTCCTTCTCTTGAATAAAGTGGAATAAATGGCACTCTGCTTCTGGTGCTCAAAGCCCCGAAACAAATGTATTTGAAAAATTCAACAGCAAATTCTCTTTCCAATTCGTCAATTCGTTAAACGGATCACGACTTCATTTACTTGTTGTTGGCGTCCCAGTGTGGAGGACTAATGTGTTTTTGATATTTCTAATGTAAAATGATTAATAAATCTGATGTAAAATGATGAATATATCTCATGTGGAGTTATTATATTTCCATGTAAAATCATTTATATATCTTTTGTAAGATGATGTTTATATCTCACATAAATGATTTTATTTTAATCTAAAATATTTACATTAACAGAATATATCATTTAAATAAACACAATAGACTGATTGATCGCAGTAAAGACTTGTTTCATTACAGAATCACACTCAACAACCTTCTAATTATCTGATTATAAAACAACTATAAGGGGAACACTTTAAAGGATATTTTCACACATCAATTAGTTTAGTATTTACTGTTCAAGATCATCTCAACCTATTTTCTGAGGTCAAACAATTGTAAAATAAGACTTACATGCACCAGATCTGTAAAATCAGCCCTGTTGAGTTGTGAAATGTTTGGCAGGTAAGTCATCAACTGAATCAATTCCACCTGCTTTGGTGACAACAGGTGTAATGGAGAGGCAAAAGCAAGACCACGCCCCAAAAGGGAGGAGTTTTGCAAAGATATAGCAAAGAAACACTCAGTCATGAAGTAACATAGGGAATGAATACGGGTCATTTTTGACCCATGTTGCATTAGAAGGGTAGTGATACAAAAATGATTTTTAGTCCAACATAATAAAGGAAAAATAAAAAACAAGATAATTGAGGAATACCTGAAAAATTGAATGATGAAATAAATTAATTGAAAAGAAATAGCGAAAAAATAAACTTCGTGGTGTCACTTTTGACCCATTTTGTGCATAAAAGTGTTAACAATCTGAACAATTAGTTCTGTAATCAGATGAAGTGGAATCTCAGATTTAAAACACTATTCTAATACCTTATCTTATGGTTAGTATGGAGCCTGTTTCATTATTGCAATCGTATAAAGAGAGAAGGGGTTTTTATTTTAGGTTTCAACACACAGCCCCTTGTTTATGGTTAGCTGTGGTAGAGACAAAGATCCTCTCTGGTAGGGATGCATGGGAAAAGAAACACCTACAATTCTGGCCAGAGGGAGAAACAGTCCTGCTTTAAAACATTACCAAAGACTTGGATATCAACAGGTTTTTGAATATTCAGTGTATAACTGGTAGTTTGTAAACATGCCTCAGACCTGACGTGTTAGAAAAGACAGTTTTTGTCAAAGGCAAAATCCGTGGCAACAATTTCTTCTAAGGCCCTGCCCCAAACTTCTTTGTTCCTTATATTATGATAACTTAAAAACCCAAGTCCAATTAACATGGACAGATCTGACATAAGTCAACATAATTAATTCTTGCAAGTTAAATTTTGAAAACTCAAATTGAGTTCAAAACCCCAAACTTGCCAGAACACTTTGAGTTAAATTGTACTGATAATGCTTGTCGACAGCGATACTTATCTGTACTCTTATCGGTACTTCTCTCCATTATTTGATCCAAAAAAAAACTTTGCTGACTTGGTTCAGGAGCTGCAGACCTCATCATGTGAGGAATTCTCTGGGTGTTTTATTCAAAAGGCAGAATTCACTAATTAGTATGTTTCCAAAATAATGCCTGCATATAGTCATACAGTCAAGCTTGTGCGTCACAACTTCTTTTGCAAACATCAGAAAATAACCGCAACCACAGACACTCAATGGGGCGCCCTGTCAGAAAACTAAAGAGAAGGATCTCTGCACAGCCATTGAGGTAAATAGACATGCATGTAACTCTGTGCATCTGGATCCTCCTATGTTGTCGAACTCATCATTTACACTTAATAACATTTATGAGCTTGTCAGTGGTGAAGACAGCCTACTAAGTCTGTTTTCAGTTCACTCCCTCTGTGTTCATGTATTCTCTGTCAGTTTATTGCTGCAGCTTTCTTGTGTCTTCCACTTTAAATTTTCCCTCTTCATTTTTCCCTCCCTGTGATTGTCTTATGTCCACCTGTTTCTGGTTGTCTCCTCCTCCCTGTGCCACCTGTTCCTCATCTCCTCTCCTTACCTGTGTATTTAGTCTGTGTGTTTCCTCCTGTTCATTGTCAGTTTGTCTGTTATACCCTGTGTTACCCTGTCTTGCTCTGCCTTGTCCTGCGTATCCCTGCTTTGCACCACGTCTGCTCTGTGATCCCTGTTTTCCCTAAGTTTTTGCTTCTTGTTTTTGGATTTTGTACCTTGGATCCTGTTGTCTCTGTTTGTTCACAGTTTTGCTTTTGTTGTGGATTCTTTGCCTTTTATTTAATTAAATCCCTGAACTGCATTCTCTGCACCACCATTTGACCCACCATTCCCTGGACCCCCAGCAACCCACATGCCAAGTTTAAATTAGATCAGATGAACGGTTCTCACACAGGCTAATCACAGACAGACAGAGATTCCTTGCATGTCTGATGCATCCTTTATATACTGTAGCAGGAAAAAACTCTGCACCATTAGACCAGATTTTTGTTTGTCAGAGGTTCATTGGCTTTCTGCTGCCTTGAGATATCAATGCACCAACAATGTGGTTGACCACACATCACTTTAAGACCAACACCTCCATGGATGCACAGATGGGCACAGACCATGCTGTGTGTCACTTTGTGCTGGGCTAAAGATGGAGACCACATTGGTTTCTTTTAGAAGTAATACGTACGTTAGATTTATCAAGTCTGTTTGAAATAAAGGCATGAATATCCAGCCTCACTTTTGATATATGAATAGTCATAATCTAGTTATATTTTGAAGATGGTCAGATGTTTTTTTGTCACCTTGATAAGCTTGAAGCACTGTACATTTACCCGTTAGTAGCTGGTGTGCCTGATTTAATCCCTTTCTCTGTCTCACCATCACCATGACTCACACACACAGGCCATCTAATCAGAATGAAGATGTAGCAGTGAAGATGTAGCAGTGAAGATGTAGCAGTGAAGATGTAGCAGGGGGTTTGAGCTGTGAGCTTAGTTTGGTCACATCACCTCACACTCTCCCAGTTAGCAGCCCCACGGTGGGTGAATGTTTCACTCCTCCTGCCTCTCCCCCTCTGTGTGTGTGTGTGTGTGTGTGTGTTAGTGTGTGTGTTAGTGTGTGTGTGTGTGTGTGTGTGTGTGTGTTAGTGTGTGTGTTAGTGTGTGTGTGTGTGTGTGTGTGTGTGTGTGTGTGTTAGTGTGTGTGTTAGTGTGTGTGTGTGTGTGCGTGTGTGTGTGTATTAGTGTGTGTGTGTGTTAGTGTGTGTGTGTGTGTTAGTGTGTGTGTGTGTGTGTGTGTGTATTAGTGTGTGTGTGTGTGTGTGTGTGAAAGAGAGAGGTTAAATTATTGTGTAGAGCAATAAAATGCCACATCATATTAGCAGGGCTCAGACAGGAGACAAGGAGAGGGTAGAGGAGAGAAAAGAGAGAGGACTAAAGAGGGAGGAAAGGAGAAGTGGGTCATAACTTTTTGCAGAATCATCCTGCTGTTCAACTTCAACAAGTACTGTAATAAGAATAAAGACACTGAATCATCCATAGTCTACATGCTGTGGGCTTGAATTAAGAAGGCTCTTAGCTTTGGAAGGAGTTTCTCAGTTGGGGTCAGGTCTGGACCAGGAGCCTCATTTATAAAAGGTTGCTGTATACAAAAAAATAGCGTAAACAGGGGTTAAATGTGCGTAAGCATCTTTCACCACAAACGTTGGTATTTATAGAGAATTTCTCAGCAGAAAAAGATTCAGATTTCTACGTCTACTTTCACCCTGATGTAGAGTCAGAATCAGAGACACTCGATGGTTTTATCACTAAATAAAGTTCAGTCAGAAGTAAAAACACAGATGAATGTAAAACACACATCAGCACATATATATTTCATAATGTATAAACCTGCCACAGATGGTGGATATAGTCTATATTTATTTGTTAGAGCCTAAATACATAAGTATGTAAATGTAATTTAATGTCACATGTTTACATGCAGATATGGCTGGAATTATTTGAGGATCATTTTCATCACCTTCAGTTTGATCATTTCATCTTTGTTACTTCCACCCCTCATATGCCTGCATGTCACACATGCAACAACAATTTGTCCATATTTTGTTCCATTTTTTAGGCTAACGTCACAAGCTGTTGTTCATATGGTTACTGTTTCTCACAGGTTTTTAAAGATGGTGGCTGATAGAGTTGCATTGGGTCATGTGTTCAACCAATCATCAAACACTTGCATCTGGACCAATCATCTGTACTCAAGATTTCTCTTGTGCTGGGCAGAGTGACTACTTTGAAAAGCTTCACAAAAACTGATTTTAAGAACTATATTCCTGGTTATTACAGTGTGGCTACAATATATAGGGAGTCTCTAAAATGTATGAAAAGGTTCTTCCGGTCCAAAAATGCCTAAATATTATGAATATTATATTTCATGTCTGCTCCCTAAATCCTGCACACTGGACCTCTCAAAACTTTCAGGTTCTTGCTATTTGAGAGTCGACTTTGGAGAATTATGATGACATTGTACGTACGAGCATTGGCTGACTTGCAGCTTTTTTACATCACTTTTTACACACTTTTTTAACATCTCAAGAAACGTAGCAATGCACCACCAAAGGCCTGGAAGAAGACTGCCAGCTAGCAAACATGCATCCTCCTCTCAGGGAGGAACTACAAAAGGTCTAAGAATCGTTCCTAGTGGAGCTCCAGCTTCACCTCACAGATGGCCTAATGTTCTCATTATATACGAGGCAGAGATAAGATTTGGTCAATGACCATATTATGGGGGCAGCTGTGGCTCAGGAGGTAGAGCGGTCGTTCACGGAACGAAAGGTCGGTGGTTGGATCCCCAGCCCCTACAAGTCTACAAGTTGAAGTATCCTTGAGCAAAGATACTGAACCCAAATTTGCTCCCCGGTTGCCGCGAAGTAGTGGCAGCTCACTGCTCCTCAGGGATGGGTCAAATGCAAATGCAAGAATTTCCCCCCTGTTGGACGAATACAGTATCTAAAAAACAGTGAGAAGCAGGTTATGAGTAATTAAATTGGTTAAATTAATCCATTCTGTGTGTGGTTTAAATAAGATTGGACAAACACGTGTGTGTAATTTGGTGTCCACACATGCTAAACACTAAGGCCACAATCACACACAAGACAGCCAACATGCAGATCATGCAGCAGTCTGGCACCGAGACAAAAGCTGCCTAATAGTTCTGGACAGAAAGTAAAGCCTCTCTGTACCTGTTAGCTCACACATCTGCACATCTCAATCCTAATGTCATTATGAACCACACTGAACAGGATCACAGCCAATTCACTGGCACCCGCATCGTCTCAGAGGTGGTGTGAGAGCCGGGTGGATGTTACCTTTCTGAATAACTGCTGTGATGTTTGTAATTTACAGACATCATGACCATCAAGTCTGATTAAATCAGAGTATGCTCCAATTACAAAGGGGTTTATAGGTTCCTGCCTTGGTGGATTAGTCTTAAAGCTGAGGTAATTTGTGTTTGGCATGCTGCGTGATGAAGGTACTGTTACGGTGCAGAGCTCTGTTCAGTGCCATATATTCTCCCACTACTTGATTTGCATACATTTCACAGGGCATAAAACAAAAACACCATGTTCTTTTAAGCAAGCAAGCAGCCCAATGTGTGACAGAGTGTCCCTGGCAACGCCACAGTAATGAAGCTGGACGTCAGAGTGGAGCCGGCTGTCTGTCTGGATAACGGCGCTGTGGCTGCAGCGTTAATGAGGCTATGCTGCACAGTCAGAGTACAGACGGCATGGAGGCTGACCTGTGGTAAGCTTATTGCCACAGGTGTGCAGCCTGCAGAGCAGGTAGACACGGGGTCAGGAGGAATCCATCATCAGTAGGCAGGCGGTGGTCTTTGTAATGACACATGTTAAGCAGAGGACTCTGTGCTGCTTAGCTCTGACACCTGCATGGTAGAAGACAACAGTGTGGGGTGAACGTGACACAAAGCCACACTCAAGAGAACGTGTATGGAAAATAAAACCATGATTATTTATTCATCTGGAATGAATTACTCAATGTTTTGTTTTGTTCCAAGAAGGAGGAGGTGAGAAATGTTTCTCCCTTTAAGTCAGAGGTCATTTTCACTCCTTTATTAACAGGTAGGTGAGATATTCACAATATTGTATAGCGAGACCACACCTCACAGATCAGTATTTTAAAGGTATGAGGAGATCCATCTAATCTTAGTTCATTTCCAATTCTGAAGAGGAAATCAGAAAAAGAAAATGGGGCTTTTAAAACGTGTTTTGTCACTCATTTAAAAAAAAAAAAGGATGTCAAATAAAATGTATGCACAAAAGCTTGGAATTCTGTTTTTTTCATTCCCAGGCAAACGCAGAAGGGTTGTTGTTCCAGATGGTCAGATGAAGAGGGAAATCCACTGCTTATTGTGTTATTTCATCCACCCACATTCAATATTCACCAGAAATATCATTTTCAAGACTCCGTCCACCACACTGTAAGACCAGTACTCCTGTTAAATTCACAGACATTTCTTTCAATCTTTTAACAGAATCTTCCATAGACATACAGAATATGCTCTGTAACATGCACTGACAATACAAAAACGTATAGAGTGCACAGATCATATGTGTCTGCCAATGTCCTCTGATTATAATTACTCACTCAGGTGGAAATGTTTGTAAGAAATGCAAACCTTTTGGCTGCATATGAACTGGTTTTTGTTTCACGAAAACCAGTTCATATGCAGTTCATATGCAGCTCATATGCAGCCATGTTTGCACTCAGAGAGCATCAAAACCACAGGAGAAAAGTGTCTCATGTAAGAGCTGCAATAAATTTAGAATTAATGGATGGAACAATACATGCGTTCCATTTTGTATGACCAAGAGGAGATCATCAATTATATCATTGCTCCGAGGGTTCAGTGAACACTTTGGTGATGTCACCATGATGATGTCATTTTACTTAGATCTGAAGTAATACAACCCGATTCTTTGACCCTGTAAACCTACTCCTAAGCATGAGGAACCATGTGTTTAGCATCAGTAGTTTATGAGTTATCAACATACCTATGATTTTTATTAATGGATGATCTATTTTTTCGTCCATATATAACTTATTACCTTTCACAGATACATGAAATCCATCTGAATGATTCTAAATCTGCATCTCAGCTACACATTGGAGTGTCATGACTCCCCTGTCTGTTACTGTACTGTGATCCAATAATGTTACCTCCCTTAAAATATATATTTTGATTTCCCAAATCCAGATCATCCATTTCTGGATCCAATACTGAGTTTTCCCTGCCTTGGTATTTCTACTTTGATTGGCCGATTATTATTTTGATGTTGTCGGAATACTAAAAAGGGCCTTATCTCGCAATGTTGACAGAACTGAAAAAGCGATCCAGAATCCACATCCAGAACCACATCAGCCTCAAAATTTAACAAACTCTTCCTTGGCCCAAGATCTGCGCTTGGAGACATCTTCAAGACAAACAAACAAACAGACTAACAAGCAAACAAAAAAACTGTGGTGGTCATGCTGGTCTTGGTGACAGAGGCATTTAATTTTAGCATGTCAGGAAATTTAAATAATCAAGTCATTGTGGCCCTGATGGCCGACATGTTTCCACTGCAGGTCATCTACTTTATATTTTCATCATTGATTAATTATTATTTCACCCACCTGCATATCATTTGCATTTAAACAGAACAATAACTTACATGACCTGACTGACCTTTGCAATCCGTGGAGTGCAGTCAGCAAGCCTCACTAGACCCATTACATCTACACAGCCCTCCTCCTCCTCATCAGTTAAAACATCAGTGCATTTATATATGCAGCCAAATGGAGTTCAGTGCTTCAATAGCAAAGCTCTTGTTGGAGGCAAACCTGGCTTTTAAATGGAGGAGATGACTCTGATTGGTTTCATTTATGTTATGTCCTAAGCTGTTTAGTTAGCAAAAGAGAGTTGGACGGATCAACCTGCACCGTGGACTTCAAACTATGCTGTTCATGCTCTTTTCACTAATCAAGCTAAAACATTGTTACTTTGATTTTTTTTCATAATCACTTTTAAGCTCTTGTCAATTGTCTCTGTAGCTGAGTTGATTGATAAAGTGAATTAACATGTAGAAATTCCCTCCCAGCTCACGGTGGGATCGATCATAACTAAATAAAAGCATGCCTATCCTCTGCCATAAGATACGCACACACCTCTCTCTCCCTCCGCCCTCCTCTCTCCAGCAGGCCTTACTGTAATATTCCTCAATCAATCACTGCCCTCTCTCTTTTTTCAATCTTTTTTTTTTTTTTTGTCATGCATCTCCTGGCTTTTAGACTGTCTCTTACTAAATGTCAATCAATCATCAGCTCCCATTCTCGTCTTCACTCTTTGCCTTTCTCATTCTCCCCTGCTCCGTCCTTTTCACTCTGGCTTATGTATTATCAATCACTCTCTTCCTCCCCCCTGCTCCCCTGCTCAACCACACCCCTCTCCACGCTCTGCTATTATTGATAAATCAATCAGCCTATGGTTTGGCCTCCTTGACACCCAAATTCTGGAAAAGCACTTTATATACCTGCTTCTCCCACACATACAGGCAACACCCACTTCATCAACAGCAGATACATTTTCAGCTGAACGCTGTGAGCAGCTTCAATAAAGTTTTATTCAGGATCAGTTTTTCAAAGTTGCCTGCAACTATAAAACTGAAATGACTAACAGTGGCAGTCATTATCTGCCCACCCCCAAAATCAGGTGAAGTTTCTTCATCTAAAAAACATTTCTGGAGCTTCACCCCTCAAAAAAACATTGCAGCATTTGCTTTTTAAAAATTTTTTTTTTTAAATAAGTCGCCATCTTCATCTCCATGTTCTGCTGTGAAGCTCCAGCAAATGTTTCATGGATTAAGAAATTTCACTCAAATTTTAGTCAGTGTTGGGCTTAGTAGATAATGACTGGATTGTTGAAGGAACTCTGAAAACCCATCAACTGAGACAGGCAGCATAGAATGCCTGCTGTGGTGTTAAAAGCTCCCTTATTTTATTTTGGTACACTTTTGTTGTCCCCATGGGGAAATTCTTTCTCTGCATTGACCCAACCCTGAGGAGCAGTGGGAAACCCTTATGGCACCCAGGGAGCAAGGCTTGCTCAAGGACACTCTGACATATAGACTGCACCAACATTCTGATAAGTGGATGAGCCTCTCTTTGCCTCTCTGAGCTCTGTTTAAAAATAAAATCTGTTTTATTCTGTTAAAATGTGGAAAATGTTAGTAATGTCTTTTCCATAGAAATTTCAGCATGTAGTTAAAAAACGAAAACAAAAAACAAAAAAACAAGATTCCCTCCCACTGTGGAGTTGATAGCTGCCACCAGCCATGCTGACTTTAACAAACAGTACAATAAGTTGACACTAACAGTGTCCCCAGTGTGTTTATGGACACTTTCGCCATAAAGCAGGGCTGCAGATATGTTTGACAGACTGTCTAAGTGAATCTGCATAAAGTCTGCACTGCGCTCTATCTACAGCAATCAACCCACACTTTAGGCCCACAGGGCAGCAGGCCCCGAACGCCTCAGCAGTAAGATTTCAGGATTTCCTAATAGTATCTGTGCTGTTGATGGATGCCACATTCCAATTGTGAAACCTCACTGAAAAAAACCCAGTGGCATACCATAATAGGAGACAATTCTTTACAGTAATACTGTGGCTGTGTGACAGCCAAAGGCACTTGTCATAGTGTCATGTCAGTGTGGGCGACCCTTACTGGCTAGCATCATGCTCAAGTATTTTAGCTGTCACAGGTTGGATCGCTGCTGCAAGGAGATCCTCGGTCCCTGGTGCCACCAGGAATTCACATCATTGAGATTTCAACATATTTACTGTGCTCCAGTTTTGTAAGGCCCCATGGGGATAATGGGGATTCCAGTGGAGGCAAAAGCTAATGAGGTTCCTGTGTGTGTAGGTGGGTGGATGGAGCTTTTAGAGTTCATTATGTAACATGCTTATTATGGCTTATTAATATTTCTATCTGTGCACACAGAATTCCAGCAACATGTCCTCAGTTTTTGCTCAGATTTTAAAGAATAGAGTTGCTGGTGTGAAACTCAGACTGTTAGCACATCTCAGCTCCTTTGTGTCTGCAGGTAAAAGGTATATGGACTTTATTTTATATAACACTTATCTAGTCTGACTGTCCACTTGAAGTGTTTTTACAACACGGACCAGCATCCATGCATTCACATACATATTCATATGTACATACATATTCATATGAACATACATATTCACCTTGCAGCCATGCAAGGTGCCACCTGCTCATGAGGAGCCATAACCATTCTCACACACACATACACATACACACACACACACACACACACACACACACACACACACACACACACACACCAATGGAACATGTGAAATAGTTTGGGTTTCAACATCTTGTCCAAGTCCAGAACCACGAACCCTCTGAGGATTGGCTGTTCGCTCTGCCTCCAGAGCTGCAGTCGTTTGTCATTCTCAGATAGCATCAGATCCAAGTTAGATGTACAGCTGAGGAGCTGAGGAGGTGCCATTTGTCACCACATCAACAGCAAGGGACTGGATGAATTTTGCATCCATTCAGTCAGAACACAATTTTTAATCTCTTACTCTAATGTTGATTGCTCTTCGCTCACATTTGATGAATTTTTTGGACGATTTGCATTTAGATTTAGGGATATTTTGAACATTCAAAGTTTTTAGAGAAAGTTAAATGTTGAGAGTTCTTGAATGATGCTTGGTGAAGATGAGGCAGAGCACCTTATTACTTATACCAGTTATTACTGCTGTCAACAAGAGTTGGAGGAGTTTCAGTGAACGGTGCGGTTTCTGTGTGTTTGTAGGCAGGATAATTCATTATGTTTTGAATTGATTTCAATGAGATTTTCTGTAAAGGTGGGTCCGGGGGAGGGGATTAGATTTATGCAGAAGATGGTATGGATCCAGGATTTCATATTTCTTTTATTAATCCTTCTATTAGGAGACCATGACCCGCCCTACTCTGCCTCTGTTAAGACAGTGACGTTTCTCACGGAGTTGAAGTTTCAGTAAGGGCTGCATGAGAAACATCATCATCATGCTGAGCCAATCAGAGGCAGAGTAAGGCAGGTCATGTTATCGCCATAGTAAGATAGTTGCTTGGCGGAGGTATGTGCTCTCAGGGTGACACCTAGTTTATTTATGTATTTGTAACCTCTGCAGAGGAGGTTCTGTTTTCACCCATGCCTGTTGCCTAGTTTGATCATTTGCAGGATTACACAAAATCTACAGGGCAGATTTCATGAGGATTGGTCAAAGAATGGGACATGGGACAGTTCTCCAGATCCAGATTAAGGGATGGCTCCCAGAACTTTTGTCCTCTTCTTTTAACAATGCAAAATAGGGCTATGGTCATATTAGCTGAGTTCCAGGTGGACACATTGCCTCATTTCCTCCATTTTACTGTCATGGTTTGAGTTTGGTCAGATATGAGTTTTCTGTTTCCTGTTTTATTTTGATGGTAATTTTCTTTATCTTGTCTCTTTTACTTTATACTTCCTGTCTTTGTCTGTTGTCCCTCCCTTTAGATTGTTGATGATTTTCACCTGTGCCCCATCCTGTCTGGTCACTCTGTATTTAGGCTGTGTGTCTGCCCCTCTTAAGTTGTTGTGTCATGTATCGTGGAGATTTAACATCATCTTGCGTTCCAGCTGTCTTGTGTTTCCTTCATGATTGTCAGTTTTTTCCTCAGCGTATGACTTCTTATTGTAACCTGGATTTGCCTTGCCCCTGGAAATTAGGATTTTTTTTTTTTCTGTCAGTTTGGATTTTCCGCTTTTAGACTGGTGTTTTTTCCTCCTAGATGGACTTAAGTTTAGCATTATGAGCTCTCTCTGATTGGAGAGAACACCTCCCTCTCTAGCTGGATTTTGGACTTTTTGACAGAACGACCGTTTTGGCACCAGTGCCATCACACAGAGCACAGGGGCCCCTCAGGGCTGCATGCTTGGTCCGTTGCTCTTCACCCTGCTCACACATGACTGTCCTGCCAAATCCAGCTCAAACCAGCTCGTCACATTTGCGGATGACACTACAGATAAGATAAGATAAGATAAGATAAGATATCCCTTTATTAGTCCCACAGTGGGGAAATTTACAGCATTGCAGTAGTAGGCCTCATCAGTCATGAAGATGAATCATCTTATAGAGTGGAGGTGGAACAGCAGGTGGGCTGGTGTCAGGATAATAACCTGTTGACAAGACGAAATAAATAATTGTGGACTTCGGGTTAAAGGTAGAACACCCCCCACTACACATCAGTGGCTCTCCTGTGGAGAGGGTCAGCAGTAGAGAATTCCTTGGTGTCCACATCACTGAGGATCTCGCCTGGACTGCCAACACCACACATTGAGCCAAGAGAGCTCAGCAGAGGATGCACCTCTTCAGGAGGCTGAAGTGAGCGAGAATCATCTCCACCTTCTTTCATGGCACTGCAGGGAGTATCCTGACAGGCTGCATCACATCCTGGTACGGCAACTGCAGCGTGTCCTAAGGATGGTAGAGAAGGTCATCAGGGTCTCATGACATTTACAAAGACAGCTGCAGAAAGGAGAGACTCTACCCATCCCTCTCATGGACGGTTCGATGTCTTGCCGTCTGGCAGGAGATATCACTCCATAAAAACAAGAACTGCTAGAATGTGCAATAGCTTCTTCCCATTAGACCGCTTAACTCTCTTTACTGTGCACATTCAAACATAAGACATATATTTTTAAACCATAATATTTATTATGCCCATTGATTTTTTGTAAAAACTTTATAAGTTAGTATTTATTTTATAATCTTTTTGACTCAGACACGATTGCACTTTATGATTATTGCACTTGTCTTCTTTTGCATTGCTATTTAACTGTTTGTATGCATTTCTTCTTTTTGCACACTGGTCCTCAGAATGCATTTCCGTTCCACTGTATGTGTTTTTACAGATATAAAATGAACTTGAACATTTTTTGTCATAGTTTGCTTGTTTAGTTTGAACATTTAGGTTACTAAACCTCAGAACTAAACTAAAGCTAAACCTCTGAACTGAACTCAACTAAACCTCCTTGTTTTGAATCTGCATTGGGTCCTCACTGTAATTGTTGCTGAGACGTAACATTTATGCTGTCTTTTCTAGGAAATGTTGGGGCCTAACCTTTTTTCTACCCCTATAATGGTGAAATGTTAGGCTAAACTCAATCCTGTCTAAACTTAAACATTGTAAAGCCACTATTTGGTGAATTAGTTTAGAAGGGTCATGTTTTTCCCGTCAAAGGTAGAAGCTTTTGTTCTAACTCTATTTTGGTTGTGTAGTAAAGACACAGAAGTGAATCCACATCCCTTTTCAAAAAGTCCTCATGACATAAGCATGCTGTCATTTAAAAAAATCTTTGTCAAAGGGTTTAAGAGGCGCCCTCAAAAGCACAGAAGTACAAACCCACATTCAGCTCATGGTTTTCAGTATAAATCCCATCCAGGTGACGGCACTGTATCATCCATCAGCCAGATACCCTCCTAATTACCTAATGCTGCTCCCTAATTACTGTCTGATACTGGAGAAAAATAGCCTCTTGTCACAGCAAGACACCCGGCCTCCGTGTCTCCTCCTGTGTTTATCTCATTCATTAAAGTACAAATCTCTTTGTCTCTGGTCGATCTGTGGTTTGTTCCATGTTGCTCAAAGATTTCGTTTGAACATCTTCCATCTAACCCACCCTGCTTTAACATTCTGTTTAGAAAGTGGAACTATTACCACAGAAGACCCTCTCTGTTTTTTTGTAGACAGAAGTGGATTGAATACTTTTTTTTTACTCTGCTCCATGTACTTAAGTATATTATTTATTAGATTGTACTTCTTGGAGAGTTTTTCTACTCTAGTACATTTTGTTTCCATTTGATTTCATCCATACATTACGCCAGTTATTATTTTTCAATACACCATTTATTTCCATTCTTTTCTTCTCCTCTCAAACCTGTTGTTGGCTGCATGCTGATCCTACGTCCGTAGTGCCTCTATGACTGCGTTCACACTGCCAGCCTTACTTCAATCACAGAGGATGGCATTCGGTCCTTCTGCAGGGGGTCGATCGTCAGTTCTGGTAAGCTTATAGGAAATAATCCAACTTCTATACATTATTCATTTGTCAATTAGAGGCAGCCATCAGCTCATGGTTATGCTGCAATACTGCAATGTTTTCAATTCCAGTATTGAAAACATTGCAATAATAATTAACAATAATTGCAGTCATTCAATGGAAGATCTGACGGTTCAGACTGAGGTCGCATTGCCAAAAATTCTGATTCTGATTTAGGACCACATATGGAAGTGGCCCAAATTGGTATTGGAAAAGATTAGATTCCATGTGGTTTGTGTTTGTTCACACAGCCATGAAAAAGTCACATACTAGCAAAACAATCAGCCCTGGGCCACATTTTTCCTGTGAGAATGGGGCCTACGTTAGCCATGAACCCTCCTGGCTCAGATAAACATTCAGTCAAGACTTCACTTTTTTCATTTTGATGAAAATGTGATGAAAGCTTTTAGAGGCAAAAGTCACCACTCAAGTATTTGTTTGCTGTGTGTATAAAGTTGTGATGAAAAATATTGAAGAGTATTTGAAATCTGCCCCAGAAACGAAACCAACCACCAGAATGAGTTCTTAACAAAAAAAACACCACTTCAGTTCTTGGTAGTTGTGTTTAAAAAAAAACAACACACATTTTAATCAGTTTTTGAGTTATGCTCCAGAAATGATACATGGACAGAAACCTATATCCTCATTTCTTTCATGGTGGAGGATATAAGCTACATACACAAGCTTTACAGTACATACATGTAGTGATCCTATACCCTGGATTCATGTTTTACCTCTTCAGCTTTTTCTCATAGTGTAATGTCTGTGCCATAATGCTGATGCTCTGTTTTTGTATCATGGTATGAATTGTATTGTCATTGGTCTGCTACACTACTAACCCTGGTCCAGACACAGTTAGGAAATGTAATGTCTTTTATGGTAGAATATATATGTGGGTAGAAATGGAGCTTGTAGCAGAGACTCAGGAACTGAGGTCTGAACAGGTCTGAAGACCAGGTCCAGAGGGATCTCTACAGGCTCTTATGGCCCAGCTCATCACACACTATGCTTCATCACATCCAGAGACACAAAGTACCCTTTTGCATTTGCGGCCGATGTGAAAAGCCTCCTGCTGCAAAACCTTTCGGACACATGCTTAACATGAAACGGCACTTTGTTGCCATTTATGGAAAAACTATGTGGTTCCTCTCTAGCAAAAGATCTATGATGTTTGCCTTTTAACAGCAAGTGTGCTCTGATCTTCTGGGCAAATGTTAGTTCATGGGATTTTGTCTCTTTATGAATTAAGTCACATTGTGCAGCTCCTCTAATTCTGCACTAAAGGCCGGTGCAACATGTCCAAAAGGTCCAAAATTAATTCAACTGGGCCAGGGAGATTTAAGCTGGGCTCACATCACGGACAAACTGGACCCATTTCTTCCCGATTCACCTCTGCTGACAATCGCAGGAGAAAACTGGTATGGAACTTTCATCGGTCCCAACGTTTGGTCCAGATTTTCTAGTAGAGTGAGGCGTTTACAGATCCAGTGTCACATCTACTGATCTGCTCGGGGTCACATCGGAACCAATCGGTGCTTTCTCGGCGAGATAGCAGATCCACGAGCAGCTGATGGCGCTGCGAGCAACAATAAACATTGTAGCCTTTTGAGCTGACGTTAGCGAGTACACTAATTGTGATGGCCACAGCCACACCATGGAAGGTGGACTTTTCCATAATCATACACATTACACGTTTAGCTGCTTCTAATTACAGTCACATAAACTGCATAAAACACAGTTTGCTTGGTTTAGAATTTATGAGCATTATGACAACACACTGATACCACATTAAGAAAAATGTATGTATTCTCGACCGGGGTGACTCGTCATTTCCGCTTAAAACTTTACAGCCACAAATAATTCAAACTATCATGATAACTCTAGGTTTACTATCTTTATTTAGATAGATTGTCTGCATTCTGGCACAGCTGAGCTGTCAAAACTCAAGTGTTGGTAGAGATCTTGATTACAGTGATGAGATGCAGCTGGTGGCTCTGCCCTGACTCCAGCACACCTGCACACACACACACACACACACACACACACACACACACACACACACCTGCACACACACACACACACACACACACACACACCAGTTGGAGAGCTCATTTGGAGGATGAAGGTGTCGTACTGCTCTGTCATGATCAGGATAATACCTCTGGCATCACTCAGCATTAATCACATTCTAGAGGGAATGGATTAGTTACAAACGCACACTCTCACACACACATTCACACAAACTCAAATGTGGATAAATGAGACCAACGGAGCCTGGAGTACTTCCAAACCCACCAGAGAGACATAAATATAGGGATGCTGTGTGCCCTGCAGAAAGGGCAACAATGACAAATATACTCACACACACACACTTTTACAGCATCATCACAAATTACAATGTCATTTCCCATTCTTTGTACCTATATGTTATTAGGATTCTGTATTTGCAGCTTTATATGACGTATTGTAAATAATGTTCAAAGTTAAGTGCAGAGCTCCTAATCGAGACGTACAGTAGCACAATGGAAATACGACATTATTGTTTGCAGCCTGATGGTGAAGCACAGTCAGAAACATTTAATTTAATATGCAGGAGTAGCCTTTGTAAGTCTTCTTTGCATGGTTTTCCATCCAATTTATCTTATAAATGAAACCACAGCATATCTCCAATAAGTTTGATTTACCTTTAGTTCGGAGGCAGAGGCTGAACAAGATACAGCAAAATAATTAGGCCCCTGTAGAATATCATGTATAACTTTTGCAAGCTGTTCAATGTTAAATTAAATCCACGCATACCTGTCCTAATCAGCTGTAAACAAATTATGGATTAATTGTGTATAATGCTAACATGAATGAAAAAAGACTGCCAGGAATATCTTTAATCGTTCAGCCAACACATTTTTTCTTGGTCTGGTTCTCAAAAGAGTACCTGAAGATGTTTCTTGGTGCTCACCTGTTCTATAAATAAAAGCTTAATAACTTTACAAAGGAGTGTGTAAATGTCTCGCAGCACGGGACCATATCAGCTGATTTAGTGCAGTTGTCAATGATGTGGGCGGTACACAGAATAAGAACAAGGGAATCCCCGATCGCCAGCATCTCATGACCCCGTTGTAAACTCCAACGCTGACTACAGCTCTGTGTGCAGACCAAAACTAACTTTGTCTTCCTTTAATTAAACCCTCCATTGTGAGACACAGACACAATGTACACAATGGTGGTACACAAAAGCGCTTCTTGTTGCAAAACATGCCACACATTGTTTGTTTTGACCACACATGTGCACCAGTTATGTAAACCCCAGCCAATATGTACCAAATTAATTGGAATTAGAGGAATTTTGGGGTAATTTAATCCCTGCCTCTGTCTGCCTCCTGGACCCAGACTGGAAGATGGTTCCACAGGAGAGGAGCCTGATAACTGAAGGCTCTGGCTCCCGTTCTACTTTTGGAGACTCTGGGGATCACAAGTAACCCTGCAGAGAGCGTAATGTTCTAGATGGGTAGTAAAGCACTACGAGCTCCTGAAGGTATGTTGGTGCCTGACCATTAAGGGCTTTGTACATGAGGATGAGGATTTTAAATTCTATTCTGGATTTTACAGGGAGCCAATGCAGAGAGGCTAATACAGGAGAGACATGATCTCTGATACCAGTTCTGGTCAGGACACGTGCAGCAGCATTCTGGATCAGCTGGAGAGTCTTTAGAGACTTGTTGGGACAGCCTGATAATAGGGAATTACAATAATCCAGCCTGGAAGTAATAAATGCATGGATTAATCTTTTTGAGACAGAATGATTTTTTGATCTATTACATAAGTGAAAGAAGGCAGTACTTTGCTTTATATGGGAGTTAAAGGACATATTCTGATCAAACATATCCTGATCAAACATAACTCCCAGATTGTGCGTTTGACGTTAGAGAGAAGGTAATCTGTGAAGTTTCTCCTTACTTGCGTGAAGCAACCTGATCTGAAAACCAGTTTTTAAACTCCTGTAGTCTGAGCCTGGCTTTACACTCATTGCAGAATTGTGGTTTCCCTTTTAGTGTCAAGTGAACATCACATGCAGCAGACTGACAAAGACTGTAAAGGTTGTGGGGACGTTTTCATGTCTCACAGGAAACATTACTGTCTGTTTGAATGACAGCCTTGAAACTCCATCTCTTATAGCCGGCCCGTGATGCCTTGCTTTGGAATCCCATCCTCTTATTCTCTGCTCTCTTTTCATGCTGGATTCTCTGGCATTCAGCAGCAGCTGTTAGCCAGGCTCAGTGTGTGCTATTTTATAATTGATGTGTTAGCCACTCATTAACAGACAATGGGAGTTTGTGTGCAAAGCATGGCAAGAAGTAACAACCAGAGCGAACGCACCAGGTCTCCTTTCATTTTCAAATTGCCATATTTCTTGTGTTTTCCATTTGGGCTGTATGATTGGTGTTTTCTTTGAAACGGCAACACACAGCGAGAGAAATTACAGAGGTTCTCCAAAAAGGTGAGGGGATATGTGGAGGTAAATACATCAATTACAATTAAACACAAGACAACATGCACATTGTTGTTTTGGTGATGACCTGGCACAAAACGAGACAAAGAAGATTTAGCCATTTTCCTCCATGTGTTTTTTAATGTGAGTTCAGTGTTGCATTAACAGCCTCAGTGTTTTATTGACACAGTCAATAAAATATATCTATATATAATATATATAGATGTATGCACCCAGGGTAGAAATACATAATATTGATATATATCAATATTATGTATTTCTACCCTGGGTGCATACAGGGCACCAGTAGTGACAGATGAGTTTGCATCTAAAATAAACTAAAAAAGAAAACATTGGCAATGAAACATTTGTATTAAAAGAGCAATTTTCACACTGAGACAAACAGTAAATTTTAAATAAACCACATATTTTAAAATTACTTGAGTTTAATTGTGATATTTTTTTTGTATTATGCATTTTTCAGTGACTCAATGTCACGACTCATTCTTCAGTTTCAACTCTCTATGAATCAACTACATTATATTATTATTATATTATTGAACTCTATTATTTATACATCTATCTACATTGCACACCCAGTACAAAGCAGTGAACAGTGCAGTCCAAATGTTGTATCTGTTCAACAAATTAAATGATCTTACTATGAAAGGGGTGGGGCTTGAATTTGAAATGAATGGTGCTTAATCTGAAAGTGGGTGGGATTAATCTGAAGTCAATTTTTCTGCTGGATTTGATATGGGTTAAAAAGTTGCTCCATTTATCATTGATTAGAAAACTATTTTAAAAACAGCTTTACATATGTTTGGTGCTGTTGGTGGTGACATCTTCAGTCTCCTCTTTGCCTCCTTGTAACAGCTTTATGGTGGTGTTACGTGCTTCATTGTCACCTTATAATGAGTGTATATCTCTATGTTCAGTTTACTGTCACCTCGCTGCAACAGTACACCAACATCTGACTGCTGCTGATACTAACCTGCTTTGACTGTGTATCTAAATGATCTGGTTTATTTGTTTTGTCTCCTGAGTGAGTCATCAGTCAGCCAACTGACTATGGCATCTCTGACACCTGACATCTCTCTGGCATTTGATTATAGCCACTTGGTGAATTACAGTTCAGCAACCTTGTATTATTCTTACATTGTCATTAAGGTCAGTAATATAGCGATTAAAATAGCTTTTTTTTCTGATGTCTTCCCTCCCCCTCTTCTTCTCACTATATCATTATATCACAGGTATCTGATGACTTTCACACTGCATGAGTGAGCTATCACAATACTGTCGACAGGAACACAACCATTTCAGTCTCAGGCAACCATAACATGCTCACCTGGGTTATAGCTTACAGTCACAGCAGAGGTCCAGTGTCCATCGACATCACATGCCAGACAGACAGACACAGACAGACAGACACAGACAGACAGACAGACAGACACAGACAGACACAATCTCAGTAAATAGAAACTCTTTGAGTGGACGTAACTTTGATGGCTGGAGTTGGACTGCTGTAGCAGCCATCTGGCTGATGCGGCCTACTGGATCAATTCCAAAATATTTGGTGAGTATGAATCATTTATGACAATGGGAATTTTATTTCTATAGCACATTTCATTACAAGGAAACTCAGTGTGCACTTACACACCAAATAAGACCCAAGTTCAAAAGTACATGTGTGTTAAATGGAATTTAGCCTTTAAAATGTAAAAAAATAAATAAATAAAAACTTCTTCTGGAAACATATCTTGGGTTTCTGGGGACATTATTTGTGGTCAAATCCAACTCATTGATTTTCAGGGCAGCAACAATGTGAGTATCTTTATATCCGTCTTAAACATTAAAAAATATGCTGTATGCTGTGGCTTGCAGCATGGTGGCACAGTGAGTAGCGCTGTTGCGACACAGCAAGATGGTCCTGGGTTCAGATCCACCTGAGGACCTGGGACTTTTCTGTGTGGAGTCTCCTTGTTCTCCCTGTGTCTGTGTGGGTTTTCTCCAGCTTCTCCAGGTTCCTCCCACCACCAAAAACGTACAGTAGAGGTGAACTGGTGACTCTAAATTGACCGTATGTGTGAATGTGAATGTGAATGGTTGTTTAACTTTCAATGTGGCCCTGCCATGAACTGGTGACTTGTCCAGGGTGAACCCCGCCTTGCGCCCTGAAAGTCAGCTGGGATAGGCTCCAGCCACCCCCGTGCCCCAACACAGGATAAGCAGTGACAGAAAATGGATGGATGGAGGGTTGGATGTCTTTTGTGACTTGCATGGAAATCACAGAATGTCTCTCTTTCTCCTCAGTGTTTTAAACAAACACAAAAACACCAATCTATTTTTTTGTATTGTTCTGCAATGTGGATCCAAAAGCTGTGTTGTATAAAATAGCAAACAGAGCTATAACTATTTGCATATCTTGAAGGACAGGTCATGAATTGAATATTGAGTTACTACTCACTTAATGATTCCCTCTGGCTGCAAACAGATACATTATTAAATCAGTTTAAATGTAAGTGATTATGGACAAACCTCTGGTCTGAAGTAGTCACATCAAGTTTGTATCTTGCAAAGAATATCTTTAGATTGTGAAACCAATTGGTTTCTCTTATTCAGAATTAAAAGAACTGATTTGCGCACAGCTTAATAAAGAGTCAGTGAGGTGGGAAAGAGGCTGTCCAAGATAGCATGCTTGAAAAGTTAGACAAGATCTTTGGAGCTGTAGAATAAATGAACACAGTTTATTCAGAGGACTCCTGTCTCATAACCTTTACAGACCCATTTGTACTCTTATCAGAGGAGGGTGACTTAAACTGGATAGTGTAACACAGCTAATGATCATTTCAGCACTGTCAAGACAGCTGTGTTGAAAATCTGGAAATGTTTCACTGTGAAATTTGACCAAGGCTTGAGCTGCTGTTAGTGTAACGAGGAATATACTGCATATTCAAACTAAGGTTCAATCGGCAAATCCTGGAGGAAGCTGAAAAAGGAAGAAAACAAACCAGTCAACATAGAACAACTTCAAGAGAACATTTAGAGGTTTTAAGGAATTGTTTCGTGCTTGATGGAATATCAGGGAAGATAACGACAGTGGAAACAACGTCTCTTTCCTCTCTTGGAGCAGAAACACCTTTTAACATTTCCATTAACTAATGAAATACTTAAAAGTGTGCATAAGGAAGCTGAATGATAAACAGCTAATGTGCACCTGAGCTTTTAACCTTCCTCCGGAGGAGGAGAGCCACACCAGAACTTTGAAGGAATAATGAAAAAAGGCCATGTTTTGTGATTTCACCGACTTTCATTTTACAGAAAATTGATTTTACGTTTGTGTAGCTTTACTTATGTGTTGTCATTAAAAGTGACAGTGCACATTTTTTGTAAAGTAGTAAAGAAATAATAAAACTCAAATAAACCCAATGAACTATTTATAAGAGTGTGTGTGTGTGTGTGTGTGTGTGTCTACAGTTGCTGACACATCTATTGTCTCTTCCTCTTGTGTCTCTTTTTGTCTTTGGATGTTAGCGATGACTTTCCAGCAGCAAGTTTCTTTTGTTTCCTCCTTGCTCCCCTCTTATCATGGAAAGCCACGTAAGACCTAGCAGGGATCTTTTTGTCCAGGCAGTGTTTGAGGTGCTCCTGGTACAGCCTCTTATTTGACATGTTGCTGTCCAGGTTCAGGAGAGACAGCTCAAACTCTGACCACTTCGGGCTGGATTGTGCTGGAAGGAACATTGCCTTTGATTGAACTGGCAGTCTGACTTCATCCTGATCCTCCACTGCCTGGACATCCTCCTCTGGCTGTACACACTCCACCTCATTCTCCTTTGCTGGGCGCTTGAGGGTCTGGAATGGTGCCGTCACCTGCAGCTTATAGGGAGGGGATCTCCACATAGAGCCTCCAGATTACGACATCGTATATTTTTGGCAATGTGAACTTCCCCTGTATGCCCATTTTTTTGCAGCTTCAGCTGTGAAATGCCCTGGAGGCTGATGTCATGCAGCAGGTCTTTCGATGCTGGTAATTGGTAATTGACATAGTCCTCATCCAAAATAAGGGCGACACAGCTTACAAATGTCAGCACCCTCACCAGCGGATGGCCTTTTAGGGACCCTGGCAGCAAGTGTCTTTGCCATCCATGGCATCCCATGGTGTCTATATTTCTCCAGGGTCCTTGAGTATACCAGAGATCGGCGCTCCATCTCTGTGCATACTTCAAGAGTCCTGGCGGTAATCTGGGAAAGGGGTGGTGGCTGCAGGGTGGATGTGCACAAAGTCCTGAAAGTTCCCCTAGTATGTGTCCCTTGTGGGCTCCTGTACTTTACGGCAGGGAAAAAAAAAATTGATTTTCACTTTAAGTAAACCTTTTGAAAAGCAGTTTTCCACACTCTGACCAGCTTTTTCTACCAGCTGACGTGCTCTCCGAAAAGTGTTTGGAACAGGGAAGGCGTGCTTTTCTGCCAGGTCCTTGCAGAGAGTCTCAATTGAGATTGTACCCACTAACCCGCCAGGGGTTTGTGTCAGAGACCAAGGAGGTTATGTTTAAGTCTCTGTTCCTCTTGTACAGGTCACCCAGGAACACACAAATGAAGGCCTGCCTGATAACCACAGGCTCAACCTCCGGAGTCCGACATTAGGGCCAAAACACATAATTGGTGTCTTCTGCAGCTCGCCCCTTGTCCAGTGCTTGAGAGGTGAAAGGCTTTCTTCCGAGCTAGCACTAGAATGAGCCACCAGCCTGGTGAAGTCTCTTTCATGAGTCGGGCTTTTGTCACTCACTGAACTCGTGCCCAGGCTACCACTGAGGAAAAAGTCCATTGGTGAAAGTGGATGACCAAAAAGAATCTCTTCCAGTGCTAGCTCATACTGAAATGCCTTCCAGGCATCATCAAACCTACCCACTCCTGGCTAGAACTGAAGCAAGTTTGCAGCGACTCGATAAGGAATTCCAGGACAGAGTGTAGGGTGGAAAGCAGCCCTTGGCCAGATGAGGTGTCCTGGAATGGGACTAAGAGGAGCTAAATCTTTAGCAGATTGAGCAAAGCTGGGAGGTCCAAGTGCTCCTCAGTATTCAAAAAGGATGGAATGTCGCTGTCATAGCACGCAACCCGCTCAATCCTACACCCCAGCCTCATTACCATCGTGTCCCGCATGTCCTTCATCTACGACAAGAAGGTGGCAGGCCTCGAAAGGAAGATAGGCTCCATGTTTGAATGTGACAGACCACATGTTGGAATTGTGCCACTGACAGGGTGCTAGTATTCAAAATTTTGGTGGGACATACATTTGTAGAAATGTAATGGTTCCCTTCTTGTCTTGCACATCAGAGTTCACGAGTGACATCCATGTCATTGTGGTCAAGACTTGACTGGTAGTTGACGGTCTCGTGCATCCCCAATGCAGTGAAAATGGTCCCGCTGTCACCTACCAGGTCCTGAAGACCATATTGTGACAAGGGGATGTCTTGGTCTGGGTTCTTGGTCCTTCATTTTCACTGCATAGTGAGCAGAGACTGCCCTCACCTAGCTTGGTTCCACTACGTCAGTCAGGTCCAGTGGTTCTTTTTCCTTCTGGCCAAATACGCCAACAGTCAATATCACTGTCAGGAATTGCGAACTGCTGTTGGCCGCTGCTATTGCTCTGTCCAGGAGGGACAACACAAACATACTGTCCCGCCTCAAAATGTGAAACCTAGCAGTGCAGCCAGCTCCTTGCATTTGGATAGATACCTACACTTGTCCTGGGCAGGAAGGCCCCGCAGCAAATCCTGAAAAGTGTGACGGACCAAGTCCAGTAGTTCAGTTGCCAGGTGACGGTACGTAACCCTATCCAAAAGTAGTCTGTGTGGCTTAGATACCATCCCTTTGACTTCAGGGCTCATTGCCTGAGGCCAACTATTGCCCAATTGCATCAGTGCAGCAATGTTACAACCAGTGACCCTGACTGTGTGAGTGGTTGTGTGTAAGCTTATTGTGTGTATTTGTGATTATGAGCATATGATTGCCCATCTATGTGGATGTGTGCATGTGCAGGTCCCTGTGCAGCTCTGTGTTGGTAGAGGTCATCCCTGCCCTCAGGGTGAGCAGGCCTTGCTGCCACAGCTCCACCCTGTCTACATATCACCAGGGAGAGCTGACACAGCTACCAAACAACAAACAACAACACATCTAAAATATGTACACACACATGCTCACAAACTAAAGACATAAAGTGAAAACATACGGCTGTATCTTCACAACTGCACAGACACACGGTGAAAACGGGCTGACAGGAGCTGCAGGAGCACAGAGCTGCACAATGTCACATACTGCAGAACACACAATAGTTCTAATGTCACCTCATTCTACACGATCATATCTAAACATCATCAAAGCATGTCTGAGATAGCAGGATCATGTAACAATAGAATTAAAATAGTTTATAGTCACATTCTTTGTACTAAATCTACATCTTTTCATGCCATGTTAAAATTGCCCACTGTAGGCTAATCAGTAATGTAGTATGTTAGGCCTTTATTATTCGTTTAGCACAGGAAAATTCAATTTCAAAGAGTATTGATGAAGTTCTTTGAGACACATCAGACATCAACATTAGTATTTATTTATTTGGCACATAATAAAAACAGTGCAAAGAGGGAACGAAGCCCAGAGTTCCACTCCTGTCAAGCATCAGAGTTTTAGCCCAGTTTCTCTGAATATCTGTAAACCGGATGAAACTAAAATTCTACAGACTAAACTGGGCTAATAAGACTCCACAGTGAGGCCATAAGTCATGCTAGCAGCTCTGAGGTGGCCACCTGTTTTGGTTCTGTGTCCTTAGATTTAAAACATCAGCATGTTGGCATGCTTACAATTCTGTATTAATGCAATGTCTGCAGACTGGGAACACGGAAACACCAATTATTCTATGTTAGGACTATTGACACATGATTACTAGGCCGTTAACCCCTGCGCTAACATTGTAGTTACGTAACATAAATAGCCTGTCAGGGTTCAACAGAAGCAGGACTCAAAAATGCGGACACCAGGGGCAGAGTGCAGGTCAGGGATTTAATGAAAGAACAGCCCAAGAGGCAAAATCCAACGAACAAAGGCAAAAACACAAAAAGAGCAAAAAGCAAAAAAATATCCAAAAAAACAGGCAAAATACAACAGAAAGAAAACTTACTAAGGAGCACAGCTGATAACTGGTGATGTCATCAAGGTGATGTCATCAATAGAAGTGGTGTATTTACAAATTAGAAGGACAATTGTCCTGCTTATGATGACCTGATCAGGATTGTGGACAATTAATCATCAAGTATAGAGAGAGACGCAGCCCACTGGGATGATGATGACAAGACGAAGGTATGTCAGGAAAAGTTCTTTAGTGCTCTTAGAAAATCACAAAGTGGAACCAAAACTAACTTCTATCAAACATATACGATGTAAAAAAAACCTGAATCGTAGTTCAGACTTTCAGGCCTTTGTGTCAAATGCACACTAATGTCTTCATCATAGAATGAGGCAGTGTGTTGCCTTATTAATGCTGCTGTGTAAACTTCAAAATAGAAATAGAGGGTCGGTTGAGGATTTATCTGCTGACAAATCAAAACACATTCAATCCAACCACTCGGTAGGTTGCAGATGGCCCAAAGGAAAACAAGTTTCCAAAATATTTAAGCCGAATTTTAAGCACTGCTGTGGTTTAATAATGACTGACGGTCACTCTGGAAACAAAACAAAATCAAGAAGTACTTGTTGATGTAGTTGATGCAGCTGCCAGTTTGTTGATATGTCCGTTGTTCTTTTCACCGAGTGAGAGATATTGTGGGTGTCAGAAAGTGGCTAACATGCAGATGGGTATTGGATATTATTTTTGCATAAACCAAAAAAACCCCCAAAAAACAGGACAAACTGAAAGGTTGATTTAAATGTGTGACTGGAGTAAAAGTTAACGGATCAACTGAGTTATTTCAATTTGTCCTCAGGCAAACATGAATGTCCAAACCAAATTTCATGGCAATCCATCCAGTAGTTGTAAAGAGATGATAAAATTCATCATCTGGGAACCATGATGAACTTTTACAAGAATGTGAGATGTGTCACTGGAAAAGTGAGCCTTGGGAGAATTACATTAAAAGTCACAAGACTATAAAAGTCAGCAAAATTTCTCCTCTGGGCATTTTGGATATCTGACCGAATCTGAGAAACTTCAGTCTGGTCAGTGGTGAACCGTCTGACTGACAGACGGACTCCACCGACTCTTCAGGCCATTATGGCTAAAAACCTAACAAAGGCAGCAGAGAGACTCACTTTAGTGAAGCTTTCTCTCACTTCTTCTTGGTAATACAAGTTCTTGTGATGATGTTGGCTCACATTTGGTCACTGCTCTTACTTACACCTGTCTTTTCATAGCAATTTTCTTTTATCATACAGAGTAGTGGCGTCGTCTGGATGTCAATTAAGCGAGCATAGGCAGAGTAACTTAGTCTGACGCGAATGACAGGAGATGTAATCCAGTTCAAAGAAAAACTTTAATGAAAAATAGAAGGTTTTAATTACATTTTGTCACATGGTAGAAAAACTGTTCTCCCATGCCTAATGCAGCTCTCTGCTCTCTGCAGGACATGACATCACACACTGAACTAGAGGGAGGAGCAATAATTAAATGAAATTGAATAATGAAATGGAAATAACTATCAATTTACATGCATTTGGTTTTGTACATCTTATAACTATGAATTTTGCATGCATTAAATAAACTTATACTTCTTTCCCATTGTGGCTCTTACAATTATCACTGCAGAAAAACAAAAGAAAAAACAAAAGAAAAACAAATGACCTCACATGTAGTTCAATGAGAGCACAGAACACACAGACAGCTTCAGGGAGAAAATAAAAGACGAAAGTAGTCCTCCATAACAGGTGAACTTTTGTTAGGAATAAAATTATGTAGGAGTGGAATATTAATACATTTTTATTAAAAGAACCCCAAAACTTTTCTTTAGATATAAAACTGAAAATATTCAATGGTCATCCTCTCACCCCCATACCGATAAAGTCCAGTGAAGCCCAAAGATTCCCCGTCCCCATCTTCCTCAGTTTTTAGTGAGAATGCTGCAGCCCTGTTCAGCTGTAAAGCTCCAGACGTGTTTTGTGGACTAAGAAACTCGACTTTCCACAGGCATAGCTGCATCACCTTGTAGCTAACGACTGAGTCGTTCCTTTAGCTGACCAAGCCTTTCTGAGAGGACATTTGTTGAAAAGTTGTTTTCATCCTTCAGCCATTATTATCCGTTTATCTCGAAGTGAAATTGTTGGGTCAGCACCCTCTCATCATGAGAATGACTTTTCTTTCATGCATGACAATCGCAGCATGAAGTCACCATCTGCCTGTTCCCTCCATCCAACATACGACTGCTGCAGGCTGAGCACTAAAGGCTTGAAGCATGAAGAAACAGAGAGGCTGCTGCCTTCAAGGTCATCTCTCCAAAGGATTATATAGAGAAACAGACTCGTGAGAGCTTGGAAACATCACTGAGCTCAGACTTGTTTCATATTACTGTACTGTACTATGGTGCAGCACTTTAGTGGCCTTATCCCACTAAATACTACAGAAAAAGCACAAAATCATCTTGCATAACAAATAAAAACAATAACAGATCAAAGGAACTCAGAGAAATAAAGATGTATTTTTAAACTAATGCCGAATAATGGAGTTTGGCTGTTCTAGTGTCCTAAATTTACTAAGCATGCAATCTGACAATAATTATCTGTTTGAAACTAAACATTAAAATGCTTTTTTGCCTGCTGCAGCCTACAAATATACTCTGTTGTAAATAACTAGTGCTGTGTTCTGCTTTGAGAAAAATCAGAAAACAAAAGGCAGAAATCTATATTTGATATTCATTGCTTTCGAGCAAAGCACTTTCTAGTTTCTAGTATCTCAGGGTCTCGTTCACCAGTGCTGGAAAAACGGAGCACGAGATGGGCATGTGGTTCGGTGCAGCATCAGAAGTGATGCGGGTGTTTTATCAGACCTTCGTGGTGAAGAGAGAGCTGAGCTGGAAGGCAACGGGAGCCAGAAGGCAAACCAGACGACCGACGGTGTATTCCAACCCTCCCCTGTGGCCATGAGCTCTGGATGGTGGCCAAAAGAATTAGATTCAGGAGACAAGCAGCCAAAATGAGTTTCCTCTGTAGGATGGCTGGGCTCAGCTTTAGAGATTGGGTATCTGGTGGGAGCTGCTCCTTCAGGTTTAAAGGAGGTTGGGGCATCTTACTAGAATACCTCCAGGGTCCCTTTGGCCCCTTTGGAGAATTTCAGGGTACGTGTAAACGGGAACTGGGAGGAGAGCTAGAATCCACTGGAGGGATTACATACTGTATCTCATCTGGCCTGGGAATGCCTCAGGATCCCACAGGGAGGAGCTGCAGAGTGATGCTGGGGAGAGGAACACCCTGGAACAACACCTGGAACAACACCTGGAACAACACCCTGCTCAGCCTGCTGCCACCACTACCTAATGTCAGATTAGCAGAAGAAAACTCTGAAGCTCTTCATCAAATCAGAAAAAAAGCTGAGAATATGTAGAACTACAATTTTTCTGAAGACACTTTAAGTCTGTCTTCTGCTTTGTGTGCATCCAATGAATATCTTCTTACTTCCCTGCATAAACATAACTTATTCCTACCTGTTGAGACGGTACTGAGTTGTTTCCAGGCTTCATTTGTGTTCTTTTATTTGACAGATTATTATTTGATGTAGCAGCTAGTGGCTGTCATATCTGCATCCTTTGAATTATTTCCTCTGCTCCCTGGAATCTGGTCCTGCGGTATTTACAGTCTACCTGCTCCCATCAGGCAAGGATGGGTGATTTGTTTTATGTTGTGAGTGATGCAGGTGGGTGGTGGATTAATGGCAGCAGCTCTGTGTTCCAGGAACACAGAGCTGCTGACATGAAGATGCAAAGTTGGAGTGTAAAACAAAGTGACTCAGATGTTTTTAAGGTGTTCACAATTGGCTGAAATATTTGCCAACATCATCGCCTGCAAAGATTTGAATGAGTTCTGGATATCAATATGTTCCAATAAATATTTATTATAGTTTTACTTTTTCAATGCATAACCTATAATATATTGTACATCAAAATAACTATTTACTAAATATTTGGTTTGAGACCAGTCATGAGGACACCTTAAATGACCTTAAATATAAAATGTGAAGATCAAGGTCCGAGTTACCAAACATTTAAACTTCTGCCCAATCATTTCTAAGTTTTCAACAAAAGACCAATAAGATGATTCCAATGTTGATGTGATGACGAGAGCAAAAAAAAGAAGAAAAAAAAGCCTTATTGTGACGACAGCAGCAGTCATGGTGTCATTTGCTTGTAATTTAATCAAGGTAAACATATTGTACAGCTGGTATATTGGCACAGTCTTCTCAGCACATCTCAATCAGAGCCTGCAGATGGTCATAGACTTCTCTAGTTTACCCACACATTTATACATTGATGGCAGATCAGCTCATCAGGAGGGATGGAGGTCTTCCTAATCAGAGGGCCCAATAGTATTTCTGTGTTCAGCCATTCACACATACACACAAAGATCATAGTGACAAATGATTAGTGAAACACGACACAGCTGCCCTCAGATTTGACAACGTGTGTGTCCTGCAGCCTTCAGATGGCTGAAGGGATTTAATAAACTGATGGAGTAACAGTGTAAAGTAGCTGCCAACAACAGATACTTTAAGAATCAGGCTATTTTTTTTGAAATGCAAGCTAGTTTAATGCTACAAAAAAAAGAAAAGAAAACAAACAAACCTGAGCCACTAATGAGGATCTGAATGAGGCTTGCTGTTGATTTAACTGCACCGTTAGCAGCTAGCTGCTGTGTACATGACTCAGAGGCCCGGCCTTTCCTGATGCAGCACACTTCACACCACGACCTGGTCATCAGTGACCAAGTCGACTATTTCTGCAACACAAGCGATCGGCTCTTTGTGAAGGATAAGAGGACTGAACACCAGATATGCAGAGAAGATAAATCTTTGGGAGAACACAGTGGACCTGGATGGGGGTGAATGTGTGGTGACACACAAACAACTAAACCTCCAGAAACAGAATCAGTGAATGCAAAGAATCACAAACAAACTGTCATTTCTACTGTATATAAAGACGTGCATACAAAAACACATTTATAGAGGGATATGATACCCATATATGTGTATAAATATAACAACATCCAAGACATAAATGATGATAGAACTGTTGAAATAGGATACCAGCACATTTTCTGTCACTCATATTCACTACTAAATTATCTACACTGTGAGTTGATCAGATAGTGACCAAAGGCATCCTTGGTCACACATCATGGAAGACCATGTCTCATCCACACACATACAGTAGGTGCTGCACTAGAGGCCAGTTTGTTTAGAGGGATCGTTGACCTCATGTTTGTGGGCTCCGTGAGTTAAAGAAGCTACTTCCTGATTGCTCCAGTTTGAATGACAACAGCGGTGGTGGAGGTACAGTATGTGCTCCCATTGCTTTCTAGTTACTGATGCATTAACATGTCAACATTAGACTCTTGTGTTTTAAGCCTGAAGAGGATCATGCATTCTGTGAATCTATGCATTTATCTGTCTGCAGCCATACAAACCCGTCAGGCTAACAAACTATGTTTGTTCTCATAGTTGTGGTGATCCACCACCTCTTGTATTGACTGCTCTGTATTACAGCGTATCACCACTGACTCTTAAGTCCTCTTAAACGGTGCTGCAAGTGACCAAGAGCTGATGGAACTAATAAATCTCAGTGTGTAGAAACGTTGATGATGTTGATGTTGTAGCACATCCATGTGTCAGATGACTGCCTCCTCCGTGGCTTTGGGATATCACTTTTTCACTGTTGATATTCAGGATGTCATTGTAAATAAAAGAGGTAACTGATAGTTATTGCTGTCCACTGGGGCTCTCCTCCCATCTTTGGAGAAGCCTGTGGACAAAAGACAAAACCAAAATAGAGTTTGTTATTGATTAGTGATGTATTAAGGAGCTCTGGCTGAGATTTCTTGTTTTATTGCTTTTCATTATTGAATTATCATAGCTTTAATGTTG
Organism: Chaunax sp. Z400; assembly: GCA_037577475.1. Taxonomy (NCBI): domain Eukaryota; kingdom Metazoa; phylum Chordata; class Actinopteri; order Lophiiformes; family Chaunacidae; genus Chaunax; species Chaunax sp. Z400. The sequence goes on along the minus strand of CM075189.1, from coordinate 34,078,009 downwards.
CTTCCTTGACAGGTTTGAACAGCAAAAAACCTTTTGATGACAATATTAAACATATTTCTAAAAGAATATTACAAATAAAACAATACATGTCTGTGTGGCTGGTCTACAAGTCACTATTCAACAGATGAACCTCTCAGAACCACTAAACATTAAAGTCAGAAGATTTGATTAACTTACACACACAGAGAAACACACTGGTGTTGGTCTGTTTAATGGTTTACTATCCTGTTCAAGTGTCCTTCCTTCAAACACAAAATATCTTCTCTAGTTTAGGGGGACATGATTAGCAGTAGCATTACCACAGTCAGATGTTGTGTTTTTATTGATTTGATTTGATAATGTTTATTCCGAGCATGTAAAAACAATAGTAATATTATTATATCAATTATTAAATTTAATTAAATAATTGATATTATAATATCAATTGTTAAAATAATATCAATATCCAAACAATAATATCAATATATCAATAATTAACTAATTCTATTTATCATATAACAATACATAAACACTCATATATATATAAAAGCTACATAAACATACACACATATCTATATATAGAATTATAATTATTATATACACTAGCACATCAATTAACCACTCTCTTTATCTCCTATTTATATATGTTATTTTATACATATATAATATAACTGGATTCAATAACCCATTACCTTCATACATATATACACACAAACATCCCCCCTTAAGTGTCCATGTATAGTGATCTAAACTTATATAAATATACATACCTACATATTTACAATTGTACACTTACCACATTTATTACTGCACATATGAATCTATGTAACACCACCAAAATACACGTTGGTAATATATGTATCTGTATATTCAAACATGGGATTATGTTCAACCATAACATTTTAATTTCGAAATGCACATGTTAATTTAATATTGATGAACAGTTAGGAAAAGATCATGTTTTTCCTTTTAATACCTGTTTTGTCACCATAAACAAGACTGTAAACTCTCCACTCCACTGAATCATTCAGTATATCTTTTGGTGCCATGAAGAAGTCTATAAAATGTTCCAGCCGTCACTAAAATGACTCATATTTTTGGTCGGTTGCTTGGTTTCACCTCGTCCAGGTGCCATGCCAACACTGATTCTTCCTCCGCACAAGATGACGACGTCATATACCTGAAATCTGAATTGTATAATGTGTGGCGTATTGTAGAAATGTACATGTGATGCATATGAAACGTACAAAACATATTCATGGTTTACAGAAACGTGCAGCTCCAGCATTTATTGTGGTGACAGGCTCCAAAAGTAATTTTTAATCTCTGTCACTAACAACTCATCCAATATATCACCAGTCCTTTAAATTTCCTTTAAGGTCCAGTGTGGAGGATTTAGTGGCATCTAGTGGTGAGGTTGCAGATTGCAACCAACTGAACAAGTCTGCGGGGAAAAAGAACCCTCCTCTGTGAGGCCAGTGTTTGGTTTGTCCATTCTGGGCTACTGTAAAATCATGGCAGACTCCATAGAAGAGGATTCACTCCCCTCTAGCACTAATATGCCATTTTGACAACTCCAAGCGTCTATGTCCATTATTGTTATTCACTTTACATGTTTTGTTGTTTGGCACTCTTGCAGTCTGCTCACATAGCAAAGTGAAGCTAATCTGACTCCTAAAACAAATTGTAGACATGGTCTTAAATATGCACATGCTTCACATTTGATTTGCAGTAGCCTCGGCTGTAGGCAGGAGCTGGTAATGATAATGACCTTTTCATTCAGAAGAAGACAGAGGAAAGTTTAGCCGTGCACACAAAGGACCAGACAAAGAGGGCGCTCATAACTGATTAATTACAGGGCTAAATATGTGCGACAGAAGGAATCCTTTCTTGTCTTTTCACACAGGAAGGAATGAAAGAAAAGAGAGGAAAGAAAGAGACACTCCATGGAAAAAAAGTTCAAGCAGTGAGGTCAGAGTTTGGACACTGGGAGCTCATCTTTGTGCATGTGTTTGAAAGAATTAGGTCTGTTTGATTGTCTTTCTAGTTCCTCTTTTGAGGAGAGCGGATAGACGCAGAGAGAGAAAGAGAGAGAGAGAGAAAGAGAGAGAGGAGGTGGAGAATAATGAAAAGGAAAGAGATGGAAGGCCTGTGATAGCACCTAGTTTCCACTGTCACTGTGACTGAATGTACAGTGTATGATTGGAGGTGTGATCCCTCAATAAATGTGAGGTAAGCGATTCTGTAGAAAGATTAAATTTAGCTGTTCTTTCAGGTGACAAATCAAATAACAAGCTCATTTAAGGAGAGAGCTCATTTCAAGCCCAGCGGCCTAATAGTAGGGTTTGACAGCGTGGCTAAAATTAGTCGAACAAAATGGTTTAAAGGAGCATGTTTGTTACCAGGACGTTTCTTAATCACCAGCCTTTAATAAATGCCTTAATATTTCAACCAGGCATGAAACATTTTCTGTCACTGCAACACTATTTAGCATTTTTAAGAGTTGTCTAATGCTCCCAGAATAAATAGGCGCATAAGACAGTCATGTCATGGGAATTAGAAAGGCTCAACTCATGCAGTGTGCAGCAGGTTTACTGAAACTGCAACATCAGTCAAGCATCACATTCACAACGGGAAACAATGTCTTTATACAAGGCACAAATGGAACAACCAGGTGGAAAAGGTGACCAAATCACCAGCAGCAACATCAGCATCATCCAAAACACATCAGGAAAGTCTCTGAAAAGGAGACACACAATACACCTTAAGATTCAGAGAACACAATAGAAACCGAATAATGACCGAAGGAACAAATCGCAGATACAAGCGGCAGCTTGTTCTCCAGTAGAATCATGCTTTAAACCATGGATGTGCTGTTTTGACCGAGTGCAACCATCTACTGTCGGCGAGGCGCCGTAGTCGTGATCGATGACATCACTTAGGTTTATGTCCCAGCCCCCGCTTCTGCACAGAGAACAGCCTGCATGGTCTGCAGACGGTCTAAGGACAGCTCTTCACCTTTGTATTGTAGATTTATTGATATAGAGCGTCATGCATATCCACATTGCTCCACCATTCGATTCGACACTGCAGTTCCTTGGGCCCCCAGAAAGTCACAAGCCAAGTTTGAAGTAGATCAGATGAACGGTTGTTACGATAGGCCAATTACAGACAGAATTCCTCACATTATAGTGAGGTTAATACTTTTTTATTTCCATTTCCAATACAGTCATGCAGTTTTGAACCTGAATACATGATGTCTTGTTTCACATTTTCTTTTCTTGCATTGCTGAAACTCTGACACATCGCTGCACCTCTAATGCTCTCATCTTCATCTCTACAAAACTCTTTTCACCACTTTCTGACTATTAGAGCTGTTCCATTATTCTGAATAGATTATTTTTTATATTTCTGACAAGTTCCCCGCACACCTTTAAGAGACTCCATCTCATTCACTCACACTTACAGTCATTTTCTCACTTATTCTCTCTTTTATGGCCTCTCTATGAATGCAGTATTCTTTCATCAGGAGAAAAGACAAAGATGAGGGAGGAAGAGGAGAGGATGCTAGGTGGAGGGATTGAAGGCATGAAGGACGTTGGAGAGGGTGAAGACTATGACCCAGATAGTGAGAGGAGCAACTCATTGATCATTATTTCACTATGTTGGGAGGTCTGACACAGGAATGAACTTTACAAAGACAGATGGAGGAGGAGGCAGAGGGGTTTCCAGGAACAGTGGAACATGATTCACACACAAACAGAGAGACGACAAATGTATTAGACTCTAAGGTCTAGTTAGATCTTATAGTACTATGTCTGATACTGGTTGTAGAAAGCTGGTATATTTTAATACTCTTTCCAAAATGAGAAATCAGCCACATCAGCACATCTACTAAGATTTTAACAAACATTGACTAACTTGCCACAGCCTCCTCAGTGATCCTCCTCCACCAGTGTTTTTCACCAGCTATCAATAGAAAATCACCATCTGTGACATCACTGATTTGGGTGTGGCTGGAGGCACTAACTGGCAAATACATTCGTATATTAAAATGAACACCTAAATAGAAAAGAAATACATTAAAGTGCATTAAACTAAAGTACTATCATGTTTAATGTATGGACCAATCACGAGATGGCATTTTACATTGTCCCAGGCCCTGACAGGCATGTCATGGTATGGAGGTCATGGTATGGAGGTCATGGTATGGAGGTCATGGTATGGAGGTCATGGTATGGAGGTCATGGTATGGAGGTTGTTTTAGCATCATGATTTCAGTCATTTCATGTTTAGTTGGAAACCATCAAAGGAAGGAAAATAGTATTAATTTCTGTCATTAAATGGTCAAGTTTAAATTATTGTGGCCCATCCAGAGTTGAAATCCTGACACTGCACTCTAAGGAAACATGAAAAACACAAAATGAACTTAACCCCATGTTTGTGTGTATTTTTTATGGGACAGTGGTGACAGAGTTCAAGGGGGACCTCGACACTGTCAGGAGAACTGTCTGTGTTCCCACCACATTTGCCCCGGTTCCCGCAGAGACAGACACCTGCTGGTCTTTGAAGGGGCATGGGGGAATCTGGAAACAGTGAAATAGTAAAACAGCAACAGTGATCATATATGGTGCACAGAGGGAACAGAAGTCATCCAGAGGTCAGAGGGTGCCTCGACACAGACACAAGATCTGCACCTGCAAGCACAAACACCTGCAATGGAATCAAATAATCTACAAAGTAACAAATCTGAATCACTTTGGGTTTGGGGGGGGATGGTGGGGGGTTCATAACATTATTAAAGGTACCTGAGCTGCCATTTCAGTGACTGACATCATGCAACAGGTGATCTGATCTTCCAAGATGAGTCAGAGGATGTGTCAGAGCAGGAAGACAACGTGGAAGAAAACATGCTTCTATTATAAATTCCAACAGTTCCAGAATGTTCATGCCATTTTCAAATTCAATAAAATATATTTAAATCATTATGGCTTTTATGTTTATATGTCTTATGTAAAAAAGGACACGATACTCTGTAATAGTAGATGTTTTTCTCCAAAAATGAGTGTTGTAAAACTTAAGAAATACACTCTCCCTGCTCTCTGAAACATTTATTAAGGATTAATCATACATTTATTAGTGGATTGCCCAATATCAACAACATTACATGTGCCATATAATTAAAGCAGTGGGCCCATAACTTGACTGACAGATGGGTTCAGGTCGCGCTTCATTAACCCTCCTTCATGGAATTATTCTCATATATTTCATAATAGAGAAAACACTGTGTCTTCATGTGAAGCCATACAACCACAGTGTTCCTGAACCTGATGTTTGCTTTCAGACAACCAGCACTTGGAGAGGCTGATGTCATTTCTCTAATTAGTTTTTTATGCCCTTTGTTTTTACCAGATGTAAGAAGTGAAAATCTGAGGTATGTGTTGTGTAATTGGCCTGTTGTAGCTGGTAGATTTTGCATAATTGTGACTAATATGTGCACTAAAGATCACACCAATTAATAAATCTGCCCCCTCATCTGGATTTGCACCAGTGTTTGATGGGTTCTTTACTGGCCCAGGCTCCGTCCTATCATCATGTTTCATGGAAGCATTTCAACAAACTGACACAGGGCAAACTAAATCTTTGGTGGAGATAATAAGGACTGCAGAAACATCATGAAGGTCAGACCGCCGTCTTTAACGACATGTCTTTAAACGTTACAGCTACTGCAGAAAATGACCACAGCAATAAACTCGAGGATGCACAGACCGCAATTACAAAAGCTGCTGCAAAACGTAACTGTAAAACATAACAGCCCGATTTAATTATGTCCACTTATTCTTCTCTTGAACTCAAAGTGTCCAGACAAACTTTGGATTCTGAATTCAACTGTGTGAGTTGTTAAAAGATAAACTTGTGATAATTCATGCTTTTGACTCTTTGAAACTTTTGTTTCTGAGCTCATTCATTAAGCTTTGGTTATTAATTCATCAGCTGAAAGTTAAGGAACAAAAATAGCAGGCATGGGGCTTAAGAAGACATGTTTGCCACGGAGTTTTGACTTTGACAAAACTTAATCAAAACATGGCTTTTATAGCTTGACTCCAAATGCAGAGGAGCTGATTTTTTTTTTTTATTTGTATTTTTTTTAAGATTTATACTGCAATGTATACCATAATTCTATGTTTGGTTGGTATTGAAAAAAGTATCATTTAGGAACCAGTATCAAAGTCAAGGTATCAGAACTGGTATTGTAGATTTTGGAATGATACCCAGCCCTACTTGTGTGCCATATTTTGCATCTGCCCCACCTTACCAGCCTTATCGCTCTGTCTAGATTTATATTTATTATACAGTATTATGATTCATACTATCATGGTCTTTTAGGTCCAGTGATATAGTGGAGTAACTGAGCTGCAGGTTTGCACTCTCTCTATGTATTTGGTTATATTTCACATCCCTTTTTCCAGCAGTTTGAGCTACTTTTTCTAAGTAGCTTTAAATAACCTCTGATTTCTCCCTAGGGTAGCTTAGCTGTAGCTCAACTTATTCCCACCTGAAGTCACTTGCAGCTTGCAAAGTAGCTTCCCCACTGACACTGATTGTTGTCAGCATGATGTCACAGTCCTTCGATCTGTAGAATCATTGTTCTAATCAAATCTGTAGGTGATATAACATAATAACACATTGAAATATGTTTGTTCAGGAAAGGAGTGTGTTCGTCTACAGTGGTGTTTACTTGGGGAAAGACTCAGGGGGAAGATGAGGGATAACAAAGGATGATGAAACAAAGGGAAATGAATCAGTGGAGCTTGGTGGAGATTAATCCTAGGAAGGAACAAACAGGAAGAAAGGATGAGGAGACAGACGAGTGGTGAATGGAGACAGTCCAGTATCTCAACAGAGGAGTTGAAAACATGAACACGCAGCAAAATCTTCCCGTCACCCTGACAACCATGTGACTTCATCTGATTTCAATGACACACACACACACACCATTGTGTGTGTGTGTGTGTGTGTGTGAGAGAGAGAATATTAGCCATATTATAGTGTGTGCAGTGTGTGGAGATTAATAAATGATTGCACGATTGCAATGTCCACTCATGAATTAAAAAGCAGAGGCTTTAATGACAAACAAATGACAATGACAAACAGGTTGAACACGCGTGTGTGTTTCTTTTGTGTGTGTGTGTGTTTTCCTATGTGTTTCGGTCTGGATTGAAGTCCCATAATGCCATTCTCTCTCCCCGTGTCGCCCAAAGTGCCTGCTTTGAACAGGATTCCCCACAGCGATACAAACAGAGGATGCTGAACATGGCATTTTCTGATCCCACTCCTTCACTAAGAATAGTATGAAAGACATTAAAAAGTGTAACAGTAAAATGTCACGGTCGCCACGACGCCCCCTGACAGCATTCATTTCAGCTGGTGAACTTTTTTTTGTCTTTCAGGGCTCAAACTGTCACTGTCATATTAAAACATGGTGACTTATGATTAAATCACAGCGACTGGGAGTGGGTGTTTTCCCTGCTGCTGCAGACAGACCTGTGCAAATGTTAATGTCTTCATGCATTTCACCGTTGAGGGAACCAGCCTGCTGAAGTCAGAATCCATGTGCAGTTTTATTATTGCATTAAAAGTTGCACCATTTGTAATAATTACCTGATCAATCCAGAAGGTTTCCTGGTTCCAGGCTTCTACATCACTGTCCATATGAGCTGATTGTTTCTCTTTCTGTCTAGCATGGCACCTAGCTATGTCCAAGAAATAGGCTATAGCAACAAATTGGCTCCAAAAATGGCAGCCAATGAGATGGAGATTTACGCATTATATTATATATTTTGGAGCAAAGGTCTAAGTAAAAAAGTTGCTGCAAGCTGTCCAGTTAATTTGTTTTATTTTACTTTACCTGAGGATTAAGTAGCCAGCCAGCCAATAGTAGCTGGTCAGCAGCAAACAAAAACTAGCAGATTAGCTCAGCAGTACAGTTTCACACTCATCTTAATGAAAATCAGACAACATGACAAAAATACTTTGAATCAATAAAGTAAAATCAAGCAGGCTTTTAATTTGATTATTCTAAAAATTAATTTAATCTATAATGAACTTTCTTCAGGTCAAACACATATGGTTTTTCAGATTAAAGGTTTACAGAATAAAATAGAATTAAAGTAAAAAAAACAAAAAAAACATTGTAGCCCCCTACTGTACATGATATACAAAGTGTGGGATATGAGAGCACATATATCATGTAGCACCAAAATCAAAGTGCAATTAAGTCCAAAGTAAAATGCCAGAACACCATACAGGGCACATATAAAGCAGGTGACCTTTAAGTAGAAGAAACAACCACATGTACAGACACATGAGATTATATATAGGAGATGATCTCATTAAATCTGATTAAGATATAATATGAAGCTGATGGATTGTCTTCAGAATATACGGAAGTTCATATAAAGTATTAAAATAATACTAAAACAACATTTAAAGATGTAATAACAGTAAAATAAAACCCCATAAAAGCCCTTCAGGATGTAATAGGATGTACTAGGTATAAGATGTACTAGGTAGGATGTACTAGGTATAAGATGTACTAGGTATAAGATGTACTAGGTATAAGATGTACTAGGTAGGATGTACTAGGTATAAGATGTACTAGGTATAAGATGTACTAGGTATAAGATGTACTAGGTAGGATGTACTAGGTATAAGATGTACTAGGTATAGGATGTACTAGGTATAAGATGTACTAGGTAGGATGTACTAGGTATAAGATGTACTAGGTATAAGATGTACTAGGTATAAGATGTACTAGGTATAAGATGTACTAGGTAGGATGTACTAGGTATAAGATGTACTAGGTATAAGATGTACTAGGTATAAGATGTACTAGGTATAAGATGTACTAGGTAGGATGTACTAGGTATAAGATGTACTAGGTATAAGATGTACTAGGTAGGATGTACTGTATGCTGGACACCTGCAGACATCACCATTATTTGCTGGGCCATATGATGAACTGACTGTAGATAACATGTTCACACTATGCAATGCTAGTTTTCCAACTTGGTCTCTGGCAGCAAATCAACAAATCATCAAAAATGTATTGATTTTTGTCAATGTTTTAATTCTGGTGTGACTCACTATGATGTCCTGACTGCAAACCAAGCTGTGAGGAATCTGGTACGACCCTTATGTCTGCTAATAAGAGAGTTCCTGACATCCCAAAGTACTCCCAAAGTGTGTGTGTGTGTGTGTGTGTGTGTGTGTGTGTGTGTGTGTTTGTGTTTTTGTGTGTGTGTGTGTGTGTGTGTGTGTGTGAGAGAATATTAGCAATATTAGTGTGTGTGGAGATTAATAAATGATTGCACGATTGCAATGTACACTCATGAATTAAAAAGCAGAGGCTGTGTGTGTGTGTGTGTGTGTGTGTCTCTGTGTGTATGATATGATTAAATCATGCCTGATTTGAAGGTTCCTTCATAAATGTCAGAATATATAAGAGTCAGTTTTTTCACTCTGGGGTTTTGCCTGTCTGATGGCACATTCATCTTTCTCCACATCGCTTTGAGGTTGTGTGTGTGTGTGTGTGTGTGTGTGTGTGTTTGTGTGTGTGTGTGTGTGTGTGTGTGTGTTTGTGTGTGTGTGTGTGTGTGTGTGTGTGTGTGTGTGTGTGTGTGTGTTTGTGTGTGTGTGTGTGTGTGTGTGTGTGTGTGTGTTTGTGTTTGTGTGTGTGTGTGTGTGTGTGTGTGTGTGTGTGTGTGTGTGTGTTTCTGTGTGTGTGTGTGTTTGTGTGTGTGTGTGTGTGTGTGTGTGTGTGTGTGTGTGTGTGTGTGTGTGTGTGTGTGTGTGTGTGTGGATGAGAGAAGAGGAGGAGAGAATGATTGCCGGATGCTAATATGGATTGCAGTCGTCTCAAAGCACACATAACTTACATGAATCTATCAGTATGCTGAGGTGTTGTTTTATAGCATTATTTACAGTGAAAAAAAGTTGATTTGGTCTGAACCATCTAAGTGAACTGAAATGGATGTTGTGTCACTGCAGGAACAACAAGAGCAGGTGATCTTACCTTGCAGAGAAAAGCCTTGACACATAATTATCAGATTGGAAACAACAGGCTCAGAACAGAAGAGCGTGAGACATTATGTAAAAAGTGATCTTCATCACACAGAGTGTTTGTTCCCTTGTTTAGATTCTACTCATCTTTACAGGGGGTCCTTTTGTTCTAAGGGTCCTCTGACATGCTGGAAGCTGAAATGTGCTGTGAGAAGAGGATGGCAGATAGAGAACACTGATTAGTGAGACTAGACAATGTTGTATTCAGTCACTGACGGAGACGACAATCGCCCTGTGTCATCACACGGTTGGCAGGAATTAAGTCACATGTTCCTGAGGAATCTTAGCCCATTCCTCACGGACAAAGGCCTCCAGTTCTGGAATATTCCTGGGTTTACCTGCTGCAGAGTTTTTCTATGGGAACATCCAATGAGGGCCAAGCTTCATCCTCCTCACAGATGGAGATGTTTTCTTCTAGGATTTCCTGATCCTTGATGGAATCCATCTGACCCTCTACCTGCTGCAGGTTTCCAGTGTCTGAGGAAGCAAAGCAGCCCCAGAGCATCACAGAGCCGCCGCCATGCTTCACTGTAGGAAGGGTGCTATTTTTAGCAAATGCTTCACTCCTCCAGACATACCGCTGATCCAGAGGCCCCAGAAGTTCCAGTTTGGTTTCATGGCTCCACAGAACTGCATCCCAAACCTTCTGGGTCTGATCTAGATGGTTCTGAGCTACTGGAGCCACTTTTCTGGAGCTTCTGGGTCAGCAGTGGTGAACATCTTGGAGTTCAGACATGGAGTCTTTATGTAAATTTTGCTCTGAACAGTAAAATCTGTGGGACTCAACTCCTAAAGTAAGTCTATGAAGGTTGGCTCAGTGTTTTAACTACATCTGATTTACTAATGTGTCTCTAATGAGGGATGATATTCAGGGGGTTGAATCATTTAGAGACTGCAGTAGTCAGTAAAAGCAGCATTTTGTGTTGAATGTGGGGACACATGCTTAAAATGTGTTGTGCTGATCTATTTAAACTGTACTTGTCTGATTTGCTTATTGCAAACAGCTGATAAATAGAACATTTTGCCAACAAACCTAATATACAATGAGGGTTGAATGATGACCTCCTCATGGTGATACAAAATGAAATACACATACGGTGCGTGCACACAGACACATTTGCCTTTATTCATCTGTTTAGTTAACCTTCCTCTGTTTCTTACTGTTTGACTCCACAACCTTGGTCATGACAAATGTGAGCAGCCCTGATTAATGAGAGTTTCTGGACACTTTTATCAGTTCTGAAGCCGAGGTACAGGCACAGAGCTGAACGGTTCTCAGACACTGCTGATCCAGTTCTGAGGGGTCAGACTACTGACAATATGCTTTTTGTCCAGTGTACTGATGCTGGAGGGATGTAATGAAAGGCTGTTATTCATGAGATATGGGAGGATTAGAGAAAGGTTCAAAGGTGTCCCGGGAATATTTGCACATTTAACCCTTTAAATTGTATTCTCTGTATGCAGCCTATTTGTAACAGTGAGCAATTACTTTCCCATCATCTTAATTTGAGTTTTATCTTAATGCACACTGAAAAAAAAACAAAAAAAAACTTGAGAGAGTAAAAGGGAAATAAAATCAACCACCTGAGGCTGATTTGTCTGCTTTGCAAATTAGCACGTTTTAACGATTCACTTCATCCTAATTCCTGAAACAATCACACAGCGTTTTTTTTCTTCTCCCAGCCCACAGTAATTAATGGAAGGTCCTGACTACTGATTAAGTTCAGCTGAAGCGTAGCAGAGAAGGAGGACAGGCGCTGAGCTGCGAGCTGCTTATTTGCATTGGACCAAAATCTAAAACACTGCTCACCCTGAATTAAACTTTTTGTCCAGTCATCCACTGCACTGTGCCAAGTCTCAGGACACACACATAAGACTGAAGCCACACACAGTCCAGCCCTCCTACGCACCATCTGACACAGATTAAGATTCAGACTGACGTTGATGAATACTTTGGGCCATTTTAAATTGTTCCTTTTATTGAATGACTAACCAGGCTGCTAATTTGATGTGACATAATTAATTACAGCCAATTAGGTAAACAGATGGGGCAGAGAGTGTGTGGAGAGCAAATGAGTGTAAGGATCATTAACTTGTGTGGGTGGGTGGATCGGACTTCACCACTGGGCCAACAAGACGACACGAAGAGGCTCGGTTTAATGGAAACAGAGGAAAATAGAGACATAAACGGACAAATATTAGGTTATACTGACACTAAGCAGATAATATTGGCTTTCAAGTAATAATCTGCCGTCTATGATAAATATTAAAGTCTGTTGTCCTGCTGGCTGTGAAGGATGTGAATCGCTCCATCAAACACTTTTGCATGTTATTTTTAATTTCTCCAAAGCACTAAAGTGATGAAACGACACATTTAAGGAACATTTATTACAAAATGGGTCTTGTTTTGTACATTTTGGCCATCACTTCCAGCATTAATCATCCATCCATCCATCCCCCCCCCCCAGAAGGCTAAGCAGGGCGCTCCAGACGTCCTTCTCCCCAGCAGTCTCTACATCATCTCCTGGAAGTTTCCGAGGGCTTTCCCTGGCCAGAGGAGAAACGTTTTTCATCATTTGTGTTAATCACATTATGAGGCTGTGGCCTGTGGCAGCTCTGCCTTTGTGGTTTGCGCCTGGATCCAATTCTTCATGTTCCCTGTTTCAAGCCTGACAGTGGCCACCCTACAAAGGACACTTCCAGCTTGTTTGAAAACTAAATTAAATAAAGTTCCAGATCATGTCAAATAAATGTGAAATAAACATGTGCTTCATTCTTTGCTAAACAAAGTGCCATCTGCACAGTGTCAGTGGTGTGTTACTCACAGTTTTCATTGTGTCACTGCTGTTCTCCTGGTGTAGGGCACTTAGAACGTCACTCACATTTTACTCTGATATACAGAATGCTATTGACATATGGCAGCAATGATTATGATATGCTGTCGTTGGCCTTCTTTGCCAGGTGTGTCACTCCTGGTGTCAGAGCTGAATCTCAGTGTTATGTCACTTCAGTGGTACAGGTGTCACTCGTTTCAAATGATTGCAGTGGTAATAGTGTGGTAATGCCAGGGCAGCAGGAGAGAGGGCTGAAATAATTTAACATCATTTATCTGGAGTAGCTGCAGTGCAAATCACAAGTGAGCAAGGGAAAAACAAAATGGCAATGGGAAAACACAAAAAAACACCGCAAAGGCCTGCTGAGAATAAGCCACAGCCTTTAGTAGACTAACATGTTACATAATGATAGTAATTATCGGTCTTTTCATGATATGCATGGGTATTTCCTTAAAACTCCAGACAAAGATGATACTCTAATGTTGTGTTGTTGTGCTGTGCTGCTGAGTCTTTGTGAACGCACACAACATGCAAACGGCAAGTTGATGACTCATTTACTTCATTTAGCTTGTCACAAATGTTTGAAACATTGCTTCTGCACTTGCTGTACTCCAACCAGCTGAGTCATGTCACTGCAGCAGTGTGGTTCATAAAATCTGTCAAAACGTTCCAGCACTCTGCCTCCACCTGGTATCTGGAGTCAAATGTCGCCCACTCTTGATCTCACCCCCTTTTTTGCTGCCATGACATCACTGGGATAACAGGAAGAGCGTCATTTGAAACAGGCAGTGTCTGAATGTCCCTGCTGTTTGGCTGGCAGGTGACACCTGAGAAGTAATGTGTTACTTTGGCTCCACTGTCACATACCACTCTGCTGACTTATAACGTCTCCATGGTCTCCCCTGCAGATTCAAGCAATGTAAGGCACACCTACTGTACCATTGTAAAACAATAAGAAAGAGATATTCACAATGAAGACAAATAGAAAGTCTTAAGTTCAGAAAAAAACAAGCAAGCTAAAAACATTCAACAGGAGTGACAGAGGAACATAACTGGTAGGAGACAGTCGCTTACAAATCAAAAGAAAAATCATGTTGCCACTGATGACTCCAGACAAACCAACGACTAAAACATCATGTATCCCTGCTTTCCAAAATCTGGCCTGGCAAAAGTCCCTCAGCCCCTCAGTGTTCCACATGCTGGCTGAAGTTATGCATCAGTCCAATGCAACAGAGAGTTCACGTTACCAGGCTGATGCATAATCAATAGGACAAGCACTCTCCAAATAGGATTTTAACTTTTATTGAGCTCGCTGAAGAATTAGTGCTCCGCTCTACAGCGTGCACTGCTCGGCTCTCCCAGACCTAACTGCATTCTGTCTGAGATTCAGGCATCCTTTATCCCTGACTTCTGCTCACTGAGATGAAAACGGTGGGTGAGAGAGTGTAGCCGGCCCAGATCGATACATGACAGAGGTCTTAAAATCAATCTGCTGCACCTCTAAAAAAAAAACAGCATCGGCAAAGAGAAATGAGAAATTCTGATTAAGAATTTGCCCCACAATGGTGGGGTGTCAATTCTGTTTGGTTATTTTCATTCATTTAGTCTGTGGTAGCAGTGCAGCATTCATCATTTTGTAGCCCATAATCTTGCGTTCATTTGATGCAGACATAAAAGTGCTGATGGTCACATTGGAGAAATAACAGGCTGCATGGCATGAGAAGAGCAGCAACGTTTTTGAAAAAAAGGAAAAGTAGCACTGCTATCAGTATGGTAGGGATGCAGAGGGGCAACATTCTAAAGGGATGGTTCAACATTTTGGTAAATGAAGGAGAGAGAGAACTAGTAATACCCTGTAGTGAGGGAGCACAGTGATTGGATAGTTGTGTAAATTAACTTATAGTTAGACCAGCAAACAATTCAGTTGAAAGCAATTCTAATTTCCCTTTTCACTGTGACCGCTACACTTTTAGTGTGAAATCTGCATAACTTTCTTTTGTCCTGTCTTCTTGGCAGATTCTGGTTTAACTGCAGTGAAGACATTGGAGAGCTCAATTAGCTCAATTAGCTGACTGAGCTATCCAAGCCACCAGCGTTCAGAATCTGCCTCATTACAGCCACGGATGGAGTTTTAGTCGTTAAACTGGCTAAAGGGCCGTCTTTTGATTTAATGTATCAATACGTTGAATGTGGATTTTACAATAATGATACCATTGGATTTAGACTGGTTCCCTTTAAACCTGACTTACACTGTGTTATTCTGTCTGCCACCAGGCATGCAATCACGGCTTCTGTCTACATTCACACCTGCATTATAACACTTCAGTCCTGTATTGTGTGTTGTTGCTATGAGGAACACAGGAAGTGACAGCAGAGCCAACAACAGTAATACTATAGGAAATGTTTGGCGTGGGGAAAGTTTGGTTTACACTGACTGAAGGTGTTCAGTGTCTGTATGGTTATTTTACTTCATTCTGAATTCACATCCTTAGCTGTTGTGTGTATGTTGTTGATATAACTCAACTGGGCAGAATGAACACCGGCAGAGGTCATTTGGTGACAGGAAATACAGGATGGAGGTGATTTAAAATGCCTTTTGACGAAAAGACATGGCAGACGGGGACAAGACAGAGGAGATGTGACAGACAAGTGAGAGACAGGCAAGAGCTGAGCATAGAGCTGGAATACTTTCACATCCAACTCTGTAATTGATCATTTATTTCAACAAAACTGGAGGCAGTGAACTCAAGGTGGGCTGGTCTACTCTCAAAAAACATTTTGAGAATTTTTTATTACATTTTGGGTGTTTCCTTGAACTTGTGTACACACTTGGCCCTTTTTGGCTTCCATGGCAACCCCCAAAGAAACCTGTCCCCAATAGAATTTTTTACCCCATGGGAACCACACCTTTTGGTTATTGTCAAAAACAAACACAATGGTGTTTCAATGATATCTACAACTTTCTCACAGCTCAGGTATATAAAGCTTTTTTGAGGCCTTGCTCTCAGTTCATTCTGTAGCAGCACGATGGACAAGTGATGTGAGCTCAGGTCATTGAGGCCTGCAGGGCATAAATAGCAAATGGAAGTTCAAAACTAATAATGTCCACAAGAACCTGAGATGATAGAAAGATGAAACCCAACATGAGGTGATAATATATGTCTTATTGTGGATTTATAATCAGCTAGAATGGAGCCGCCATTTTTTAGATCATACTAGTCAAACAGGAAACAAATAAAACAAGAGAGATAAACACAAAATTGATTCTGTGTCTTAATAAAAATAAAAATGAAATGTTTCATGTAATTCTAGAGTGTCTATTTAATATAATAAAAAATAACCCTTAATAACTAGAAATTACATGTTACCAATCACTTTGCTGCCACTCCAACTAGAAGTACAAGTGGGTGTTCATAGTGGGGGTCATGCTGACACGCTTATTGACACAATCAGCTGTAAAATGATTCCCTGTCCGGCTGCAAGGTTTTCTAATACGTTTGCTCTATGAATCATAATAGCAGTGGTGCACAGCCTGGGCTTAGAGAACCAAATGTGAAACCGTTTAATTGCACCTTCACAATATCTGTAGGAATATGAAAACCATTTCCTAATGTGTAGCCGCTGCTATATGTAATGCAGCTAATTAGAATGGAGTTCTATCATAAAAGCTAATGAGGAGGTAATAAACCACCATGCTAAAAATGGCTGCAATCATAATACAGCGTTTCATTTGCATTGCTGGCGTGAGAACAGAATGTAGAAAAGGTCATTTTGTGTTAATGTAAGAGCACAAATCTCATTTAGCACTCCACTTCCTGGTTTCATGCATCCTAATGCAGCCTATAAGGGACTTCTACACCGGCTCCAGCTGGTGCAATAATGCAGACGCTGGTTTAATATTACAGCCTCCATCAAATGTAAGCTTTGGAACAGTTTGTTCGATGGGTTCGGTTTTGCTCACAATTAGACTGTGTTTTCAAGGGATTGTCTTAATATTCAAGAGAAGCTTCAGTGTCATGTGGTCTTAACCAGTGGTGGCTGGTGACCTGGGTGGGAATGTGGTGTGTGTTATAGGTCCACTGTTCAGTTTCTCCCTAGACGAGATCAGCGAGACTTCACAATCTCTACATATCTCAGTGTTTACCTGACACCTAGAGTAGCATGCACACATCTGGGGTGAACTCTTCTTCTAATGTCCATAAAACACTTTGCTGCACCCTCTATTCACCTTCTGTCTGAAACACTCAACTCCATAAAAGCCCTGTGTGCTCTAAGTGGTCGTCTTTTACAGGCATCAGCTCATACTGCACACCAACTCCAAAACCAGACCAACATATTTCTGTATCTGCTGATGTGTCTGCAGCCGGGGAACCTCTGTAACAGGTTAAGCTGCTCCTCTGCTGTGAATGTCAGCACAATAACTGCTTCTAAATCAAAACCTTTACAACCGTATGTGTTACAGTGGAAACCTGCAGCTGCGACGGAATATATGAGCAAAAAAAAGCAAAATCCCCTCATTTCTGTTACTAATTACTGAGTTTTAAGTTGAGGTAATATGTAAACCCTTCAAAAGTAAAACCTTTATTTGATCAATTCAAATATTTAATAATGTCTGACTTATTCTGTTTTCCGGCAGGTGGGGTGAATCACACATCTGAATGTGTTTCATAGGCCGATCCATTGAATGTTTCTGCAGTAGAGAAATATCTTTCATCATTTCTCACATAAAATCCATCAGCCATGGATAGAGACACTTCTTATTATAGATTTGTCTTTGATTATTAATATTGCAAGCTTGCTTTATTGCTCAAGGGGACCATATTACAATAAAATGATCCCTATTTCCTGAACTCATGACCCTACAGTGTGTCTTTATCTCCTACTTTTCTATCACTGATGGATCTCTGTACCTTCAGCTGCTGCTGTATAAGGCTGGCTTTGAAGGTACCCAGGGTGTGAATTACTGCTGGAAGATGGAGGATTCTCCCTCTCTGCTTTTGATATCCACCTGTGGCCATTATTTTTTATTCCCACCAGGGATATGTTTTATCCCTGCTTCTGCTCATATTCAATAAATACTACTATACCAAGCTAACTACTATTATATATACAGTACCAGTCACAAATGTGCCATTCAAGTGGATGGGAAGGTATGTCCAAACTATTGACTGGTACTGTATATAAAAAAAGAAAAAGAAATATATATATATATATATATGTATAATATATACTTATTTTTTTTCAGCAAAAAAGACTGACTCTGTATTTCTTCATTTAAATCAACTGGCACATTTAAAGATCAGGTTACCAAACATTAAGTAGCCAAATTAAGTGGCAATAATGGACAGTTTGTTGTGCTGCACAGCTGAGCGAGCATCATGGATCTTAGAATATAGGACTCGTTAATGTATTAGAGAAATATGGTTAAAACAATGTAATGATGTTGTTTAAGCTCACCGTGAGTTCATTTTACAGATGGCTCATTATAGATGACCAGACACTTGAATGTAAACATACATATTCTTGCACATTCTGTAACACGATAAATCATTTCAGTGCACAGACTGATCTGGCTGCATTTAGCCATAGGCAGAACTGCTATGTGTGCAGCTACAGTATGGATGTGGGTGTGTGTGTGTGTGGAAGAGGAGAGACAGACGATCCAGAATCAGTTCTAGGCAGCATCTGACCCAGTGAGCAAACCAGGAAGTTTGGGAAAGAACTAGGAAGGAACTGGAAATGTAAGGAGGGGGGTCAGGGGGGGTCAAGACTTTGTTTCTTATAATGAAAATAGCAAAATAATATACATTGCAAAAGCATTTTTGTGTTAAGTTTAATTTAACTTTTTATTTTCATGAAAGAATACAGGATATTTTGTCCCTGACATGAATTTGCGTGAGTCGTTTCATAAAATAATGTGTATGAGTTTTCATTCATTCATTTTATTTATTCATTCGTTTTTTAAGCCCTGCTCCTTATTGAGGGTGTGGGCCCCACTGCCCTCTGGGATCATCTACTGATGTCTGCTGCAGTTAAAAGTGCAATGTTCTGCAGCCTGTAGCGCCATCCCTGAGGGAGAACGAGTGGCTGGACAGTTCTTTATTAAGCAGGTCTATGATGCTTTGTTGTCACCTTCTTAATCTGTCAGCCTCTTGACTTACGTCAGTGTGACCCTGAAAAATAGATGCGGCAGATTTCACAAAATGCATGCCCATTAATGCAAGTAAAAAACAGGAATTCTTCCTTCTAGTCTGAAATGTGCTTTTGTTTTTCTCCTTATGAAGCATTACAGTGCTTTACAAAGCATGTAATAGACTGCATGCTTCAGCAAACATGCCAAATGAACCAGTAGATGAGAGAGTGAAATACAAACAAAACTGAAGTCTGATGTTAATAATGTTACGTCCCAGGTGTCCACCTTTGTTCCTTGAACCAGTGCAGTCAGAGGATATTTAAACCAGCAGCAGATATCGATCATTCGGCTAATAACCTCAATTATGGTAGTTCAGTGTGTTATGGATGGATTTCAAATGTCCACAGAAAGAAGAGCAGCTGGGCCGATCTGGAAGGTGTGATAGTCTCACTTTGTGTGGCCTAAGCCAGTGTTTTTCAAAGTGGGGGTCCCGACTCCTTGAGGGGTCGCCAGGGGGCATGAGGGGGGGGTCACGGAAACTTAGAAGGAAAGAGGGGGAAGAACAAAATAAAACAAAAATAAAAATCAACTACAGTGATAACATGAATTGTTACAATATCGTTCATATTTCTTTTAGATGTTATTAATGCTAATGCTATATGGGGGTCCTTGGCATGGCAACGTGTGGGAACCTCTGGCCTAAGCTATGGTTTAATGTATGTGCAGATTAATACATGACTGCACGAATGCAATGGACACTCATTAATTAAAAAGCAGACGGTGTGTGTATGTGTGTGTGTCTGTGTGTGTCTCTGTGTGTGTGTGTGCAGACTAGTGTGCCTGACAATGTGAACATGTTTAAATAGCATACATTTTACTGCCTAAACTTGGTGACCGAGAAAAAATGAGTCAGTAAATCATCTGACATCATATAGTATATATAGTTGCCACACACAACAAAACAAATATGCACACATACAGTTTTTAGTCCCCCACACATCATTCTCACCACGTTCTGAGTCAGGAATTCTGTTTAATACCCTCGGGACGGCGCTACCTAGTCCCCCCCCCCCAAGAAAAACAAACATACGCAAATTCTTTTATTCCTTCTGCCATCAGGCATCTAAATGTCGCTGATGGCGGCAAACAGACATAGGTCAGGTATTGTTGACCGGAACCAAAGAGTGTATTTATTATTATTTATTTATATATATATTAATCTCATGAAACTATGCTTCCTGCATGGTCCATGCATGACGACCTACGTGCTGGCTTCTTTGCTCTGGTGCTCATATGCTGATCTGTTAGTACTGACAGGGTGTCTGAATGCCTGATTGATTGAGGTTGTTCTGTTTTGTTTCATGTGACTGGCAGACTGAAACTGAATGGCCCTACGGGGATGAATAAAGTTGTTTGAATCTTGAATCTTGAATAAAATGAATCCCGTGTCCTTGCTCTTTAGCTTGGCTAAAAGTCTGTCAGTAGTTCATGCTGACACTTTTGTCATGATCTCTTTCTTTCTTCTTTCTCTGAACACCTTGACATCTGTTTGAAACACTGCGACTGAATTTGGTGCAAATTCAATTCAATCTTCAAGGTCCCCAAAGAATGATTAGAGCATGTATTGTTTTTATAACCCTACAAAGTGATACACAGGTTGTAATAAATAGATATAAATCAGCCTTTAAAGCATTTATATGATGATTAGCTAAATATGTTGATTTTCTTCAAAACCCCAAATAGACTTTAAAGGTTGGATATTAATTTTCAGACTTTATTTTGATAGAACTGTTCTAAAAGATATTTTGTACTATAGAGTGCATAGGCTATTCCCACATTCCATTAGACTCCATGTAAACCCAGCAGCTCCTGTCCACACTATGTCAGATTGATCAAGCAGCAGGACCTCTTGCCAACACTTAAGGATGTAATGTCCTGCATTATTGATAGATGAACAATATAATATCAATACTTGTGCTAACTGAGTCTTCATTTATGAACTGTGATTTAAACGGGGTCATATCAAACCTAGTAGGAATTAGCAACTTGTGGTAAAAGTCCTCAAATCTGGAAATTAAAACGTTGTCAGTTTCCAGTTGGTTTGCTTGATTCAAAAAGGTTTGTTCCAATCAGAATAAAGCTGTCATCATCATTAATACCTCTATGCTGCTGAATCCATTAAAAATGTTCCCAAGACTCATGTCATTCCTTTGGGGGAAAACAGGGTTCTGGTTAGGGTGAGCTCGGGTGTCAGCTTGGGTGAGGAATAATACTGGATAATCCATTCTCCCAAATGAGCCAGATGGACAGAACCGAGCCATAAGTTCTCTTTAATAATCTAAAGCACAGCAGCTGAAGCCAAGATGTCTTATTCTAGCCAGCTGGCTGTGTATCGCGGGGGCAGACAGGGCAGCTTTAAAATACATGTGACCAGTGGGAGGCTGTTGAGCTGAGGAGGAGACACAGGGAGGGAAAAGATAAGAATAGAGACAGCAGGGAATCCCATTTGTTTGACTAGCTGGATGTGTCAGACCACTTTGAGTGGTCGGATCTGATTTGGGCGTCTAAACCTAATTTAGACAAAAAGGTTTCCAGTGACTACAATACTGTTTGTTAAGTTAATGTCACACAGCGGGCAGCTGTTCAAGACATCGACAGAAGCCTGTTTGATCTATTTCCTATTCCTTTACAGGGTCAGGTACTGGATTGTTGGATCAAGGATAGAAGGTCATCTGTGTCTCTGTGAAGATGTGGACAGTAGTCTCAGATTTTTACATTTGTTGGCCAGCCTGAGTTTCCTGCAACAGATATTAAGCCAAGAGCAGTATTTCAGGAACAGTTTTGGGAAGTTTATGGAGCTTTGCTCAACCTCGACCACCAACTTCACTCTGAGTGCAATGCTAACACTTTTAGCTTTGCGGCTGCAGTAAAGATGTAATGTTAGAGAAGGCTGTAAAATTGTTTTCAGATCTCTGGGCTTCAGCAGACTTGGATTACACTGTAAGAACTATGAGTTTGAGTCTGTTTCGTTCTTATGCTAATTTGATGTTTTTATGGTTATAGTCTGCATTTAAAACGATTTCCTGAGCATCTTTGATCGTCTGATTGGTTATTAAAGCAGTGGTGGACACATATTGAGAAATAGGAGTCATTCTGGATGCTTTCGGTCTTGAATGCATTTAAAACACCTGCAGCAGCAGTCAGCTGTCTGAAGCTGGACACCACATAACTCTGTCATATATTCTCAGTGTACATTCGTTCTTTCTGTTGTGATATACTGTAGGTGAATGATGCCTACTCAGAATGTTCTCTGAAGCACTTTGTTGTCATACTGTAGAACATATTTCTGTTTTCTGTCATTGTGTTTTAGTTGCTTGAGTATTTTGATCTCATGCTACTTTTCAGAAGGAAATGCTGTACTTCATACTTCACTACAGCTTTAGTTAATAATTACTTTACAGCCTAAGATTTACTGTCACACAAATGAAAATGTACTATTATTAATTGTCGGAAAGTTACTAGTCATAATCACCATTTTTCATGGAACAACGTCATGTTTCCAGTTTCAATCAATCAATCAATCAACTAAAATTATTAAGAATAAAATAAATCATTCTTAATAATAATTTTGAGGCTTGGACAATACAAGCATCGGGGATTACAAATTGATATATATATAATTTATAAAACTATAAATTTATAGTTAATAATTTATAAAACTTTAAATCCATGAATGGAGAAAACCAGAAGCAGATGCATCTTTAATGAAAATATTATACAGTTGAAGTCCTACACAGAATAGCTCACAATGAGCTTCACCAACTACAATGTACATTAATACAATACTCATATTCTAAAGACAGCATATACTAGTACAACAGTCACTGGTGACATTTTCCTGATATTACTTCATACTTTTACTTAAATAAGACTTTAAATGCAGGATTTTACTTGAAACACAGTGTGTTTAGATTGTGGTATTAGTACATTTACTTAAATAACGGATCTGAATCCTCCCTTCAACACTAATGAGAAGGACATTTTGGTTACATTTGAAATCTATCTATTGACTAACATGTAAAAGTAACGCATCTTTTAACAAATATCTCTGCATGACCTCTCTGTGCATGTTTCAGCACTTATACTAATTCATCTGCACAGAAGAAATAAAAAATGACCCTCAGTGCTTGCCAGACTTTATTATGGACATGTGAGATATGAGCAGAAATTTCAACTTTCATCCTGCAGCCATTTTATATTGGGAGGGCTGCACATTGTACCAGATGCACCATATAGACAGAAGAGGTGTTCAGGTTTTACAGCCTGCAGCTATAAAGTATACAGCCGGTATAAAATAACCATCGACAGAGTGAACGTGTTTGAAATGACTGCTTCTCTGAGGAGGTGATGCTGGGAAATAAGACGCTGGCTAATCCTGATGTGTTGACTTTGTCATGTGTGTTGATGATGCTTTGTCGGGTCAGGCTACAACACTGTCCAAAACACAACAACGTGTCTTACATGTGTATAGGCTTACATAAAAAAATGATGCATGCAGGTTTGCATGCATGGTGCATGACAACTCATAATAAACACTATCTGGATATAATGGAGTCAAGTCTATTTTATTTACATTGCTCAAAATCACACATTATTAGATAAATGTTAGAACACATTCATAATTCAGTTCTCTCTGATGCCATGAGGCCAAAAACTGCCTGAATAGACTGAAGCTATTTATGCTCCATTCTCCTGCAGACCTGCTTGACCCTCTGGTGTCTCAAGTCTTTTTTTGGTATTATTAAATATCGTTTTATATTCATCTTCAAAACGTACTAGCATATAACATAATACCCACATATTTTATATCAGAATTTAGAGCATCTCAGCTTTCAGTAAAGTGAAGCTCCCGTTTGTCTATAGAGGAATGTCTAAGGAGATCATTTGGCCTAAAAGCTGAAAATGTGAACTATGATTTTTGGAATTCTTCAAATCTCTTGTGAACACCAACCTTTACTCATGTGATTTAACATTGAGATGGGTTTACAAAGGTCTTTGGCTCACAGAAGCAGTGGAATAAAAAAGTAAATAAAAAAAGTGTAGTACATTTAATAAATGTCTCAAATGTAATCATTTTCTTAGGAGAAGTGTCTTTCACTCCACATTCACCAAATACAGTATTTGAGGGTGATTTCAGCTCTTTCTTCAGTGTCCAATAAGTAACTGTGTCACAACCGAACACCAAATGCACCCGAAGAGGAGAGTCTATAGATTCCAGCAACATTCAAACCACATTTCGATGTTTGTTTTATCATTTTCAGAACATGTGTTTAGTCTGTAGACCAGGATGAACCCCTTTTATTGTCTAAATTGGGTAGAGATGAATGAAACAGAATCAAGGAGGATATCAATGTCTGAATATAAGGCATTATTGAGATTTTCCACAGGCTCTGCTGCTGTCCTGAAAAGAGAGAGGTAATTGCTCACCAAGGGCAGTTAAAGTTCCAGGGCCGGTAGTTAAAACCTGCGTCAACATTATAGAAGCTAGAGTCTCTGCAAATTTAATTAGAAAGTGGTCGGACGCTGCAGATGCAGATGAGACTTTGAGAGCTGATACCTCTATCCCACAGGAGAGAAAAAAAGCTCAGCGTGTTTCCAGTGGAATGAGAAGGTTTATAAACAAACAATCAATAAATGCTGAAAAGGCTGTGTTCACATTACCATCCTGAAGTGCTTGAATACTATAGGGTTACAGGTATCCATCTGTCTGTCTGTACGTAACGGTCGGGGTATGGTCTGTTTTGGTCTGTCTGCGTCTCCTGTGAGTTTTAGAATGACGTATGTATTTGTAAGTAAGGATAAGACAAATAATATACATATATACATATATGTATATGTATTGTTATATGATAAATAGAATTAGTTAATTATATAGATAATATTAATATTAAGAGATAAAGATAATTGATAAGGTATATATGTATACAGTGATTCATTTACAGATATACTGTATATATATATATATATATATATATATATATATATATATATATATATATATATATATATATATATATATATATATATATGGTTAATTGTTGAATAGGGGTAGGATTGAATAGGTTTATACGTCTCCCTACTCCTTTTCAGACATGGAATTCCATTTGTTTATAAGAGTTGGATTATTGAATCTATTGAGTATCTTTTTTCTTTTTTTTGTTTGTTTACTGGCTCTTTATTGATTTCTTTTCTTTGGTTTTTACATGTCAAATTAAGGTCAAAAGATTTCTCTCCAGATTTTAGAAAAATGACACAGTACAAAAATATTTGAATCCCAAGTTATAAGTTGGATGTGTGACTGTCTGTATGGTAAAGAGACTGACACACAGCAGAGTGGCAGGAAATGAGGCAGGCGAGACAGGCAGAGGGATGGAGACGTCTTCCTATATGAGTTCTGTTCTCAGCTGGAAGTGGGTCACAAAGGGCCGGAGGTTAAAACTGTGACAACAGCACTCTGCTTGTTTCTTTTTTAGCCAAAAAAAAGAGATTTTGTGAAATTGATTTGTGGGAGAAAGGGAGCGGGGTCAAACAGGAAGTAGGTGAGAGAGTGACAGTGGAAGGAAAAACTGCTGGGGAGAGAAAGTACCAGAGAAAAGAGAACAGGGAGAGGGGTAGAGAGAGCAGACATTATGTAAATGAAATAGTTTGAGTTTGTGAAATAAATTGAATGAATTGTACTTTGCCGATCCCCTGGGCTCTCCGTTAGTACATCCCCCTATTTCTTTCTCTCTGGAATTATTAAGTATGTTTATATAACTTTGCTTTTGTGCAGGGGTGGGTCAAATAAGCTGCTGAAGAAGCTTTTCAGCACCCTAAAGTCTAGCTGGAACTTTCTATTATTGCAGCCAGTAATCAGGTGCAGTAAAGAAAATATCCCCTGAAGCAGTGCACTTTAAATTAGAAGCCTATTTTATATGGAATGCTCATTACCTGTGAAATAATTGAACTGAGAGGTAGGTGGGATCAAAACAGTGTGCAACATTAATATAGAAGCTGTGCACACAGCAGGACGTTGTTGGTGGATAAGAAACAACTTTTGAATAAGTTTTTTTTTACAAAGTAATACTTTAAGTACTGCTTTTTGGAGACCCAATTTTTTTTAACTTGCATATCAAAGTTCATGGTCAACCATACAGAACAACAAATACATGGTGTAAAACTTTTAGGTCTTTTTTAAAAATTACATGAGGTCCATTAAGTCAACTCTCCTCCCCTGCTGAGGTCTGAGCTGTTAGGTACTAACAAATACGGTTCATGGTCTACACTAGGCTGAAGGAATCAGTTTAGTTCACATTTTTATTCAACAAAGTATAAAAACTTGACAGTTTTTTGCAGTAACATGTTTTTGGCATAACAGATCTTTAACAACATTTATCTATTTTCTATTCTGTCTTCAAAGCTGCTTTGGTATAGACATAAAATTATTTAAAAAAATGCACTTACCTTAATAAATTGCTCTTTTAAGCTGAGCCGTGGTTAAAAATATACCGCTGTATTCCCATTATGATCTAGATCCACATCAAATTGCACATGGTTCTATGGAGAAATTCCATACGCATGATTTTTTTCCCCCTAATTACTTGTCAAGATATTTACAAAAAATGTAAGAAAAAAAAAGAAAAAGATCTGCACCAAAATTTGATGGGTTCCTGGCTCATGACCCATCTTTCTACCATCAACCAACCAATCAACAGACACAGGTGAAAAACAAGAGGGTGCAACAAGATGCATAATTAAGATTCATCCATGTAGAAACATGATGGAAATATTATGCTGATACAGTCGAATGAGGAAGGTTTCAGTCTCAGTGTCGTTCACAGACATCTGATGTGTTTGTCCGATGCTATTTTTTCATTTCTTCAATGGGATATTTTAGTCGCATCATTGCATGTGCATTGTGTCATTGTATAAGGTTTAAGATTTATTTATCTATTTGTCTCCCTCTATTGCACTTTATTCTTTTTTTTTTTTAAAGCAAATCAATCACAACAACTAGTTTGACCCTAATTTATCCCTCTCCTCTGATTGGCTTACCCTGATACTCTCACCCTTCCCCTAACCAATCATCAACCCTCATGGCTAAACATAACCAACCCAAACATGCAGGTCACACACATAACTTTCACACATGACTTTCACATCCTGTGTGAAATAAAACAGACATC
The DNA here is from genome assembly GCA_037577475.1 of Chaunax sp. Z400. Lineage (NCBI taxonomy): Eukaryota > Metazoa > Chordata > Actinopteri > Lophiiformes > Chaunacidae > Chaunax > Chaunax sp. Z400. Next base: position 34,050,716 of record CM075189.1, on the reverse strand, counting down.
ATAGATCGTTTCCTAAACCTAACCATGTAGTTTTTGTACCTAGATGTAACCAAAGTGCCAAGGCTGGTTGTGCTATGTTACAGGGGTAGGGCCCAAATGGATATGACAAGGGAGGCAGCGGGATGACGTCAGGGATGGGTTATATTTGTGCAGGGCTGACAAAGGGGAGCGGGAACAGGTCTGTAGTGGAGTGGGGCAGTCAGGTGATGGAGAAAGTCTGGGGACATCTGGCTGACAAGGGTAGAATGCCAACCAACATGTCTGAGGATGTAAGAACGGGGCTGGAAGGGGGAAGAGAGAGACTGAGAGAACCCCCCTCTCAAGGGACAGATTCCAGATGTCCCACCAGGCTGGACACTGAGCAGCATGGGTAGAGGGGGTCTGGAGGAGGGATTCAGAGGCAAGCAGTATGGTGCTGGAGGCAGGTCTGATGGATGGAGCAAGTCTGAGGCTGGTGGCTGGAAGGCGGAGCCTTTCTTTTGAATGTCACAAAGGTTCAAACTCCTGTTTACTGTTGGATCAAGAAAAAGACTTTTGTCCCACTCAAGAATTCCAACCATCAGAATGCCTTTAAGGGGGAGGCTTTGACTTAAAGGCCTGGCTTCCACTCTTTTACTGTCAGTTTTACAAAGGGGATTTAACCCTACGACTGTGATCCATGCCTAACAGGGAGGTCCTGGACTTCAATGTCCAGAGCATTTTCATTGATTACATGGATACATTTTAAATCAATTTTCTTCCTCTTGAACAAATGTAAATGTAATACCTGCAGGATGCAGACACTATGAAAAGACAGCAGGACAAAATGTAAAGAAGCTGCCTCCAGAATGTAAATGATGATGCGTACCAGGAGTCTTTGTTCTGCTCTGACAAATGGATGACATTCACAGCCTCAGGTAATCAATGACTGGCTCCCTCATTACCATCGCAATAGACTATTATAACTCACACACAACTTCTCAAACACAAACCCACAAACATATGAAAACTCTCTCACACACCTACTCACATTGGAGCTGGGCGGCCACTGCAATTATATAAAGTGTGATCATTCACAGTGGCCAAGTCACAGCTGAATCCTCCTTCAATTAATTTGAAAACAATTTTAATTAAGGTGATAAATATTTAAATTGCTTCTGGGAGATTTGTATTGTATTTTTGTCTGCCTTCTGTCTCTTCTGTCTCCCTCTGTCATCTCTCTTTCTCCTCTAACTGCTGTTTTCTTCCACCAATCTTGTTTATCTGCCTCTCTTTGCTTGTGTCTATCTTCCTGTCTCTTCTCCATCTTTCTTTCATGTCTTCTGTCTTTGTATTCTGGGGGTAAGGATTACCTCTTTGCCAGGCAGAGCAGTATTTCTCCTGAGAAAGGTCGCTCATTCAGCGCTTCAAGTCCCTTTCTCATTCTCTGGCTCTCAACCTCCATTCCAAGGCACCTCAGCACACACTCATTGGACAGGGCGCCCAGCCAAACTCTCTCTGTGAGGTGGCAAATGTTGCATATGTCCTCATATGCCGGAGCATTAGAGCGAAGATTGCATTTGTGTGGAGAGGAATGATCCATCTGGGGCCCCGTCGTTCCTCTTTCAGTTCGTGAAATACATCTCCACTGACTGCCAGTGTGTTTACTGGAAGGCCAATTGTGCTTGCGCTCCAATGCTTCCAGGAATAAGCAAAAATGTGTCCCATTATGTGGCCCACTTAGGCTGGAGACTCTCGGAAACCTGGCTGCATTTTGGAAATCAACATGACAAATGAGGGGGAGTTTTGTCACCAAGGCTGTAACAGTGTTTCACGTCTCCAAAAATCAGAGACTCTTAAGTAACTTTTGAACCATACCCTATGAGAAAACTTTTTAGGTGATGCACATAAACATATGTGATATGTGATAGGTATGGTACATGGTCATAATGCTGAATTAATAATGTATACTATTATATAATAACAATATATACTGAATAACAGCACAGCAAAATAATATGTAGCATATGTTCCATGGTTGGACACATTCCATGTTCTGCTATTGTGAAATGTTAAAATGGTACGTGGGATCCAATGGTCTTGGTAAAAACAAACAAACAAACAAACAAAATAAAAAAAATAACATGAAATAATAATCACATTTGCAGTATATTGGATGGTATTCTCAAACATCCCAGAAATCTGCCACAGCTTTTTTGTTTTTTCCAATATCCACCTCAGAGCAAAAGTAGAAGCTGCAGTCCACCATCAGTGTTTGTGACAGACAACTCTAACTACGTCTAACAGAGAACTTAACCCTTATATACACTATATATAATAGTAGAAACTGTATAATGTCCAAGCGATGTCGTTGGGACTCATCACTCCCTATGTGGAAACATCAAGCTCAGCATAGCGCGGGGAGTGATGATAGATACTTCCAACAGAATCCAGCAGTCAGAATCAGGAGAATGCTGGGGAGAGGTGGGACCTCTGAAATGCACTATAAGAATAAGGTGAATGAGGTGGCAATCATCTTGTAAGAGAGTGAGCACAGCTCATATGTACATCAGCATGATTAGAGGGTGGGAGCAATCTTGCTATCCTACATATGAGGAGTAGTCATATGCCAGACGTGATTTGACAGCCTGAACTAGCTCACAGGTTGTGTTTTATTCATGTACAAGGGTCGACTGGAAATAGACATGAAATGGAACTGAAGTGTAAGTCCTGTCACAGCTGTGTAGACAGCTGTATTGGTTAATATTGAAGCACATCTGTTCCCTCAGATGTGTTTGAGATAAATTTATTCTAGTTGTGTCATGCTACAGAGAGAGGAGCACACTTACGACAACGAAAAAGGTCACTTGCACATGGGTTGTCGCTTTGCCATGTTTGCAAGAGCTCAGGTGGAAGTATGGAGAAAGTTATTCCAGCATGAGGAACTGTTACACCTGCAGGAACTGAAAATTTACAGCTCACTTGTTGGTGGGTTTTTCACTGTGCAATGTGACATCAGATCATTAAAATGATCTACCACGCTGATGATGCCTCGCTCTTCTTTGTAGTTGTTGCCCCACTTGTGTCTGTTATCAGGCACCTGCAAAGAAAACTCTTAATATTCTGTGTTCTGTGTCTTGGACCTCCCCTTTGCTACTGAAATCACTACTGATCGGTCGAGCAGCAGTAGCGTTCTGTAGAACTGCACCAGAATCTATTTCCAGTAAGCCCTCTTCTTCAAAATAATCACGCACTTGCCTGAACAAGATGCAGCTGCAGCGGTTTGTATTTGTCTGAGATCTCCTTAGGTCAGTTTACCTCTTCATCATGCTGCCAGATGCAGCTGATCTGCACTGATGGATACCTGGGAGCCTCAGGGAGGCTCTGCCAACAGAACACACAGCCTCATCCTGCCAACTGTCCTCACTAACTACCCCTGAATGTCACTTCAAAAAAAGTATGAGCATTTTCCCTTTTACAATTCTGATGTTCATCTGGTTCACTCCCTGCTCAAACAGTATCTAAGTGCAGGGTACTCAAAGTTATGGATTTGTAACTTAAAATGTAACTAAATTGTGTTCGTAGTCTTGTCATCGTATCATTGGTTTAGACAGAAGATGACTTCCTGTTGATCAGTCCAAAGACAGGAGGAGGAGGAGACACAGGACCACAGTGAATTCAGTGTCTCATATCATCATACACATTTTAATCATTGTAGTTAGCAGTAAGGTCAATAAGTTCAATTACTAAAACATGCCGTGTGTGTGTGTGTGTGTGTGTGTGTGTGTGTGAGTGTGTGTGTGAGTGTGTGTGTGTGTGTGTGTGTGAGTGTGTGTTTGTGTGTGTGTGTGTGTGTGTGTGTGTGTGTGTGTGAGTGTGTGTGTGTGTGTGTGTTTGTGTGTGTGTGTGTGTGTGTGTGTGTGTGTGTGTGTGTGTGTATGTGTGTGTGTTTGTGTGTTTGTGCCCTGTGTGTCTGTCTGTGTGTGTGTGTGTGTGTGTGTGTGTGTGTGAGGGCGTGTTTGCAGTGGAGTCAGGGTCAGAGTGAGACTGTGATTTGGGACTCAGGGTATTTGGCTCCGTGTAGCACTAAATAAGATATCAAGCTTTCCGTGACAAAGCTAGACTCATGTGTCCAATCTGTGCGCACACATGCGTGTGTGTCTGCTGTGACGTAAACCCCATGTGTTGCAGCAGTGCCTCTCCAGGCCACCACAGACGACACAGCTTCGACTTAAAGAGTTGATCAAACTTTAATTGTTTATTGCCAGAGCCACAGTCCTGAGGGGAGAGAGTGGCTTTCAGGGGCAGAGAGCAGCTTTTTTGTATGTGGGAGACTTTGTCACACGGCTTTACTTTGAGTGTGAGGTTAAACTTGCAAAAAGGAGCACATTTACTTCCTGCTTGTCACTTGGCCTCCCCAAAAGTGTTTTTTTGAGTTTAAAAGTGTGCATGTGTATCTAAGCTAAGTGTGTTTGTGTTTGAAGGATGATGTGAGAAAATAAAAAGATTTGTCAGAATGTCTGCAAACGTCTGAAAAGTTCACACACATACACTAATTCCACCACAGTCTACCAGTTTTAAGAATGGTGTTTCCAGGTGTTAAGAGGTAATACTGCACACCTGAAAAGAAAAGTCGATAAATATCCTCAAGTGATGTCACTTGAGTCAGATCGACTGGCGCTGAAGGCTGGAGTGCCGTTAGAATGTAAGAATGCATGGAATAAATAGAAAAATGTCTACATCTTTTTTTTAAACACTTTCACAGTCTTAACACTCCTTAACTTTTATACGATTTTATCAGTGAATTACTCTTGAAAGAAATTACATCTATGATATTGAAGCACTGACTCTATGATACGAGCGTCAATGCAAACTACTGGATATAGTTTGGAGGCTGATGAATTTAGTCTGATTGCTCCTCCTTTGTATTAGAAATTTATTATGCATGTTTGTCAAATCTTACCAATATAATTATGCTATTTCATTCTTACTGTTATTTTTAACATTTTACTGCTCAACTCTCTGTGACTATGACATTTGAATTTCACTTCGGGGATACATAAAGGTTACCTATCTATTAGCTATTGCCTAGAAAGGGCACAGGAAGTGCATGTATGAAGGGGAATATTGGCTGAATAGAATTAGAGGTCGTCAAATCAAGCTGTCTGCAGGGTGAAAAGTATGACATAAGATTAAAATGATACCTTCATGCTTTGAATATGGAGGAGTAACTTTGCTCTGTGATGGGAAATAATAATAATAATAATAATAATAACAATAACAATAAAAATGCAATATCTAATAAAAAAAACAATCACACAAAATGCACTCATGTAGGTTTTGATGAGGTCATGCATCCAGTCTGCTCAGAAAAGCAGCTGATAATACTGTGGACACATCCAATTTTAACACAGGATATATATATACTCTTCAATATTTCAGTGATGGGTGATGTGTCACTAACAGGCAGGGTGTTTGTAGCAGCTCTGGAGGCAATAACATCTGGATGTTAGTGGATGGGAGATAGACTGGACGTCTGAATGGGAGGAAGAATAGATGAAGAGTCATTGCACTCTTTTTGCTCCTGTTGGGGGGATAAGTTATTTACTGGCAACAACAAAGAACAACAAAAAAATAACAACAAAGATAAGCAGAATCCTGCTTGTGATGACTTAACTAAATATTGACGAATGAGTGTCAAGATATTATTTAAATCATACAGTATCACTTTGGAAAAATGAATCAGGAAAAGCAATTTATTTTTGTCATTATTTTTTTTCTTGTAAATGTTGGATTTCGCTGAATCCTGTCTCTCACTTATATTGTTATAAACATCTATATCTATGAGCATCTTGGCTAAAACCCCTTTGACAAACATCTAAAGACCAACTCCAGCAGAAAGAGGCTCATGTTCATGACATAGGATTTGGTTGTCTGAGGGTGAAAAATACTTTGTATGGTCTGTATATTGTTGATTTAGCTATAACTAACAATGCCCAGACTTATGTGATGTGGTGGCAGGCGATGATCAAAACCAAGGAAGCAGACTAACAAGCAGACTAATCCGACAAAAATAAGTGGGGTCAGGAAAAAAAGGCTGGAACGCTTGACAAGGCACACAGACGAACTGGCAAACTGAGGGAGCACAAAGACTAAATACACAGAAGGTAATTAAGGGAATCACAGAAGTGGAAAAAAAAAATCAAAGACAGGAAGTGAGAAGTAAAACATGTCACACAAGGAGTGAAATAAAAAAACAACAACTAGACAGCAATCAGAGCTCAAACCTGCATCAAGGCACCTGAGTTTCCCCATTATGTTGTTGCACCTAAAAGCAACAGCCCCATGATAGTCTGACCCTCATCATTTGACTCCTGGACCACGAAAACCTGCCCTTAAAATCTGGAATCACTTTAGTATCATTATTAGTTTGATAGTTATCCTAGAAAAACTATATTTCACTAATGGAGGTTTTCTTCAGGATCTATTTCCAAAACAAAAACTGACCCTATATCTTGTAATGTTCAAAAAAGGAAAAAAAAAAATCCTGACTCCGCCCCTTAATCTGGACGCTCTCCAACATTTAACGAGTTCTTCATGGTCATATTCCCAAACATCACACCACCTTTCATGAAAATCCATCGATCAGTTTTTGTGTAGTCCTACCAAAAGAAACCAATGCTGTGGAAACATTAGCTTCTCGGTGGAGGTGATGAAACAAGAACTGATTAAACTAAAACCCCAAACAATGACATGATACCTGGACAGAGTAGGCTGAGGTGAGGTGATGCTTTCTAACCTTTACATAAGGTCAGCATGGTGGTGTAGTGGGTAGCACTGTTACCTCACAGCAAGAAGGTCCTGGGTTCAAATCCACCTGAGGACCTGGGAACCTCTCTGTGTGGAGTTTACATGTTCTCCACGTGTCTGTGTGGGTTCTCTCCTGGTTCTCCAGATTCCTCTTACTGTCCAAAATCATTCAATATACTGTAATTAAATGTAAAAATGCTTGTAGGTGTGATTGTGAGTGTGTCTTCGTATGTGTGCCCTGTGATGAACTGGTGACTTGTACAGGGTGAAGCCTGCCTCTTGCCTGAAGTCAGCTGAGATAGGCTTCAGGATACAAACTATAAATATACAGTAATCTGCTGACAAAAACATGTGTGTGACAAGTATTCTGTTGTAAATGTACAACAACACAGTAACAATCTGTATGTTTATTTCAAATAAAATACTGGCATTCTAAATTACAATCAGAAACAGTAAAAAAACAAAAAAAACACATTGCAGGAGAGGCTGACCGTTTATTACAGTAAATTTACAGTGAAAAATATACAGTGTTATTATAGCAACAGAACCCTCAAAGAAACGTTTTTTTTCTGTCTAGTGTGTCAATGTATTGATTGTATTGACCCAGAAGATGATATATCAAATTATCTTTTTTAACATTAACATTACTGATATTGACCACTGATTACAGAATAAGACATGGAAATAGCAGGAGCTTGCAGACCACAAATGACCCCTTCTAAAAAAATAATTAATATATAAATAAATACAGTTCCGTAAGTGTGAAGACTTGCCAGATGCCAAGTCACTGTATAGTGATTAAGATTCAGAGAAGGCTGGATTTTACAACTTTGGGAAATGTTCAGAAGCCTTTTCATCAAATGTGACAACAGCTGCTGACTACACAACAGTATACAGCAGAAACACTGAGCCTGCTGTAGCCCCAGTGACAGTGTGGGTCCATCAAAATTGACGGTGACAGTCATAAGTACTTTATACTCAACTTGACTCAGCACAGTATGTAGAAATTTATCTATGCAAAACAAAGCACAGTAAATCATCTCCTGTGTTGTTGTGATGAGTTAGTGGTTCTCATCTGATTTTTATTTTGACAGTGATGAGTGATTGAAGAGACAGTAGCTTTACTTTAAAGTCTGTTTTTTATTTTACTCACATGATGCGTTACTTTTTTTTTATCATTAATTGGGCTTGAAATGTTGATACTATTTATACTATACTATGAAGTAGGTCGGCCAATGGTGACTCACCTCAGTTATTCTATTCACCAACATAGATTTTTACCTACATGTTGGGTGTGGTGGGGCCAAATTTGGACCCTGCCGTAAATGTCAAGTTTTTTTTTTGTTGAAAAGCTTGAACAAAGATCTAAACAGACATTTGAGAACAACTGTGAAAAAGGCAGAGAACGGTTCTGTTTCCAGAAACAACCATGATGATTCGATTTTATCTGGCTTTCATTGAATGTGTCTCGTGTTTTCCCCTCGTCTCACAGTTTGGTAACCCGTCTTTGAAAAGCGAAAACTCTCTTCATCAAAGTCTCAACTGAACCTGTCGGATCTTTATTCCCTCTCAGCTGCAGCATGAGGCCAGCTGTATTCTTCAGGACTCTTTCCATCCTTTTAATAGTGATTTTCAGATCTACCACTCTGGCGGTTTGTGGCCCTGAGGGGAGAACAAAACATTGCAGAAATTCTTTTGAACCCACAGCTACAGCACTTCTGAACAAGGCTGTGAAGAGAGGGTGTACTTTACCCGTGTTATTTGAAGCTTGCTGGGTTATTTTAAGCTTTTAGGGTTATTTCAAGCTTGTAAGGTTATTTTCAGCTCTGTGAGTGTGTTTTTATGGAAGCACTTTATCATGACCTTATGATGATACAGGTTTAAATGGATTTTGCCCAAGTCATTTCATTTTCAGGGTACATGTACTATCATAAAAGTTAAGTTAAATCGAGCTTGTTTTCATTTTTCCTTCAAGGAGATTATTATTATTATTTATGTATATAGATAATCAGATCATATGAAAATGTAACATATGCACATGCTCATATAGAGGTAAGGTAAAGCTTTTCAAAGCTCTCTGTAGGACCAATGCTGGGCTGGAGTCTGATGGTGAACAGAAGGTAGGTCCAACACAATGACACTTTGCTGCAGGCAATGTTTAAATTTTTATGTTGCTTTCAATTTGACCTTGCATGTAAAGGACATTGAAACAACCAGAGCTCATAATGTGAAACTTTTCTACAGAGTCATCTGATCTCCAGGACAACAATAAAAAGTTTCTTTGTTCCATCCCTTGAGCCTTTTTCTTTTTGTCTTCCTCCAGAGATGGAACAACATGCTAAGAAGCCCTGGGCAGTGAGCTGTAGATTTACACTGTGTGTCTATGCACAAATGCACCTTGGGAGTTGTAGTTATATTTTACCAAGCACTTCCACACATGATTTTAACTTAAACTTTTTATCATCAGAGAACCAGATATTGTCGAGCACAGTTGTTTAAGGGGAGTTCTACCAGTCTTACACATCCTACTGTCTCTTGTTATGACACCAGGGGCCTCAATCAACCCTTGTCTCTTCTGCAGGTAGAGGATTGGGTGATCTGGATGATCTGGGACACCTGTGGCTCCCAGTGGTTCCTGGTTCACTTAAAGCCTGGCTGCAGTCTTATCAGTCTCTGCTCGTCTTACAGGTGCCTCACATCTGGGACTGAAGCCGTAAGCTTTTGAAGACGGGGCCCAGAGTGGAAACTTTTCAAAATGCCACCGCAACTCTCAAATGATGACAACACAGCCCCGCTTCATGCATGCCTATTACGGTTCCTACCAGCCTTATTTGCATACACAGACAGCAAACAGCCAACCAAACAACCCAAACTATGGCCAGAGCAAAAACAAAAATACAACGTCAGACTGTCTGGTTTCATTTGTGCTGCAGACTATTTACACTCCTCCAATGTAGATTTACTGAACCACCACTGTGATCTTATTCTGTAATTTTTATTTTGAAAAGTTACCATTTACAAAATGCTTTGAAGAAGACTGGAAATTAGGAACTGAGACCATAAAGGCATGAGGAAAATGTTCCCAGAGGTAATGAACCAAGTGAGAAACAGGATAATTTTGTCATTAGTTAAAGTATAATCATGCTTTTTTTTTCTTCTTTTTTTTTTGCAACTGGTGGAGTTGTGACCTATTGGCAATTCCAAAAATGCAGGTTAAAAGGCAATTCTTCACTAATGCTCTGCTGTTAGATGTATTCCATTACTCTCCTAGCCTGATGTCCATACTAAACACAGTACCCCACTGAGGTAGTCATGGCATTATATTCACTGGGTGATGGGACCTCACTGGTTTATTTAGATGGAATGAGGAGCAGACCTTGACAAGTTTGGAAAAAGGCTGAACATGTCATGGTGTCTATCATGATGAAATGGGGCAAAGTGAGATTTTGAGAGCAAAGGGATCTCATCTGTGGTCTTGTCTTTAACTTTCCAACTGATGTACATTAGACCAAAAAAAAAAAAAACAAACAAAGAAAAAAAACATCTGAGAAGGATTGTGTCATTGGATACGATTTAGTGGAAGATAACACACTTCATTATCCGCTCAGGGAATCTTACAAGAACAGCTGAGGGGGCCCAGAACCCACTTTATGAGGCGCTGCTTTGAAGAAAATTGCCACATAGACTCAGTGATCATGATTCGTGGTCACTCTAAATTCTCCAAATCTCTCAGCTGAGTTTTGCTGAAACGCTGCTCTGCAGTGGAAAACAGTTTCAGCAGCTGTGTTCACAAAAGTAAATGGATCTCTTCAGGAGCAGAGGGCCTTCCAAACATATGGTTTATAGTCTGTAGTGCTAATAAGTGTCACATCTAGATTGATTGATTTTCATTATGATCACGACGCAGGTCCTTGAACAAGGTCGTCATTATACAGACAGTAAAGTTACACATTCATTAGTGTCTGTTAATGTATGTAATGTATGTTGAAGCTGCACATGCATTAGTGTCTGTTAATGTATGTAATGTATGTTGAAGCTGCACATGCATTAGTATCTGTTAATGTATGTAATGTATGTTAAAGCTGCACATGCATTAGTGTCTGTTAATGTATGTAATATAAGTTAAAGCTAAGCATGTATTAGTGTCTGTTAATGTATGTTAAAGCTGCACATGCATTAGTGTCTGTTAATGTATGTAATGTATGTTAAAGCTGCACATGCATTAGTGTCTGTTAATGTATGTAATGTATGTTAAAGCTGCACATGCATTAGTGTCTGTTAATGTATGTAATGTATGTTAAAGCTGCACATGCATTAGTGGCTGTTAATGTATGTAATGTATGTTAAAGCTGCACATGCATTAGTGTCTGTTAATGTATGTAATGTATGTTGAAGCTGCACATGCATTAGTGTCTGTTAATGTATGTAATGTATGTTAAAGCTGCACATGCATTAGTGTCTGTTAATGTATGTAATGTATGTTGAAGCTGCACATGCATTAGTGTCTGTTAATGTATGTAATATAAGTTAAAGCTAAACATGTATTAGTGTCTGTTAATGTATGTAATGTATGTTGAAGCTGCACATGCATTAGTGGCTGTTAATGTATATAATGTATGTTGAAGCTGCACATGCATTAGTGTCTGTTAATGTATATAATGTATGTTGAAGCTGCACATGCATTAGTGTCTGTTAATGTATATAATGTATGGTGAAGCTGCACATGCATTAGTGTCTGTTAATGTATGTGAACAAACATAGATTGGTAGGGCTGTAGAGGCACAGCTACACTGGTATTACTGACAGCAATGGTTTTTACAATGGAATCTATTTATTTCAGTGGGATTTATGCCAGTCTTTATTCTTTACCATTGACAAATTATAAACCACCCTGACAGCTTCCTCTTGTAGAGGAGCAGAGGAAAATGTCACTCATAGATTAAGCTTTTACAGCTCATTGTAAAAACAAAATTCTATAATGCTCATTTTTCCAACAAGAAGGAAGAGAATATCCTGTCTGGTAATCTGTTTTACAAGATACAAAGCTATTTCCTGTTCCATGTTGCCCAAAATAACTGACTGTATATCAGCACATATGTCAGGGATCAAGCAAAGCAGCAGAGGGACAAATGTGTAAAAAGGAAATTTTCTTTAATTCATTTGAGAAATTAAATAACAAAGGTCCAAAATGAAGTATAACATAAAACAAAAAAGTAAGTGCCTTAACTCGTAATCCCCTCCTCTTCCCACTACGTAGCCAAGATGGCGACCATTGAGAGTGAGAAGTGTCCATCGTTCCACACTCAACTTTGGGTCGTTTTGAGTGTGCCATCCAGGTACTCATAATGTACTGCATTTTAGTATACTTAGTAGTGAGAACACACTTATACACTCAAACTGGCCTGGTTGAGTGTGGAGGTATGAGATTAGGGACACAGCACAGGTCTTTTGCCTGGTGCAGAGCTGCTAATCAGGCCGTCACAACATATCAAATTATTGTGGATGAATATTTTAAATAGTTTAAGATGAATTTAATTTATATAAATTAATAATAAAGAGTTGAGAGTTTGGGAAATATTTATCACAGCTGCTATCTTATGTCTGCAAGAACCAGCATCTCTTGTGTTCAGTCTGACCGGGTTAAATATTTACACTGAAATACACCGTGAAGACCAGAGCCGACAGCCACCTATCACATACATTCTTCACCTCCATGAGAGGAAATAACTCGATACAAGCATGTGGAAGTAGTCTGTTAGTTGGCAGTCAAAGAGAGAAGCTAGATAAGACTGCACATATACAAACCATCATTACGTTTGCAGCGTTTTCCTGTCAGTTTCACACCAGTCTCTGACTGTACTCTCTATGTATAAACCCATTATTTATAGTGGCTTATGCCACAATGGTTTTCTGCTGCACGGAGCAAAGCACAGGCACACTGCTTCGCTAAACCTCTTTGTGTCTGAAACTGGAATTTAATGGTTTCAGTAGCTATTCAGCTTCTTTATTCAGACGGCCATCTTTTTGTGAAAGTGTATTGAAATGATCAATCAAAATGAAAAGAGCCTTCTGTTTGTGTCCTCTTGACTGTAGTAGTTTGCTCTTGGTTTCTCTTCTCATGATTGGTTTAGCTATACAGCCAATCCCAGTGATTTCTCTCACATGCTCAGCTGGCCGAACAGCCAGCGACTAGGGCTGACTAATGAATGAATCCTCCTCACTCCAGAAATACTCTGACTTTACTTCTAGCCCTGCAGTGAGGCAGACATGTTTGGGTTTTTGTGAAATATCCCTAAACTGTTTGATGCAATGCCATGAAATTTGGAACACAGTCACGTTCCCCTAGGCATGAATTGGGGCTATTGCTTGACTTGTCATCCAGCACCGCCACTTTAAAATTTAAATGTGTCCAGTGGTTTATTTTTTGCCACAGGAATTCAGCTGAATTAGGTGTTTGTTGCTAATTGGCAATTGTTAGGAACCCAAGCCCCTACAATAAGATGGTGATGATGACAAACAATATACCTGCAAAACATCAGCATTCATCTCAAAGCACCACAGTCTCCAAGTACAGAATCAGAGAACTGTTAGCAGGCTGTTCTTATTCAGATTGTTGGAGGCGTTCCTGTGAAACAGTGTTGCTGGATGACACTTTGCCCCTATTAAGCTTTTATAAGGAGAATACAATCTTTTAATTAATGGCTTATAATATCAATATTGAGACTAAATTTGTCTTGTAAATCAAGATCAACAATCATTCAAGTAAATACCTGAAATCAATGGAATTAGTACAATTTATTTTTTACATCACGGTATATGGGTTATTTCCTGATTCCTAACAATGCTAACAAACATTAGAATTCCTGGATTAGCCCCGATATTTGGATTTGCAACAAAATGAATCTGCATTTTGCCAGACTCATGTCCCACCCCTCCGCAAAGTTTTGCACAAATCGACTCAGTGCTATGAGGCCACCATCCATCCTAGTCTCTTATAAAATACTAATATACACATTTAGCATCCCCCTGCTACATTTGCATACCGCTAAATGCTAAATAGAAGGGGCCTGAAGTAACTGACTTTCGAAAAACTGTAATTTCACGACACATGAGCAAAATCAACTGCTAGCAAAGATTGTTGTGTTATAATGATTATAATCTATTTAATACTAAATCTAACTTTGTAATTGTGCCTGACTCGTTCTTATTCTCCTTGTTGATTTACTCGAGGACCTGCAGGGTTGACACTGATTTTATTAATCTTAATCTGTAGGGCCATGGAGGAGTTTCCCATCAGCCCCTGCTCTGTCTTGTTGACACCATTGTTGTATTTTTGGCTCCACCAGCGGTGTTGTGATTATTGGTCTGAAGGGGAGACAGACAGCAGCTCCTCAGGTAAGAGCTCAGATAAAGAGCTCATTCAGGCATGAACCTCCTTCACATTATTGCGTCCATCGCAGTCTCTCCTTTCCTGATTCCTCACGCTCCCTTACCTTCTTCTTTTGTGGTGTTTTTCCATGGTGAATATGCATCCTCTATCTGACAGTCATAAATGCCACATTTATACTTGAGAACCAGGCTTTAGCTCCATGTGGTAAATGTCTTGAAGGGTATCTGAGGAATAGTTTTTATTAAAGAGAGAACATCTCTTGGCAAGATGGCGCCGCGCTAGTGGCAGCCTGTTGCAGCAGCTCCCGCTCACCTTGAGCTTTTTCTGCACTATTGTTTGTCTTTTTAACTTTCTTTAATTTTTCCCTCGCTGTCTTGAGGGGTGCTCTTTGCACTATGGAGGCCAAGCAGTTGATTTTTGCTTTGGCCTTCTGCTGTTTGTTTATTTCTGTTTCTTCCTGACCATGACCGTGTCTGGGGACCTCGTGCGCTGCCATGGCCCTATTGTTTACAGTAGGGATCAGCTGTTAGCGCTCCGTAACATAGCGGTGCTGCCCCACGAGAGACCTGATGTCCCCCGAGAGTTGAAACGGAGGAGACGGGGGACCCGTGCCGGAGCCGAGCGTCGTGCTAGGAGGAGGAGATATCGACCAGTCCTCCCGTCCATCATCATGGGGAATGTGAGATCTCTCCCCAACAAGATGGACGAATTAGCGGCGCTGACCCGGCACCAGAGGGAATACCGGGAGTGCAGCATCATGATGTTCACGGAAACATGGCTGACCGCGCTAACTCCAGACAGGGCTGCAGCGCTGGACGGCTTCAAGCTGTTGCGCGCGGACAGGACGAGGGAGAGTGGTAAGAGGAAAGGAGGAGGGCTGGCAGTGTTTGTGAATGATAGATGGTGTAACTCTGGGCACATCACTATTAAAGAACAACTCTGCTGTAAGGACATTGAACTGTTAGCCGTTAGCATGAGACCCTATTACCTGCCGCGGGAATTCACGCATGTTATCGCGGTAGCTGCGTATATCCCCCCCTCTGCTAACGCTGAAGCAGCCTGTGATGTCCTCCACTCTGTCACAGGCAGGCTGCAGCCTCAACATCCACAGGCCCTCCTTCTTATATCAGGGGACTTTAATCACGCCGCTCCATCTTCCACTCTGCCCACCTTCACCCAGTACGTCACATGCTGCACCAGAGACAATAAAACACTGGACTTACTGTATGCCAACACCAAGGAGGCATACACCTCATCAACCCTACCTCCCCTGGGAAGATCAGACCACAACCTGGTTCATCTCCTGCCTGTGTACAAACCTCTCGTACACAGGCAACCAGCTGTGTCCCGCACAGTGAAGAGATGGTCCGACGAGGCCGACGAGGCCTTGAAGGACTGTTTTGATACAACTGTGTGGCAGGAACTCTGTGATTCTCATGGGGAGGACATCAACAGTCTCACTGACTGTATCACTGACTACATCAACTTCTGTGTGGAAAACACCGTACCCACCAGGACTGTACGGTGTTTTTCCAACAATAAACCGTGGATTAACCCTGACATAAAGGCTCTCCTCAAGGAGAAGAAGAGGGCCTTTAAGTCAGGAAATAAGGAGGAGCTGAAGATTGTACAGAAGGAGCTAAGGAGGAAGATCAGGGAGGGGAAGAACAGCTTCAGGAGGAAGATGGAGGATCAGCTGCAGCAGAACAACACCAGTGGAGTTTGGAAAGGCCTGAAAAACATCTCTGGCCACAAGGAACCAAACTCCCAGGCTGTGGGGGACCAACAGTGGGTGAATGATCTGAACTTATTTTTCAATAGGTTTGATCAGTCATCTGCCCCTCCCCCAGCCCAGCCAAGCCTGCTGCAACCCCCTTCATTGGCACCTCCAGGACACTGCCCCACCCCCTCCTCCACCTCCCTTCCTGCAGCACTCAGCTCACAGCCACCCCCCACTGCTCATCTCATCAGCTCAACACCACCATCCCCCCCATCCACAAACTTCAGCACACAGCCCACCTGCTCCACCCTGTCCCTCACAACTCTCCAGGTGAGAGATCAGCTCAGGAAGATGAAGGTGAGGAAGGCTGCGGGTCCGGACGGCATCAGCTCCAGGCTCCTGAAGTCCTGCGCAGACCAGCTGTGTGGGATAGTTGAACAAATGTTCAACCTGAGCCTGAAGCTGGGGAGAGTGCCACAGATGTGGAAAACATCCTGCGTGGTACCTGTCCCCAAGACTCCGCACCCCAAGGACCTCAACAGCTACAGGCCGGTGGCTCTAACATCCCACCTGATGAAGACCCTGGAGCGGCTGGTCCTTGTTCATCTCCGCCCCCTGGTGAGCCCAGCAATGGACCCGCTTCAGTTTGCCTACCAACCTGGCATCGGGGTGGACGACGCCGTCATCTTCCTCCAACACCGAGCCCTCTCTCACCTGGAGAAGCCGGGAAGCACTGTGAGAATCATGTTCTTTGATTTCTCCAGTGCTTTCAACACGATACAGCCTCAGCTTCTGAGGGACAAGCTGGAGCACACCAGTGTGGACCAACACCTCACATGCTGGATACTGGACTACCTCACCAACCGTCCACAGTATGTGAGGTCACGGGACTGTGTGTCCGACATGGTTGTCTGCAGTACGGGGGCCCCACAGGGAACGGTCCTGGCTCCGTTCCTCTTCACCCTCTACACTGTAGACTTCCACTACAACTCACCCACCTGTCACCTGCAGAAGTTCTCTGATGACTCTGCCATCGTCGGCCTCATCACAGATGGGGACGACAGGGAATACAGAGAACTGACGCAGGACTTTGTGGACTGGTGCCAGCGGAACCAACTCCAGATCAACACGGTGAAAACCAAGGAACTGGTGGTTGATTTCCGCAGGCACACACACTCCCCCCCGGACCCGGTGAACATTCAGGGAACAGACATTGAGATGGTGACATCTTATAAGTACCTGGGTGTTCACCTGAACAATAAACTGGACTGGACAGACAATACCACGGCACTTTATAGGAAAGGCCAGAGCAGACTCTATCTGCTCAGGAGACTGAGGTCCTTTGGAGTGCAGGGAGCACTCCTCAAGACATTTTACGACACCGTGGTGGCATCAGCCATTTTTTATGGTGTGGTCTGCTGGGGCAGCGGCATCTCAGTGTCGGACAGGAAAAGACTCGACAAGCTAATAAGGAAGGCCAGCTCTGTCCTGGGATGCCCACTGGACCCAGTGGAGGTGGTGGGAGAAAGGAGGATGACAACTAAGCTGTCATCCATTATGGACAATCACTCCCACCCGATGCGGGACCAAATAACAGCACTGGAGAGCTCCTTCAGCGACAGGTTGCTTCACCCAAAGTGCGTGAAGGAGCGCTTTCGCAAGTCTTTCCTTCCTGCAGCTGTTAGACTGTATAATCAGCACTGCTCCCAGTAGACCAAACAATTAGTAGTACTGTGAGAATTACTGAGACACTTTTTCTAATAGTACTGTGAATATATTTTTGAGACACTTTACCCCCCTCCTTTATTGTATTGTATTTTTAAAAATGTTATTTCCCCTCCTCCTGCTGTGTTTTTTGTACACTGTGCTGCTGCAATATTGTAAATTTCCCCACTGTGGGACTAATAAAGGGATATCTTATCTTATCTTATCTTATCTTATCTTATCTCACTAGCATTGTGGTTTATGATCTAGTGTAAATGTTTCCAAAGATGCTCAAATACATTTGTTTTTGACCACATTCC
This sequence comes from Chaunax sp. Z400, assembly GCA_037577475.1. Taxonomy (NCBI): domain Eukaryota; kingdom Metazoa; phylum Chordata; class Actinopteri; order Lophiiformes; family Chaunacidae; genus Chaunax; species Chaunax sp. Z400. Next base: position 34,032,814 of record CM075189.1, on the reverse strand, counting down.
TTTTTTTTCCTGTTTAATGAAACCCCTGTTGATAATTGGTGAACTTATAAAGCCTTCTCCACAGATCAGAGTGGAGCGCTGTTTCTGGGATGCTTCTGAAATGTGCCAGAAGGCACCATGTGGAACCATCAGGCGTTATCTAGAAGGCGACACAGACCTGCCTGGTGAATCAAATGATTAGAGGAGGGGTAACAGCAGATTGAGTAGTGTATCAGTATACCGGCTTCATCGTGCATCCCTTGTAATAATAACTCAGATTTCACCACGTGAATTTGGTCGCAGTATGTTCGATGGACCTCGTCAGCCTCCGTACCGGCGTCCTCTCTCTCCTGACTCACTCTCCAACGCTGTCATTCTTGTCCCCTCTGCTGTCGCCCTCTTTGGTATGCAGATCCTTACGCTGATGGCCGACATTCCTAATGAGCAATCGGTGCATTGGGTGACTGAGTGTGATAGCATGAAGCCACCCTCCCGTACACACTCCTGTGCTCAAACAGGCAATTATTCAAAGAGAGGACAGCGTAAAGGGGCCACCAACACTTTGCCCCTCTGCAGTGAAATTAATGAACACTGCAAATGATCTTCCTCTGTGCTCGCTCACACATGCTTACACAAAGAAAGCCATATGGCGGAAGGCCCCCATACTTTCTGGTTTATAATGAATTAGCTCTATCTGTCATCACGCTGATTAAGAGGCATGGATCTCATTTGGTGGAACGCAGCCTTCTTCACTAAGAAATGCCATCCTTTGCTAAACTGAATGCTCCCACCTCCTTTTAATCTCCATTTTTATCTCTCATTTGTTAAAGGAGCTGTGTTTTACTGAGCTGGCTGCTCATTAACATTCACAAACACACTCCTTTAATCATATGCACAGTGGATTTACTACAAAGCTCTCAGCAAGCAGTGATTCATTAGCATTTTATGTACCCTCGGTCCTATGTAATGCTTGAATTAATTGTTGTGTAGGTTAGATTATTAGCCACAACGCTGCTTAAGGCATTTTATTCTGGAACCCTGCAGAGTTTAAAATGATCACCAACAAATAAAAATGTGTTTGTCCACTCAAGAACTTCCTGCACACACAAGTCATGTCTCATCACTGGACATCCATGGTGTCAACAGACAGTATAGTCATGGTACGGCTGGGATGTGCTGAGTGAAAATGAAGAAATTGTTTATCTGAGCACTGAGATGTTGATTTGGGGAATTGGACAGTAGTGTCATGCTGATGCTTCCATGTTCGACAGCCCATAATGACACCAGTGGGAGGAGGATGACTTAGAAAATAATAACAGGTGTTGGGGTGGTGGGGGGTGGTTTGCATTAGTGTCTTGTCTCACAGGAGAAAAACTGTCTCATTTGTTGTAGAGTGATAAAGTGTGTTTTAATCATTTGCTCTGCCTAGAGGGTTATTGTTTTCACCAGCTTCTGTCTGCTGGTTTGTCTTTAAGCAGGATTTACACAAAAACCTACCAGACAGATTTTCATGGAAGTTGGTGGGATGATTGTGGATGTAGCAGAGAAGAACGCTTTAAACTACGGAGTAGATCTGGATAAAAAGGGGCATCCAGGATTTTTGCCCCCTTTCTTAACTACCACAGATTTTCCTTAAACAAGGCAGCGAAGACCCTTTCAATTTTGAAGTGGATGCAGAAAACGGAGCTGGTAGACGAACTTTTCTAAAACATGGATCACAGATTTCAAATTGTGATTACTTTTCAAGCTTGTATAATGTTTCAGAGATGTTGTTATTTAATGTTCTTATTAAGATTCATTTTGCATTCAAAACATAAAGTCTGTCAGGGTGGTGCAGTGGGTAGCTCTGTTTCCTCACAGCAAGAAGGTCCTGGGTTCAAATCCCACTGTTGACCTGGGACTGTGGAGTTTTCATGTTCTGCTCTGTTCCCGTGTCTGTGTGGGTTCCCCCTCGGGTTCCTCCTCCCACCACCAAAAAAAGCTTGCAATACAGGTGAATGGGTGACTCTAAATTGACTGTAGGTGAGATAGGCTGAGATAGGTTATGTTTTCACCATGTGTGTTCAGTAGCTGGTTGGTGGTTTGTTAGCTGGACAGTCTATTAAATGGTTCCTGACAAAACGTGGTGGAGAGATGTGGCATAGGCAAGGGAAGAAACCATTAAATGTTGGTGTGAATCCAGATAATGGTGTGGACCCAAAACATTTTCAAGCATTTTTTTTTACATTTTCCCTCATTATGGAAAAACTGCTGAACCAGTTTCCACAAAACTTTGTGTAGGGTTGGGGTATGGGCCAGACAAGCTTTGTGTAAGACTGTTTTGCCTTGGCGAGGATGTGGGCTCTACTAACTGCCATTAAAGTCCATGTTGCTTTTTGTGTGTTCATACTGCAACTCTAATGCTCAGCTAGCATTAGTTTTCTTCTATGAAGCCCGTTTCCTCCTGGATCCTCGCTGGTTTGTGTTTCTGTGTTGCTGTCGTGTTTGAATTTACTTACATGCCTTGAAGGTAACAAAGCTAGGCATGAAAATCAAATGTTCAAACTGCAGGAATTCATTTGTTTACTTACTTTGTATAAATTCCATTAGGTGGGCCTGCAGCTAACTTGAAGCTAAAAGCTGCACTTGACCTCAGAGACACAGTAGGCAGTGCTGGCTTAGGCCTGTGAGGCTGACCAATCAGAGCAAACTGGGCTTTTGTATAGAGAGATACTGAAGGAGGACTGGGCAAAAGTGTTTCAGACAGTCAGTCCAATGCTGCAACAATGGACAAGAAAGAAAATGTTCTTTGAACATAAGCATTTAAATCTATTGTGGTAGACACCTATATTAAAAGATGTTAACCTGAAAATAAGAATAATATGTTCAAATTAAGGCTGTATGATTTAAAGTCATACCTCTGATAAGGATTAAGTTTGATTTGATTTATAAATATGCAGGTTAAACATTTCCTGAGTTGCATGATAAATAAATGGGTTCCTCTGTATTTTTATAGATTATTTTTATTTTCTGTCAACTGCTTGAACATGTGTTGGAACCTAGTACCATTCTCTATGCATCCATGATTACAGGAACTGCTAACAGCTCATCCTACATGACCTTTCTATTAAGAACTTGACAAAATGTTGAGGCGTTAAAGGCGGAAAGTCTAGCCCCCAGCTAACCAAACCTCTATTTTTATTTATTTATCCTTTATTCATCCAGGAAGGTCCCATTGAGATACAAGATCCCTTCTTCCAGTCCTGGTGAAAATGGCAGCAACAAATAGTTTCACATAGAAAACAATTTCACATATAAAACACTTTAAAGTCAAAAAAGTAACATAAGGAAGATAGTAAAATAAGAATGAAAGAGGTAAGAAAAAAAAAAACTATGAAAGAGTCAAAGAGACCATAACAATAATATCCATAACTCACACACCTCTAAAGGTTCATGTAAAGCAGTGACATGTTTCTTTCATAGCAGTATGTAAAATTTCTTTAAAGGTATTTAAAGAAGGGAGTCTTACAAGTGAAAATATATTTTGCAATTCATTCCATGCCCATAGTGCATAAATATACTTTTTGCTTGGACCCCCTGAAGCATTATGGGAATAAAAGTAAAACTCAGAACATCATTATCCAAAATAAAAGTGAGAAAAAGCATAACCACAGGTGAGTCTGGCCTGGTATGACTTGATTTGGATAAAAATCTAATATGGGAGTATTGCCTGAGCCTCTGGCACTCGACTTCCTGCATTGACCATTAGCGTTTGCAGCGGATATGACTGCGTGCTGCAGAATAGTTCAAGATGGTTGGTATTACTCAGGACACTGGCCTCAGGAAAAAAGAAGGCCTTGACTACACCTGCAGAAACACCAATAGAAGAACAGCTGAATTTCATCATAACTTTCCAGACATCGTTTTCTCATACCTGTCCTATATCTGGACCCTTCCCCTTACTTCCTGTTTTCTCACCCTCCTTGTCTCTTATTCATTACATACATCTGTAGAAACTGACAAAAACTACATAGTATGTATTAGAGCGGCTGTATAGATTTTTTCTCCTGCAAATAATGTCCTCTGTACAAGACTCTGGCGCTGGAAGTAAAAAGATCTCCTGAAACATTTATTTAACATAGAACTTTAATGAGGTGGATGAGTGGGCAAGAGGTGGCCATGGTGTTCCTAGTGAGACTGTGTGTGAGAGAGAGGGAAGAGGAAAGTGAGTCTTCTAGCTGCATACGTGAACAATCATGCAAAATTCATGGCCTGGGAAAATCTGACACCGCTGTCGAGGGACAGGAGGTGAGGAGGGATGAGATAGCCGTGGAGTGGGATTGGAGGGAGATGAAGAGGAATGGATGGAGGATAATGTGGGTGAATAAAGTAGAGGAAGAAGAGGAGTGGGCGAGGGAGGCAGAGCAAGAGGAGGGGTGGAGCTCATGACGTGCAAAGCGCAAGAGAAGAGTAACGAGCCGAGAGTTTATCTGCTGGAGAGATGGGAGAAGAAGAAATATCTGAACGGGAACAGCAGAAGCAGCTAATCTAGGGCCGTGGTCCCCAAACCTTTTCACATCAAGGACCCCTAAACCGACACAGATCAGTCCCTGACTCCCAGGGTCCCCAGTCTGATACGAATTTGACTTTTAGATGTATTCTTATATAACTTGTGTGAAACCCAAGACCAAAACTGTCATATTCTGTCATTGTGTTCCTCATGGATGGAATTATAGTTAATAAATGAATAATACATGATTCCCTGTGTTGCTGGGACCCCCTGAAACCCCCTCATGGACCCCTGGGCGTCCCTAGGCCCCAACTGTGAAAAACACACTGCACTAGAATGTAATAGCTTATTAATGTGACAAAGAATCATCAATCAAATTTCAGAGAAAACAACAGATTTTTTTTTCCTACCAAAAAACCCCCAAAAAAAATAAAAACATAAGTGGAATTTCTGAATGGATGCTCATATTTACAGTGTTTATGTTATGATGTGAACATTAAAGGTTCAGAAACAGAGTGTAATAAAAAGAAAAAGCCCTGTGCTCACACACAGAAACATCATTTAAATGTAATTGTTAATACTGGTACTGGTGGAGGGCATACCTCCAAGGCTCAACAGTCCAATTCAATTAAACGTAATCCCAGTTTGTACTGTCAACCCAACCTAAGAAGGTCCATGGAATTCTGACAAGCAGTTTATATGTAATTGATAAAAATTCAGAATAAAGTCCCATCAGGTAAAGTTAAAGGAAGCCCCCCCCCTTTTATCCAGATCCTCTCCAAACTGTGATGTTTTCTTCTCAGGCTCATTCCTCACTCTGCCAGCCAATTTCATGCTCATCTGAAAATGTCAATGAAGCTCTGTCTGGCAAAAACTCCTCAATCTGCCCCTTAATTCAAATCCACAGCAAAATGTAGTTACATGTCACCCCTTCAACGTTTCATTAAAATCTATCAGGTAGCTGATGTGTTATAGACGGGAATGGTGGAAAAACAATCAACAATATTCTGGATCTGTTCTTTTATCTCGATGCCTGATTCAGAATTTAATAGATTCTTCCTGCTACACAGCATACCCCCCTCCATTTCATCAAAATAAATAACATCTAACATCTAACAAAACATCATCTAGCAAACAAACAAACAAACAGATGGTGGATAGATGACCCCCATGGAGGAGGTAAAAGTTTAAGTTAGATTAAAAAAGAAAAAAGAAAAATAAAGTTATGTTTACAATGAAAACTAGTTCAGCATCTTATTCCATGCGTCTTAATGCTTTATGTATTTTGTCTTCATTGATTCTTGTGATGAAAAATCTGAAGATTCATTATTATTATTTTGTAAATATGTTTCTAATAAATATTAAATATAGCAACCTCTGATCAACCCATATTAATTTCAGACCTTAAATAACATTTTACAATAAAAACCCATCAACCCCACTAGTACAGACGCAGATGATTTAGTTGGTTCTCATTTATCCCTAGTAGAAAAGTGATTTTATGCTATAGTAATATTATATCTGATGTAAATGATCTTGTACAAACATTGTAAATATTATCAATATTAATATAAATATTAATTTTGTTCATTTACATATACACATATTGTTTTTATTTACTTTGTACAGTGTCCAAACTAATGTGGAAGCACCAGTTTAATAATAAAAACCATTCTATTCTGAACATGCTTTATATCACAGCCTATAGTAAACAGCTACGATGAAGCTCATCAGAATGAGGTGCACAGCTTGAATACCGTCATGCATTAAAAACCTAATGCTGGACTGTTTCCAGACACCATTCACTCTAATTGGCTCTTATACAATACATGAGGGTCGATGAGTGTTCATGTAACTATGAAATCATCCACAAATGCTTCCAAAAGGCAGCAGTGTGCATAGCAATGACACATTTGTCTCCAGGAGCTGCTCTCTGGTTTATTTGCTCCTGATAAGTTAATACTAGCAGAATGCATAATGGAGGTAAAACCCTGCCGTCCCTTATCAGCTGCCGTATGCTGGACATAAACTGCTAATGCAGAACCCTTCTGCGGTGTACTAATGTAATTTAGAGATAAGGATGTGTTTGCATAGAAGAAAAGAACTGAATATGAATGTGTCTGCTGATGCTCTCAGTTCAAATAATTAAGCAGATAGGTTTTTCAGCCCTAAGTGATCGTCCTACAGTAGTGTGTCTGCTAAAAGCCTGTAGCTCATGTACTGTATGGAGTTGTGGTAGAAAAAAAATGGCCGTACTTAAGAGCACTCAGTATGGAGCAAATGGTTGGAGTGAACATCCATCTACGTCAGTTTTAATCCTATTTTCTCTCCTCTCCCTTTATGACACAACATCCACTGCTTGCCTTTCGTGCTTAACCCACCATGGTCTATCGACCCGCAGGCTGGTATTTACAGTGTTTCTGTTAGTATCTTTATGATGAAAGGCGGAGAAATGTTGTTTGAATGTTGCTGGAATCTGAAGACGCCTCTCTAACGCGTCTTTATTCTCGGCAGCTTGTTCGTGACTCACTGTGACCTATGATGCTGAGGAAAGAGCTCAAATCCCTCTCTAATATTTGGTTAAACTACAGTGACAGACAACACTTCTAGTCAAAAAACAATATAATATTATTTTAGAAATTTATCCTCCATTTATCTACTATTTCATTCAAATATTCCACTGTTTATGTGAACCTAAGACTTTGGTAGATCCATTTTAAGCACCAAAACAATTTGTCCACAGGAGTAAATGTGTTTCCCCAAGAGATTTGAAGAAATACAAAACTTCTTAATTAAACTTTTCAGCTTTTAGGTCAAATTATGTCTTTACACATCACATCTGGGACAAACAGGAGCCTCGTTTCACAGTAAGATAAGAAGACTGTGCTTTGAATTCAGTTATAAAACAATGGAAAGTCCCTTTAAAAGATGAATTAATAAGATATGTAAAGATCAGGGTTTCATATCAATGGCATAAATAGATTTTTGAATACTGTGCATTATAGAATTTACATAATAACAAGCAGAAACTCTTTTCTCTTGATGCCTTGAGCCAGGGATTATGTGTTAACAAAGACACGTTTTGTAACTGATGAATGAATTATCTAATAATCTCATTAGTCTAACTGCCATTGTGTTTAATATGTCACAGTGATTGTGGATGGAGCCAGTTTCAGTCTAAGAGGGGGCAGTGAAAGAAGATACTCTTTACTTTATAGATACTTTATACTGATGTCATCAGTATAAAGTACTGAAAATACATGTTTGTTTTTTTATTACTTGCATTCACAATTTAAAGCAACAGTTCAAACGTAAACTATGATTGTATAAAATTACATTTCATCCTTTTTTTTTCGACTGAAGTCTTTATTGTAGCCTGCAGGCTAAAAGCATTAATGTGGACCCCGTCTGAGGGGGCTGCACATGCTTGAATGCTTGTAGATGCATTGCTAGATGAGATCGACAAGACCTTGTGACCCCTGCGTATGTCAGTACTCACAAAAACAAAAACAAAAACAAACTAAACTCTCCTGTTAGACCCGACAGAGGCAACGTCAGCAGAGCTCAGGAGGAGGTGCTGTAGCTGTAATGAGAACATTCATTATCGTGTTGTTGCTTGTTTCTGTTGTTTACTGTTGTTTCTGTTGGTCTGTCTGTCCATCTCTTCCTCTTCAGTACTGTGGACAGTGTTGTGGTGAGAAAAGAAACTCCTGATGTTGTCTCACTCCTTCTTGGCCCATGCTCCATCCTTACACGTTTCATGGCCAGCCAGTAGTTTTTGCATAACAAACAAACAAACAATCGACTGTAAACATGACCTCCTTAACTCTTCTGTTGTGTTCCAGTCTAATGTGACCGATTTACAAGTTTTTTCTCTAAAAAATGAAGTTTATTTCATGTTTTTATTATAAGGCTCCATGACTTTGTTCACACATGACAGCTAAACACACAAAATACATTTTGAGAATTTCTATTAAATTTTGGCTGTTTTATTAAATAGTGTACACCCTTTGTGTTCCCGGTCAAAAATGGCCGGTCATTAGAAATGTCCCTTTTGGCTTCCATGGCAACCCCAATCCCCTGTCCCCAATAGATTTTTACCCCATGGGCACCACACCTGATGGCAATTGTCAAAAACAACATTGTTACAATTATATCTACAACTTTCTCACAGCTCAGGTATATGAAGCTTTTTTCAGGCCTTCCTCTCAGTTCATTCTGTTCAGCACGATGGTCAAGTGATGTGAGCTCAGGTCAATGAGGCCTACAGGACATAAATAGCAAACAGAAGTTCAAAACTTGTAATGTTCACACAAACTTGAGTTGATAAAAAGATGCTACACAACATTAGGTGATAATATATGTATTAGTATGGATTTATAATCAGCTAAAGTGGAGCAGTCATTTTTGACAGGGACCACCAAACTAGTAAACAGGAAACAAACCCAACAGGAGGGTTAACAGAGGTAACCTGACCATATAAGGTTAGAATTGCATTTGCAGCCTTTTTAGTCTATAAGTGTAGAAAGTGGAACACAACAAACTAATGACCTCAGTTATGTTCTGGAAGCCTGAGGCTGACTGATGTCTTTCTGCTGCTTCCTTTAAAGCAGAGCACACAGATGTCTCTGTCAATGTTATTGACCTGATATTGATCACAACATGATTAACTAACAGCTGAAGGAGGTGATGATGATGATGATGATATCATAATTATTTTATATCTATATATACAAATATCTAGTCTGACAGGAAAAAGAAGAATCGCTTGTACAGTATGTTGTACTCAAATGTATTCATAACTTCTATGAGAATCAAAAATGTCTCATGACTTTTGTGTAAAACAACAAACAGCTATTTTCATTACTGCACAAAATTCCCAATAAGGAGAAACGGCAAACTGAAGGATGAGGCTGTGGAGTGTCCCATATATAGGATGAGGTCTGTGCAGCTCATTTTCTTTGTAGAAACCTGCTGCATATCCAGACACCAGCTTCTGGCAGCGTTCCTGAGGAATCTTAGCCCATTCCTCATGGACAAAGGCTTCTAGTTCTGGAGTATTCCTGGGTTTACCTGCTGCAACCACCTTCTTCAAATTCTACCAGAGAATTTCTATGAGGTTCCAGTCAGGCGACTGTGACGGCCTCTAGAATGATACGGGACTTCTTCTGAAACCAAGTCTTCGTGGACTCTGAGGTCTGCCTGGGATTATTGTCCTTTTGAAACGTCCAATGAAGGCCAAGCTTCATCTTCCTCACAGATGGAGACGTTTTCTTCTAGGATTTCCTGACCCTTGATGGGATCCATCTGACATCAGCTTCATTCTTCCTCCTCCAGACATACCGCTGATCCAGAGGCCCCAGAAGTTCCAGTTTGGTTTCATGGCTCCACAGAACAGCATCCCAAACCTTCTGGGTCTGATCTAGATGGTTCTGAGCTACTGGAGCTCACTTTTCTGGTTTCTGGTTTTGATCATTGCAAAGAGCTATTAAATAATATATTTTGGCAATAAACCTGATTTTCAATGGGAATAATTTTACTTCCAACTATATTTACAAGTACTACACTGATTTATCTAAAACATGGTTATTAATATACGGAAAATATGGATGTCTCTAGTTTCATATTTGGCACAATTTAAAAAAAACAAACATAGGGTACACATTCAGTTCTTCCAATTAGCTTCTTCATAGTTCACACAGAACTAGTTGGATGGAAACATGGATTATGATAAATGACTCTTTACCTGAAAAGGAGACATAGTCTTGGTGTTTGCTTGGTTTGATGACATGTTGCTGATCGGATGTATTGGAACAGGGACAGATGCTTGGATGGTGATGAAAGCTGTCGCATCACTACAAACATTTATTTTACTCATCACTGCAGACCTTTCACCTGTGAGACAAAACAAAAATCTAATCAGACAAGTCCTCTTTTGAGCTAGGAAATGGGAACAACTTGTGATTTCAGTAGTTACCGTTACATCGACTGATTTTAAGATTTTATTGATCACTTTAAAATCACATCTTCTAGCTTTATAACAGAACTGATAACCCTTATGAGCCTGCTGGCGACCTTAGACTCTTGGGTCGGGCACTTATGTGCCAGAGTCAAGGCTCAAATCTAAAGATGACGATGCAGTCAGTCCAGCTTTGGAACAACCTACCCAAGGAGATGAAGCTTGCAGAATCAGTGACCTCTGTCAAATCACTTATAACACATTTAACAGGCCTGCTATTACGTGATGTCATCATTTGTTTTTTAATCCTTTTATTCTATAGTTTTATTGTTTTTTTTGTAGCATGTGGGATGTCATCTTTTATTGTTTTATTCCTTTTGCATTATTTCTTATTTTGTGATGTGATGTCATCTTTTTATTGCTTTAAAAGCTTTAATCATTTTCATTCTCTTTTTGATTGTTATTTTGACTTTCTTGTTGTTTTTGTCATCCGTTGTGTATCTTGAGTCATTTTATCCTCGTGTTTTTAAATTCATCATCTCTGTCTTGCGTTCTTTTGGTCTTATGTCTTTGCATGATCTGTTGTTACATTACCTTTACATTACATTATCTAGTATCCTTTGTAAACATTTATTTTTAAGTAGGCCTATGCTATATACATAATTTTATTTATTATTATAGATTTCAAGCCAATTTTCAGACGGTGGGTATTTTACCTGTGGGTGACAGATAAGGGCTGATTTGTCTAATTCTAGCTGTTGAGGATATATATCAGCTATAATAATCCAAACCAAACAGTGACATGAAGAAAGGCCAGTTATTCTCCTTATTCAAGTGTTAAAGCAGTAAACTGAAATGGTTGATTGTAAAATATTGCAGCCCCTCTTAATCCTCTTTTTCCCCTGGAATCCTTAGTTTTATGTCTGTCTATAAACATGTCTCAGTCCCACACTTTTTAGCTGTTTTAGCTTTTTGTAATCATTATTGCACTGCCACTACAGGAAAGAGAAGACCTACACACTGATGTTCATGCTGAGCACTCAGGCTGTATAATGATTTCACTTGATATCCAGGGAAAAGGCATGAATTTTTCATCAACCTCTTGGAAAAAAAGATTATTAAACATGAGGCAGAGTTAGAGGAAAGGCCTCTAGAAGTAATTGGGCCTGGGCAAAAAGAGGAGGATTTAACTGGTTTAGATTAGTTTTCTATATTCATAATCATCAAATACAAAAATGTTATTATGACCACTGTAAATGTTCAGGTTGTCAAGTGGACGTTTTCTCATGTAGCACTCAAACATCTAGTCAGGTATCTGTTGAAGACAGAAATGCCTTACCATTAGGTCGCCCTTTTGGCTTACCAGTTAGAGCATGTATCAGTGGGGGAGTCAGGCTGTCAGAGGGGCAGGGGTGAGGAAAATTACTAAAACACAGCTGTGTGTGGTGGAGCACAGCACACACGATAAAACTTCAAATTGTGTTACTGTGTGACTCAGACAGACCTCTATAATAAAAACACACTTGGACGATACTACATTAATTATTTATCCATTTTTTAACCATTTTGGTGTCACGTGAGGCCAGTTAATTTTCACAGCATCACATTTCTCCACTGGAAGGGCAACATAAAGGGCACTTTGTCTCATTTTCTCTCCTGAAAGAGCATCCATTATGGCTCTTGGTCAGGTTTTCTCCAATGAAAGGGCACATTGGAGGGCACTTTATCTTGTTTTCTCCACTGGAAGAACACCCATTATGGCTCTACAATACATTTTGTCCGCTGAAAAGGCACTGGAGAAGGTACGTTATCATGGTTTTGTCCATTGGAGATGCTCCCAAGAGATCACTTCATCTTGTTGTCTCCACTGGGAGGGCACCCTATACGGCTCTCTATCATGGTTTTCACTTTTGTTTTCACTAGAGGGGCTCCGTGAGGCACTTTCTCACATGTTATCCAATAGAATGGTACCCTAAGGGCACTTTATCATGTCTTTTCCTGTGGGAGAGCATCCCATCTGGCTCTTTATAACATTTTGTCCACTGGAAGCTAAGAAGGCATATCATGCTTTGTCCATTGGAGATGCTCCCAAGAGATCACTTCACTTTGTTTTCTCCACTGACAGGGAACCCTCCATGTTTCTCTGTCATGTTGTGTCCAGTCATTGGGCACAAAAGGGCACTTCATCACATTTTCTCCAATAGCATGGTACCCTAAGCATACTTCATCATGTTTTGTCCACTGGAGGAAAACCCTCTAGTGGGCTTTTTAAAAAAAAAAAAAAATTTTTAAGCATTTTCTTTTCACTGGAGGGGCATCCTAGAGGGAAATGCATCATGTTTTGTCCACCTTAAGGACACTTTACTACTTTTGCCTTTCTGGTGTGTGGTGGGCTCCATGTCTGGGGTCTGGGTGGGTCCCAGGTGTGCGGGTTTTCGGGGACGTGGGCCTCGCTCGTGCCTTGGGGAGGTCGGCTTCTGGCTGGGCCTGGGGCCTATTGTACTCTGTCCTCTGTGGCCCCTGGCTGGCTTTCCCTTGGGGTGGGTGTGCGGTTTGCCCGGGGGGCACGTGGCCTGGGGCCCTTCATGCTCTGTGGAGCCGTGGGGCGATGAGGTGGTTTGAATCCTTCTCTGCCTACTGCTGGAGGTCGGCGTGGTGTAACGACCCACCACTTAAAACCACATCCCATGACAATCTCTTACACACACACACACACGCACATTAAGGTGAACAAGGTTACACAGTTATGGTTATAATGTTGATTCTATTTTATATATATCACTGCTGTTATTGTTATTGTTGTTTTTGTTCTTGCACTTTACCACATTTTTTCCAGTGGATGAGTAACCCTTAAGGCTCTTGATCACATGTTGTCCACTGGAAGGGCACCATAGAGGGCTCCTTGTCATGTTTTGTCTACTGGAGAGGAACCCTAGGGGGCACCTCAACTTGTTTTTGCCACTTTATCGTGTTTTCCCCACTGGAAGGGGGCCTAGATGTTAAAGATGGTAATCTAATCTGCAGTTTTCTGTAGTGGTAAATAGAAATATTTGTTCCTGTGCAGAGGCAGCATCATATCATATGACATGGTTTAGCTATGTATTATGAGTTTTTAGAGACTCATGGGGTCCATGTCCGCCCTAGAAGATGGAGCCTTCACATCCAGACAGTGGGCAGATTTGCGTGACACATCTCCATGTTCACAGGCCGTGCACGTCTCTCCACCTCGACGAGCCGGAGCTGCTCACTGTATGGGAGGAGATTCAATATTTTGACGCTGTCTGAGAATCATCACATTTTGATTCGCACAGACAATCAAACTGCAGCAGCTTACATAAATCACAAAGGGGAGCGCGCTCAGCTCAGCTCAGCTCATCCCAGTCAGACAGCTACTTTGCTGGGTGAATTGAACACAGCAGTCCCTCTGTGTATGGAGAGCTGTTTTCTATCCTACTGTTCTCTGACTGTTAGACTGTATAACCATCATCTCCACCTCTCACAGACGTAGGCTTTATGTTTTTTCCTCTTGTCATTCCCTTTTGTTGAAAAACGGCTGTCGTAGTTTTTCTGTGCGCTCCGTTGGATTGTGATGCACCATTGAATGCTGATGCATTGACAGGGTAAGCACTGGTCATGTTGTATCACATTACTGTAGATGACCAAATGGGGTGTGGACCACATCCTACTTCACCCTTATCCCACTGGTGATAACTGCAGAGGCTGAGACCTATACGAGATTGAACATTAGTTACGCACCATAGCTCTGGGTTTTATGAGTATAGGCTCAGCATACTGTGGGCCCCGCTGGGGTCTTTTAACCAGCTGAGGAAAAGCTGGTTGGGAGCTGAGTGTCTGTTTATACACAAGCTGAAACAGTGGTGGGGCCGACGTAGAAGACCGGCTTTGGTTAAGAGTCTTCATGGTGAACCCATTGGTGATGGCCTTTAGCCCTGTTCAACCAAAGATTTCCAACCAGGCAAGATGATACTTATTTCTACATCTACGTGTCTGTCTGAGACCCAAGCACTGAACTCCCATTTGACTCAATGTGATGGGTTAACATGTCCAGAGCAGTGACTCTCTGCTCTCCCATTCACAGCTGTTATGTTTTCAGGCTTTTTTGATCAAATATGACTGAGCATAGTGATTGTGAGTTACTTGCTGCTGTTGCATGTCTAGTATTGATGTGATGGTGAAAGACATAAGAGGTGAGAGAATTGTGAGTGTGTGAGAGAGAGATTGACACAGAGTGAATGCAAAAAGGAGCAGAAGGAGGTGTTGGTAGTGAAGTTGTCAGTTTAGCAGTAAATTAAGATTTTAAGACTTTGTTAGTTCCTCCAAGAAAGGGAATGAAAGAAATTGATGAGGTGATGCAATTTCATCCAGCTAACAGTTTGTGACTGCACCAGCTGATTTTGATAAGAGCCTCTGATTGGCTGGTGAAGCAAACGATCTGCCTAAAAGCAGCCATCGGTGACTTACGGGCTGAGTCGAAGGCCATTGCCATCAGCAGAGTAAAGCTGAGACGGGTCTGTTCACACTGCTGCAACTCTTTACTGAATCGTTATAAACAGGGGTGCACATAGGTCTGATTGTCAAAGGAGCCCCTGAAGATGCTTCTTGGTTCTCACCTTTTTGCACTGCATAAAGCAGACATGTTTTAGGTCACTGTCATCACTTGGAGCCACTTGAATTTGAATGGCAGGTAATAGCCTCCATATTTTCAACAGTCTCTTGTCTCCATGCAGAACATCTGATACTGTGAAACTTCCATTGTTTAGCAAAGACAATGCTATACTCACCTCATCTCTTCTTTAACGGTTCTTCTTTCTGTAAATAAAGGCTTAGTAACTTTACAATGGAGCGTGTAAATGTCTCACAGTATGGGACCATGCTATCAGCTGACTTAGCACAGTTTTCAAGGATGTGGGCGGTACACAGGATATGCAGAAAAGTTAATCCCCGATCGCCACCATCTCACGCAATTTGGGAACAAAATTGTTGTAAACTCCAACACTGACTGCAGCTCTGTGTGCAGACTGAAACCAACTTCATCTTCCACTCATCCCATAAACCACAAGCATGGAAGGGTTGCAGAAGCCCCTTTACTATGTCCTGTGCTGTTTGATAATGAATTAATGAATAAATTAAACTCTCCTGTCGTCAGACACAATGTATACAGTGGTGGTATGAAAAAGCGCTTCTTGTTCTAATACAGAGCATTGTTTATTTTGACCACGCATGCACACCTGGGCCCCACTTATGTGCACCCCTGATTATAAAACAGTTTGTCATTTTGTGAATCTTTGGTCTGAACTAAGCTTTAGAGGGGATCTTGGAAGCTTCCAATAGGAGATGCTTCAGATGCATGTCTCCAGATCTGAACCTCATCAATACACTGTAGAATGATGTGAAATGTGCCACCATTCAGTCATCATGGCGCTGTTACAATGTAATCCCACATTCTCACCTGCTAACAGGCTCATGTTGTTAGAGAAAGAGGGATGCTCTTAATTTCATTTAATTATATGTTCCACGCAGTGATTCTTTGTGGAATTTACCAGCATCAGTTTGAGGAGGGAGGACGTACAGCTGGTGCAGTGAACATAAATGAGAGTGCAAATAATGTCTTTCAAAATCTGTCTCCATCTTCTTCAGTTGTTTAAGAGAACGCTGCAACACTGTTTTTGTTGTGAATCACTAGAAATGGTATCTAGGCTAAGAAAACCAGACTTAAGCTTTTGTCAGTGTGTACTGGTGGTGTGTACGGACTGTGCAGCTCATACATTTTTGATGCTGTTTGCATGCAGCAGACAGTTTGCACTGACACAAACAGACGAGTGTGGACTGAAGCAGGCTATGGATGGACGCATGGATGGAAAAGACTGAGGCTCAGTAGAGCATGGTTAAATTTGTTGAAATGAATTGTTAATTCAATTATACCACTTTCAAATACTGTTCACTGTAAAAAAAAACAACCTCCTGCTTCCTCACTCCCCTCCCACACTTCCTGTCATCTCTGCAAGCTGATCTATCCAAAATAAAGGCTGAAAAATACCCAAAACAATAACGTAAAAGAAGAAACTCTGACGCCATCTAAAGCTCTGAATGTTTTCTCTCCAACATGTTGGATAGATTATTGCATCAGGGACAAGAACTAAGCACATCCAGACCCCAGAACAAACCAGTTTTCTGCTGAAATAAGACTCCACAGTGGAAATGTGATTAACTAATAATAAATGTGAACATAACATCAACTAAAATGACAAAAGGGCATTTTAATACAGATTAGGCAACAATGCTGGACTCACCTCAGCTGATTTTGTACTGTAGTTGTGTAAATTCCTGTTTATGAACCTTTGGGGGGCCCATCAGTCAGAGCCTGCTTTGCCCATTCAACCTTGGTAAACTTTGTTCATGCAGCAGTTTATAGGAAGTAATTAAAAGTGTAATAATAAGTGGATATTCTATATTTTATTAACTGCTGTCATTTAGTCCGGCTTAATTGAACGTTAAATGCTTTTAGTTATGGCCCAGAGCTGGGAGTCGTCAGCATCCATTATGATAGTCTGTCTTATAATGTATCCCATGGCTGTCCACAGAACTCTGTTAGCTTTTGGGGGAGGCAATGACTGTCAAATTCAGTTTGGACACGACTGTATGGGGACAGCATCATACAGAGTCGTGTCAATGAGACTCCCTGGTTTCAACACCATTTAAATTGTAGACGAGTGTCTTGGAGAGATTCTATTATATTTTACCTCCATGTTATTTTTATGTCAGGGGGATGAAAACTTTTGTCATCTATAACACATTTCACCTGAATTTACACACATATTAACCATAACAAACAGTTGGGACTTTTGATATTTTAAATTTTCTACAATGTAATTTTTTGTTGTTTCCATGTAAAGATGATTTATGATGATTTATTTGAAGTTTGGTCATCTTCTCCATAGAATATATCCAAGGATATAAATCCCCTCTCCAAAGGAATGGATGATGTGTCATACAGTGATGAATGTGGTTCATACATAATCTCACAGCAGTGAGAAAAGTGAAGGTTCTGAGTGAATTACAAGAACAACATCCTCAGCTTGTTATTTTGTGCTCTATTGGCTCATAGGTTTACTGCTGGAGTCTGACTTGATGGACCTCCAAACATATTCACATGAATAAACACAAAACGCAGCTCTTACGTCGATAACATCTATTCAGACTCTAAAGAATATGGAAAAACGTTGCTTTCAAAGACTCTCTGAAAGCGCCGCTTTTATTATGCTGTTCTTAAAATCTCTTATCTAATCTCTGGCTCTAGGTATCCAAACCTCCCAGTAGGAAAAACAAAAAACATCACTGATGATTCATCTTCATGCTGCAGTAGTTTCACCTGATCTGAATACATCACCTACTCTGAGGCTGTGGAGTGTCTGCAGAGCTGAGAGCCTGACAGACTCACCTCACATCACCCATACAACAACTTTAATAACAACTTCATTTACTAGGAGGATAAACCCCTAGAGATGAACCATCTCGTTTTGAAGGGGTCCTCAAGCACCAATAAACAACAAATGATTGATTGTTTCAATTTATGCTATTTTCCTGTACTTTCTAATCACCTAATAGTTTCCAGCTGCACAGGTAATATCAGTGCTTTGATAGCAATTTATGCCTGTTTGAAAGCACCATTACAAAAACTTAAAACTGTCAACATCCAACATCCATCCAAACATCCAAACCTTAATGTACTGTGAAAATTAAAAATGTCTTTTTATCTCCAGACTTAAGCTTTTGTCAGTGTGTGCTGGTGGTGTGTAAATCAAATATTCATTACATATAAAAACCACACACACACACACACACACACACAAATCCACTAAGTCATACAGAAGTGATGAGCTCTTCTTTCTTCATCCTAGGTCGCTGTAAGTCACTTATGATCCATGTCCAAACTTAATCTGTAATTTATCTTCTGACTCATGTTCCACTCACTTCATCCACTTTGTAGTGAAACCCAATGTACTCACACATCCACAGGAGGCAGGGAAACGTTGAGTGTATATTTATTTGACGTCACACAAAGCCTGTTCCAAAATGTATCCAAAACACACACGTTGTTATCTGCTATGTACACGTTATACACGCTGTACACATTACATTGTACACGGTCATAAGCTGGTTTCCACCCAAACCTATTTCAGATTTCTCTACATCCTGGCATCACATGTTTTCAGGGCATTATTGCACATGTGCAGTCAATTACCTTACTGAACAAACTGTCTCAAACAAACAAAACATATGCCATTGTATTCTAGTACTTAAACCACAAATAATCCTCAAATACACTTGACCTGTACATACTGCAGATTAACTTTTACATGCACTTAAATAGAACATGTAATCACAATAGAAACTATTTTGGAGCTAAAATGAAATTCTGAAGCAAAGCTTAACTAAATCTGAAATCTCCAGACTGGTATGAACATAATTCTGGTACAGAGATTTGATGCCCTGGATTCATGCATGAGCAGGTGGAAAAACTGATACCCAACCAAACATGTCCATCTTTTGTTGCTGTGACCTGACCATTTACTGTGAAACTGTAATTGTAATTAAACAAGACAGCAGTCAGAGAGCACAAACCTCAAACCTGTATGTCACTGCACCTATGTAATAGTCCCATGGTAGTTTGATCATCATCATGTGACTCCTTGACCATTAAAACCTTTGGGAATCACACTGGTATCATTATTAGTGTGCCAGTAAGTACACTCTTAAGATCCCTTGCCTTGCTGTCTTTGTGGTGATATTGGTGTGATTGGTCCAGGACATGTCCTCACTGAAGTAAGAACCAGAGGAACCATTAGCTGCTGATTTTCTCCATCGTCTTCTCATTGACTACATTATAGTGTTGTGTCCTATTCTATGTTGCGGCCTTTATACAAATTATAGAGGATCCGGTGTTTCGGGAAGAGAGGAAATAATAATTTTTGACTAATCGCTCAAATCATATGATGGTAGAAATGATCTACTGGGCCTTTTGGTGACAGGGAGAATGTTTGAAACATGAGGTCTAAACTGTCTGAAGACATCCATCAGTTGATCTGCACTCACCTCCAGAGCTCAGGACGCCATCAGTTCCAGGTGTGTTACTAATCCTTGTGAAGGACCAGCACACTCGTCTCTGGTTGTGACTGGTGGTCAGGACTCCTGGGCCTCTACCTCCTCAACTGGAAGGTTGTTCTTAAAGTGTGCATGTATTGTATGCATCAGTTTGTTCTTTTATAATTTGACACCGATGTCCCCTTTAACCCAGTGCTCCCAATGTCTATGTTTACATACACAAAATATCCCATTTTTTGCCCTTATTCTGAATGAGACCACATTCCTACAAAGCTGTTTATACTGCTAATAAAAAAATGAATATTCTAATATCCATCTGTACTTGCAGCAGTGCGTACTCCAATTACTGTAATGACATACAGCCTATGGAGAAATTCCCCTCCTTTATTATCTGTATTTGCCTTCATTGTTACTCTTCTGCAAGGTTTCCAAAAATGTGTCCTGGCTACACTTTCTATTGCTGTGGACGCTTGAAAAGACTCCAACACACACCTTGATGCAAAAGTCGATGCACTTGGTTGATTGACAGTTACCGTTAAAGCCACCATGGACCACATGGGGATTCTGATAGAGGGTGCACAGCAAGGATAGGTGGGAGAGAGCGATCCTCAAAGAATTCAGGGATGGAAAATGGAGAGAAAGCTTCTGCATGTCCACGAGGTTGAGTCGAGAGAATCATGGATCCCCAGGATGTCACTGTGGATGCACCTGTTCCATTGGAGATGCGAGTGGAAATAGAGCTGTTCTAGTCGGGTAGCTCTGCCACATATAGCATCATCGCCAACCAGTCTAAGGTTCATAAATGAATGAAAATGATAGATGAAACCTTTACTGTCCTTTGTTGCAAAGTTATGGTTTCAGTTGTCACACATGATCTCAGAGTACCCACACAAGAGGAGGAATGTACTGTTGCACACTGATTTCAAATGGCCCACCATATCCCACAAATCATTGGGTGCCTTATTAGGATCCATATTCCTGTTCTCCCACTATCTGATGGATACTGGGACTTTTCCAACCACAGAAACTGGCCATCGTATGTTCTTCAAGCAGTTGTTGATGACAAACATTGGTAAGTAATAGTAGTGGTTTCTGTGATTCCTAGAAACTGTGGTAGAAACCGAAAGACGCATATTTCAAATATGTCGTTTACATGTCCAAAGAATTCTCCTCAAACCAAATAATATCATCATATCCCAGGTGTCTCAATCAGAAAACACTATTTTTGAACTCAAGCCTGATTCAGAATATCCAACCAAATATGCTGTTTACATTTATAACAGACATCACATGTTGTTGTGATATGTTCACGTTTTTAAACATCCTGTATTTCCACTCAATGTTTTACGTACAATTAAAAGAGAATTCATTGACATCTAAGTGAAAAGACTTTTAGGATGATGACTAACCATTGTGTCTCATTAGATGATGTTATTGGAGTTCAGGGGAGAGCTGCTAACTTTATCTTACATCCAACATCCAGGTAAAACAGGTACAACACAGTAATGCTACACAATATGCTAGTTGTTAACACGGTGGTGTTCAAAGTGTTTGGTTCTTATGAGAAAATCCTTGTCCAGTATATTAATGCTCAGTTACTATCAGTTAGACGGACATTCTAAGGATTGACGTTTATATTAGAGCAAGTAGACAAACTCTTCAATACTTCTCTTGGCATATGAAGAGATCCAAAGCATGACAGTAAGCATACTGTATGCCTGTTACACCCCCAAGTTGTAATACCGGGATTTAAAAAAAAAAAGGAGGGAAACATAGACAGACTGATAATCAGAAAATCAAAGGTTTATTTACAAATTAACAAAGATGAAAGATTTAACAAACATGGCCTCCTTCTAAGGGAAGGCCAATAAAAGCACCCTTTCTAAAGAAAGTAGAATAGACTCCAATGAAGTGAGAGTTTACCACACAGCACAGAAAGCAGGCCTTTTTAAGCTCATGCCCTGATTGCAAAGTAGCCTCAGCTGCAGGTACAGGTTCTCTCCACAGGAGGAGGAGAGGAGGAGGAGAGGAGGTGTAACCTGCAGGGCACAAACACACACAGCACTAGGGCCATAACAAAGCTCAATAACAAGTCTTCTCTAAACCTAATACATAATAGATGATGTAAAAGTGTCCTGTTTTTCATATTGTCATCTTTCTTATACATATTGTAAATCCTGTGTCTGTCTGACCTTTTTTGACTTGTTATTCTGCATCAGACTATGCAAAGCACTGTTCATGCCAGACTCACGTCTAAATAATTCCAAGGACAGGGACACTGATAAGCATGAATTTACGTCTTTGTTCAGTCCCTCCTGTGTTCTCATCTTTTAACGACTATTGTGAGGGAGAAGAACTTCACTTCTCCTGCAGACATCCGTGACACATGCATGTCTGTTTGTGAGGTCGGTGTGCAAACGTATGCCATTCAACCTAACAGGAAGACAACAGAGTGACTGATGAGTTTTTATTCAATAAACCTGTCACCACAGTCCATACTCATAATCTCCATGCATCATGAAAAAGTAACAGACATCTTCAAGATGCTACTATAGAACCTAATGCACCATGCGGAGTGATGATGTAGATATCTATGATTTAAATAGTCATTTTCAAATGAATTGCATCTACTGTCTGTGCTTCGCTCTGCATATTTCATAATTCTGTTCAGCTTCATAACGTAAAGCACATAGTAAGCATAAAACATCCTCACCTTCCCTGACCCCAACCAGCAGGAGCTGAGAACTGAAGAACCCATTAAAGAAAAAGGATAACAAACATGTGGTCCCTGCCAGAAACAGGGCTGTGATGAAGCATTTTGCCTTTTCAGCTCTTGCTTTTAAGTGCAAGTGTGTGCAAATAAATGAATGAAAGAACTAAATTCAGATAATCTTTCATAGTGAGGAAACCTATCAAGTCAACAGCATCTATAACAGAGTCATTTTGAACACAGTAAAGTTGATATGAAGCTGACCGCATTGAATTTGTTTTAGTTTTTTTAATTTTGGAGGTTTGTTTAATGAAAAACTCCATGTCACTTCTGCATGCTAAGGATCCTCAAGTGCTCTACTGCTCATACGTACTATATAGCAAAGACAGTAAACTCCCTCATGTTGGCTGTAGGGGTAACTTTACGGACCACTGTGGGCTGCTGGTTCTAAGGTCATGTGTGGTTCTTACTCTCGTAATACAGGAGGAGGAATTACTGAAAATGTTCAGCTTCTATTTTCAATGTAAAATAAATTAATTAAACAAAGTACAATTTCATCTTGAAGAACAACAAACAAGAATTAGTTAACAATTAGTTACCAAAAACGAAACTGACAACCTGAGAGGAGCACTTTGTCATATTCAGAATCATTACTAAAGTTTCATATTTTTAAGATTTCCATGTTTTTATGACATAATTAACTAGAATGTCACTCTGCCAAGGTGTGCACATCTGTTCAGCTTGTCTGACCCATGAACTCAACCCTCCACACAGTTTTGTGGAAATGTTTATTTAATGTGTTTATGCATCAGGGGAAATGTTGAAAAAAAGCAATGTTAAAGAAAGTGGAAGAAAAACTCCTGGGTTGGTCCCTTCAACCTGATCCTCATAAAAATGGATTTTCTGTCTTGACCCATTCTTCATCTGTCCTCCAGGTCTTGTGTAAATGAGTCCAGTATTTTTTGCATAATCCTGCTGTCAAACAAACAAACAAACAAACCAGCTGATTGAACCGAATGAAAACATGACCTCCTTGGCAAGTATCATTGTGATAAGTAATCATTGACAGTGTATTATACTGTATATGTTCTATAATATAATGGAAATGAATTAGTTATTTTTATAATGTGATTATATAATACTTATCAAGGGTAATCTGTTTATTCCCAACCATTGATACAAGGTTCATTTGGGGTACAAGTGTTTTTGAAACCAAACAATTCATCTGAGATTAGATCTATTTTAACACAATACTATCAGAGAGGGTATCAAACATGTCTCAAATCATGTCTAACATCATGTGGCACATGATATTAGACATGATTAATAATGTATAAAGCCTGACGTGTGATGCAACATAATCATCATTATGGCACTTTTAATCAAGATTCATTAAAAATGAGCTACTTTAGAATTCATGTTAGCACAAAATGATTCACAGCGTTAATGAACTTGGAGATAAATGGAATCCTGTGTCCTCTGTTTGATACAAGGGGAATTTACATTCTGTCACTGATTCTATATCTTTCTATCTATTAACCCTCCACCTGTTAATGACCACTGTTTGAAGAAGGACCAGTAGATAGATAGATGATAGATAGATAGATGATAGATAGATAGATGATAGATAGATAGATAGATAGATAGATAGATGGATAGATGATACATAGATAGATGATAGATAGATAGATAGATAGATGGATAGATGATACATAGATAGATGATAGATAGATAGATAGATAGATGATAGATAGATAGATGATAGATAGATAGATGATACATAGATAGATGATAGATAGATAGATGGATAGATGGATAGATAGGTGATAGATAGGTGATAGATAGATAGGTGATAGATAGGTGATAGATAGATAGATAGATAGATAGATAGATAGATAGATAGATAGACAGATAGATAGATAGATAGATAGATAGACAGATAGATAGACATATAGATAGACAGATAGATAGATAGATGGATAGATAGACAGATAGATAGACAGATAGATAGATAGATAGATAGATAGATAGACAGACAGATAGATAGATAGATAGATAGATAGATAGTCAGATAGACAGATAGATAGATATAGATACTAGATAGATAGATAGATAGATAGACAGATAGATAGACATATAGATAGACAGATAGATAGATATAGATACTAGATAGATAGATAGATAGATAGATAGTCAGATAGACAGATAGATAGATATAGATACTAGATAGATACTAGATAGATAGATAGATAGATAGACAGATAGATAGACATATAGATAGACAGATAGATAGATAGATAGATAGATAGATAGACAGATAGATAGATAGATAGATAGATAGACAGATAGATAGATAGATAGATAGTCAGATAGACAGATATAGATACTAGATAGACAGATAGATAGATAGACAGATAGATTGATGGATTGACAGATAGATAGATAGATAGACAGATAGATAGACAGATAGATAGATAGATAGATAGATAGATAGATAGTCAGATAGACAGATAGATAGATATAGATACTAGATAGATAGATAGATAGACAGATAGATAGATAGACAGATAGATAGATAGTCAGATAGACAGATAGATAGATATAGATGCTAGATAGATAGATAGATAGACAGATAGATAGATAGATATAGATGATAGATAGATAGATAGACAGATAGATAGATATAGATGATAGATAGATAGATGGCAGATAGATAGATATAGATGATAGATAGATAGACAGATAGATAGATAGATATAGATGATAAATAGATAGACAGATAGATAGATATAGATGATAGATAGATAGATGATAGATAGATAGATAGACAGATAGATAGATAGATATAGATGCTAGATAGATAGATAGATAGATAGATAGATAGATAGATAGATAGATGATAGATAGATAGATAGATGGATAGATGATAGATAGATAGATAGATGATAGATAGATATATAGATAGATAGATAGATATAGATGCTCGATAGATAGATAGATAGATAGATAGATAGATAGACAGATAGATGATAGATAGATAGATAGATAGACAGATAGATAGATAGATATAGATGATAGATAGATAGATAGATAGATAGACAGATAGATGATAGATAGATAGATAGATAGATATAGATGCTCGATAGATAGATAGATAGATAGACAGATAGATGATAGATAGATAGATAGATAGACAGATAGATAGATAGATATAGATGATAGATAGATAGATAGATAGATAGATAGATAGACAGATAGATAGATAGATAGATAGATAGATAGATAGACAGATAGATAGATAGATATAGATGATAGATAGATAGATAGATAGACAGATAGATGATAGATAGATAGATAGATAGATAGACAGATAGATAGATAGATATAGATGATAGATAGATAGATAGATAGATAGATAGATATAGATGATAGATAGATAGATAGATAGGATAGTCCGATCATATTAATTTGACAATGTTGAGTGATCTTGATAATGAATGAATGAATGAATACCATACCTTTTAGGAAGTTATTATACATAATATGAAGTTGGAATGTATAAAATAAAACTTGAATATATGGAATGACTGAAATGTGTCAGATATACAACTAAAGTTAGAACATATGGAATGAAAATATTTACTGAACTTTAAATATATTGAATGAAATCTTGAGAATCCATCATCTATAATCATATTTATAATAGCCTTCAGAATTACTTAGCTCTATTGAATGTCATTGGCTGAGTGACTCCAACACCTTGTTAGTTCTAACATGTCTGATAACCATGAACTACCAGGCCTGTAGGGTTCCCTACATTCTGTCTCCCAAAATGCAACAGTGAACACATTTCTTCACTGGTATGGTAACAGTATTGATTATTAGTATTTAACCAATTCAAGCATTTGACAGGTTGTTATTTATCTCTTCTTCACTCAGGATTGGGGGGGGGGGGGGTACAGTCGTGCAGTGGTTAGCATTTTTACCTCACATCAAGAAGGTTATGGGTCTCATGGGGCTCATCTGTGTGCAGTTTTCATCTTCTCCCAGGGTCTGCATGGGTTCTAGGTGGATGAATGGTATCTCTACTGTTTGGTCCTGTGAAGAACTGGTGACCTGTGTACCACACCTCTTAGCTGAGATGGGCTCCAGCCCCGCCACGACCCTGAAAAGATGCTTGGTGGAAGCGGATACTTGGGGAAAAAAACCCATATCTAAAACACACCAGCAAGATGTTTATTATATATATATATATATATATATATATATATATATATATATATACTGTATATTTATTATATATTTGTGTATGTGTGTATATGTGTGTGTGTGTGTTGTTCTCTCAGAAACACTTAGCTCAGACATTATTGTACACTTTTTTTTGTTTGAATAAGCTCTGCTCCTTAAAATGGTCCCTGGTGAATCCCTGCTGCAGTGCAGGATTCAGCAGGGAGTGTAATCAACGTCCTGGTCAATGCAGAACAGACCCCAACAGGTGCGTTTCACTGAGATATAGGAGACACAAAATACACAGAGAAAGAGATTACCAGGCATGGTGATATAACAGGAGGTGGCTGTCCTGAAACAACCAGCAGCAGTGGTGTGTTTTAGAATAAGCAAAGCAAAGTAAGCAAAGCAAAGTATTTGTACTTTGTTCTACAGTGAAATTATCCACCAGATGGATCACCTTCATACGGGATACAGACATTCATGGTCCCCGCAGGAGGAATTATAATGGCCTTGGTTTTCATCTCAGTCAGCTAAAAGGGACATTAAATATTCTATAGGTTTTTCCTCTTGTAAGCAGACAAACATCAGCATGTATCACTACACTAAAATGGAGATTGTCACATGGCTGCTCGTGAGTGTTGAAGCCCAGTTCATCGAGATTAAATAATGTTGTATACTCTTCATCGTGCTTTATTCACTAATGTTATCTGAGCCTACAACTCAATGTCTTTCTGTAAAATGAAATGCTGGGGAATAATTGCATATTATGCAGATTCAGTTCCTGCAGCAGACACTGAGACAGAACTGAGAGAGAGAGAGGAAGGCTGATATTTATTCTCGGTCTGGGAGGCAGACACACTCTCTACATTTAAGAGTAGGATTAAAACTTTCCTTTTTGATGAAGCTTATAATTAAGGCTGACTTAGGCTAGTCTTTAGCTATGCTGCTGTAGGCCTAGACTGCTGGGGGGCTGTTGGGGGACTTCCCATGATGCACTGAGCCTGGGTATGTGGGTAAATGTTGGGTCATTTGAGGAATGACTGGATGTTCTCTGGAAGACTGTACTAATGTTTCATATTTATAACCTGTGGACAGCTGTTCAGGACCAGTCCAGTAAAACATCTCACTAGTACCCAGCTCAGCTTTATATCCCGTTTAATAGAGAGTGAATGGGGGAGTTAAGTCATAAGTTGCTCTGTCAAACCTTGAATGTGGTCACAAACATCATGGCTGCTTGGCTCCCAGTCACAGATGGTCCAAAGCCAGTGCAGGCTGCCAGACTCCATTACACGCACAAGGACATCATGATTACGCATTACAGCCCATTGCATCCAAACTACAATCAGTATGCATCAGCTCGGTGACAAATCTGCTTCAGAAAGCGATACAGAAGGCCTTCTCACTCCTATTGACTGACATGGCCACTTTACAGGTGCAGCTGTTTGCCAGGTCTGTGCTTCTTAGTCTGAACCCTGCCTGTTTTTGCATCATGTTTTTCTGTGTTTGAAGAATTCAACCTTTTGGAAATAGCTAAAGCTGCAGTGGTGGCTTTATATTCACATATCCCCAAACTTCATTTTACTGTAGTGGGAGTACAAACATCAGCAACATTAGCAGCAGCATTAAAAATGACAGGTGCAGCGCCAGGATTTCAACGTTGGGTGGGTCAAAGTAATTCTGGCTGGGCCTTTTAAGTACAGAAGTTAATACTGTTTGCCTCATCTAGTCTCGCTGGTTTCGGTAAAACACATCACGAATTTCATTCTGTTGAAGGCGTCCTGCATGACTGGTTGATTATTACGCTTTTTGAATGACTAAAACATTTTTAAGGTAGATAAATATTAATATTCACATGACTATTTCTATATATTACAAGTGACACTCATGGGTATATTGCAGTAATCATGGGGAAATGAAACTTTATTTAGCCATGCATAAGGTTCTATTCCATCAGATTTCCACAGGGAAGGCCAGTGAGGGTTGCCATGTCTTGTGGTATTTTCTAATAGTGCCTTGGCATTGGTACCTCATTTCTTCTAGATTTAGGGGTGCTGCTACATCCTTGACCCAGCAAGCATGTGATGGTGGATTCTTTCCTCTTAGAGAGAATAAGGGCCCGTTTACACAACAACGTGTTTGCTGTGTTTTCTTTGCGTTTTCAAAACCTTCTGCGTTCACATTGCATTGTGTCTTAAACAATCCCCGTACACATGGATCCGGATAACGATTGAAAACACTGTAGTCTGTATGCCAAGGCAGTAGTTGGTGGTGTAACTTTTCAAAATCAACATTTCAGAATAAGATCACAGTAGTGATGCAGCAAATCCACATTGAAAGCAGCACCTCCTCTGGAACTTCTCAAAATATATAGTGGTTACAGGGTTTGGGGGTATGATGTCGTACATTTTAAAGAGGGTTTCAAACCTTGAAGACCAAATTGGATCAATTGATTGACATGAAAAGAACATATGATATAACCTGTCGGGGTGCTGGTCAACATCAGGATGTAGACCGGCAAGCCTGCTCCTTCAAAAACTTGAGCGCTCTATGTCTCACGCAGATGAGGGAGTTGTGTATTCTCTCAATTGCAGACTGCCAGATCCCATTAGTTAGAATGAATAATAATATAGTCTTGACACAGAGCCCTCCTGGAAGGGGTCCAAGCCAGCACAGACTTCCATGCATCACCCGGGTCTGGCAGCTGGAAAAGAAAGGATGTGTTTACAGCTATAGCCCTGAATTTGTGATCATATTAAATAGTATTTCCTTAGAATGTCATATTCTATAACTAAGTGGTCAAAGGATGCAAACACTACGGAAAAGGCCAGCAATCCATTTCAGTCCCTTATGTGTGAGATAATTTGTTTATATCCAATCCATCCATCTTAAACTGTGACAAAATCCTGAAGGAACTGATGAGCACAGGGTTGATCAGGTGGTATTTCCTGCTTTAGTGGTAGGGGAGCATATAACCTGGAGAGGAGGGCTAGTGACTCGCATCAGAGTTGTTCCATTCTGGACCAAACAGGTCCATCTCCATCTTGAAAGTGGGGCAGCCAAGAATATTTGCAGGCCAGTAGTAATGGAGCTTGGTAGTGAGAGATGCTGCTCTGACTTGCACCTTTCTAAAAACGCATTATGTAGTCGAGGGATTTTTTTTTTTTGGAAGTGTCTAACTCTATAAAGAGAGACCTCGAAAAAGAAAACAGCATTGCCTGAAAGTAATATAGCATTCTCTGCATAATGACCATTTTAACTGAGTTAATCCTGCCTGCTATTGAGATAGGGAGAGATACCCATCGTTTGAGGTCCTCGTTGGCCTTTTCAAAGGCTGCTTGAAAACCACCTCTGAACAGCTCTTTAAATTCCCACGTGGCAAACATCCGTAGGCAGGTGAACAAGTCAGTGACTACTTTAAAAGTTCAGCAAATGAGAGTTGTGAAGCCTGTGTGTTGTTAGGAAATAGTCTTCTTTTGGCCAGGTTAACTTTGTAACCAGATGTTCTGAAGGATGTGATTATATCAGGTGCAGCTGGAACAGCCTAAGCAGGTCCAAGCTGTCTAGTAACCAATGTCTGCATTTAGGGACAGTTTATGAGTATGGCCTCCCCACATAATATCTGTATACTTCCCTAAGGGCAACAGCTAAAGGTTCTATGGCTGTGTCAAATAAAAGAGGTGACAGGCTTGGGCCCTGTTGGAGGGCGAAGTTGTCTAAAATGGCGTTGCAGTACGGACCTTTATTTGTGTAGCCAAAGAGAACCTTTATCCTGAAGATGAAGCTGGAACTAAAGCCGAACATTCCAAGAGCTGAAAAGAAATAATCAAATTGAGTGTGGTCAAATACTTTGTGCTCATCTTTGTGGCCTGTTTGAGTCTTTTTTTTCTTCTTCTATTTTTCAAGAAGGACCACTATGACAACCTGTGACCTGTAATTGCTTGATCGATCTGCTTTTTAGAAATGTCCCCTTCATAAGATGATGCATCGTCAGGTTCCAGTGTTGGGAGCAAAAGATCTTTAAAAAAAAAAGAGGTGTACGAGCTATCAGAGACCTCAGAGGAGTAAAGCTTCTCATAGAAGTTCTTAAATTGGTTGCTAATGCCCCTCTGGTCTGAAGTGGTGTCCAGGCTGCTGTTGTAATCCCTGCTATTAAACTGTCTGCTGCAGACTGTCTCAGTCGGTATGAGAGTAGCTTGCTAGCGCGTTCCAGATACAGCCGCTCTCCATGAGCAGAAAGCAGTGGGTCTTATTCGAGCTGCAGCGTGATGCGTTCTTCATACAGTTCAGCAGATGGCTTGGTTGAGTCTCTTATTGATGCCACTGATCAGATTCACAAGCTCTCTCATGTGATTTGTCCTTCTCCTTTTCATACTTTTATAAGATATGATTTATCCACGAAGGTATGCTCTCATGGCCTCCCACACTTATACTCATCTCTGATTGGCAGTTCATCTCAAGAAAGGCATCAATATGCCTTTAATCTCCAGTCTTGTTGTGGGCGTATACGGTCCGGAAAGTGAAGTCGCATTGCTACTGGGCTGTGGTCTGAAATAATATTCTAAAAGTCACTAGATTCAAGAGTCGAGAGTAACTTTTTTTCCAACAGGATTTAATCTATTCTCGTGTAAGACTGGTGGGCCATGGAGAAAAAGGACGATGATGGATTTCCATATCACCAGTGGTCCACCATCCCATAGCACTAGCATATACTGCCTGCTAGTATACTAGACCTACTAGCAGGTCTATTATCTAGACCTGCTCTTTTTGTAAAGTGCCTTGATATAACTTTTGTTGTGATTTGGCGCTATACAAATAAATTGAATTGAATTGAATTGAATTGAATTTGTATTGTCCTATTATCAGCATGTCTCATCTGTAAAGCACTATGAATGTCTTTATGAAACGTGCTGTTAGCTTCTTCCCTTGATAGACAGTTTGACATGGGTACATTCAGGTAAATCGAGTTCAAAAGTGAAAACCTCCTGACATTGGGTGAAAAGCGTTTGAATCAAGCACAAGAGGAAATAATGAGCTTTCCTTTAGTGATTTACATTGAGGCTGCTGTGAATGATGGGACATGACATCTCCTCTACCGCACTTACCTTTTGTACAGGTTAAGACCTGCTTCAAAAAGCTCTGTGATTTTCTATGAGAGCACAGAGGCCAATTCAAAGTGCACTCCATTATGCTGTCCTTCACATTTACTCCAGAATAACATGACTTCTTTTCACTGTCTTCAGCAAGGTTTTATTCCCTCCATTTTCTCATCAAACAATTTGAAAATGTTTTATTTTCATCATTAGATAACAGATTATATTATTGTTTATTGTAGTTCAAGGTTTGTGTTGTTATTGCTCTTGGTAAAATTAATAATTCTCTGTATATGAGTGTTGCGTTCCCTGTGTAGGAGTGTCTGCTGGCACCCTAGTCCTGGTTTCTCTCTCTCTCTCTTTGCAGGTTCTGCCCTCCTCCTCTGCAGTGAAGGTGCAGCAGGTGTCCCAAATCACCTAATTGAGCAGAGGTGCTTAAGAAGCAGCAGAGAGCTGCAGCCAGTCTCTCTCTCAGACCTACAAGCCAGCGTGGAGCGCTGTGCGATTTTGCGTTCAACCCTTGTGTTTAGAGTTTACTGCCTTGGTTGCTAGTTGAAGTTTCAGTTTTGGCGTATTTCAGTTTGTACCGTTTTTTTAAAATAAATATCCTTGTTTATATTTAAGAGCTCTTTTCCCACATGGCTATTTTTCCTGGGTTTTATTATCCTTGTTACTCCCTGTAATCTCCTAGACAACTTCTTGGGACGTAACAATGACTTTATGCATTTGAAAATTTAAAAGTGCAACAGCCCCCCTTAGAACAGGCGGCATAAAAGGGACTTTTGCCTTTTATCTAATGATGCTGTTGCAAAGTGTGATTCAAAAAGCAAAACACAATTCATTGCATAAAACTTCTTATTTTATTATGTGATTTGTACATCTGATTTTCTATTATACATATTGAGATCAGAAAGAATTATTTTACACGGCTCATTAACACTGACTTTAACAATATTGCCAATAGTCAAAATCTATTCTAAATGGTGATGAGATAAAGATATTTTCTTTTTTACTTGAGAGCAGAATTAGTTTAATGAGGTAGAGAAAGAGAGGAGCAGGTTGGTGAAGGCCTTTAAACCATGTACTGAGCACGCTCAGTCTGACAGCAGCAGCATTTCATACTAATTCTTTTTTCTTCTTCTTTTTACCTTTCTCTCTGGGCCTCCATTCTGTCTCTCACTCATGATCCCACAAAGTCAACCCCCCACCCCTTCCAATCCACCCATCGACTCCTACGTTCAGCCATTAGCCCACCGGGAAATTATGGGATGTCAGTTGAGTGATAGGGAGGATGAGGAAGAGGAAAAAATAGGGACATGCCAAGAAAAGAAAATTACTCAGGCAGGCAGTGGCTGAAAGAAGACATCATCAATCTCCCATGACCACAACGTTCCCTATTTGTTGTTTCTAATAGAGATAAAATGAATTTTGTTATCAGCAGAAAAATGACAGGAGGAGAAACGGATGTAGTTTCCACTTCTCCCTCCTGAGTAACAGCAGGGTTTTAAGGGTGAAGAGCAATCATCTGGATGCTTCTCAGCCCCCTTTTCAGGCTCTTTGTTGAACTGCCATATTGATGACATTTTAATGTAAGCCTAACTTAAATATGTTAGGCTTACATAGTCAAACGTATGCTTGGTTACAAACCAAACATGTACTGACTCACAGCGGTCGCCACATATTCATGTCCAAATGGTGTTTGTATAGTTTTTTTACTCCATGTTTTATATCATATGTATCTAAATCATTGTGCTTGTTCCATTAGTTTGACTGTTACATGAAGCAAATGAGAATAAAGATGATCAGGATTCAGCATTAATAGGGATTATTTCAGGTCTGAAACAACCAATGTCATAGAATCCACCCAACAGGAAAGAACTAACAACATGTGTGTGTGTGTGTGTGTGTGTGTGTGTGTGTTGCATAATATGGGTGAAGACTTGGCAATGATCTATAATTAAAGTTAAAGACTAGGTGAATGACAGATCATAATTAGCTGCAGACAGGGACCCCCCCCCCCCCCCCCTACACACACACACACACACACACACACACACACACACACACACACACACACACACACACACACACATATACACACATATACACACATACACACACCCTGTGGCTACATCTCTTCCACTCCTAATCTTCAGCATCAAAATCAGTCATTTTATTCTGCTGATCAACCAAAGGCAGTTTTTGTTGTTTTTCTATTTTTCTTCCTTCTTTTTTCTTCCTCCAGCTAAATGCAGTTCTGCAGGTTTTTCCACTCATTAATTCATTATTTCCACTTGTCTCTTGTGTGAAAACAAACAGACTAATTTGCTATTTCTGCTTCTTTGCTCTTCTTTGGTTTTCAGTGATGTGGGCGGTACACAGAAAATGAACAAGGAATCCCTGATCACCACCATCTCACACTATTTAGGAACGACCCTGTTGAAAACTCCAACACTGACTGCAGCTCCGTGTGCAGACTGAAACCAACTTCTTCTTCCACTCATCCCATAAACCACAAACATTGCAGAAGCCCCTTTACTATGTCCTGTGCTGTTTGTTTCACACCTTAATTCATTGATTCAACTCTCCGTTGTTAGACACAGACACGATGGTGAAGCACAAAAGTGCTTCTTCTAATATATGCTGTGCATCGTTTATTTTGCACGCATGCGCTCCAGTTATGTGCACCCAGGGCTCTCATCCAGGACTGGTGTGAGTTAATGGTTGTGGTAAAGAGAATAAAGAAGTGATTGATGAGTAGCTGTCAAGTCAAACATCTTTGGGAATATTTACTACATGAGCAGCTTTTTGAAGGCTCTGAAGAATCAAATAGAATCAAAAAGCACCAGCTGGAATGCTTCAGTATGGAGTTTATATTTTACTACGTCTGTGTGGATTTTCTGTCCTCCTCTTCCAGTCCAGCAATGACTGGTTCATGGCTCCATCATGTTGAGACCGAAGCAGGAAATGTGCTCGTTAAGAAGGTCTTTCATTTCCTTCATGCAGGAAATGTGTGTGATAGTATTTTTTGGATTAATGTTCTACTTTGTTGCAGGTGTGGTATTAATATACTTCACACTCACACCAAAGGCACCGGATTCATCACAGAAGAGTGTGGGGCTACAAATATCACTCTTTGGGCCACTGTAAGGTCACATACAGGAGTCCTTTTTTCATGCTCACTACTATTGAATTTAGGCAACACAATTTATGCGAGTTCAACTCATTCATGTTGTCAGGCACACTTATTATCACATATTCACACACACACAAACACAAAAGCTCCTCACACATACAGACATGGTAGAAAGAGGGAAAGGAATTTGCCAAATTCACACAAAACATGACATAATTTACAATTTGCCAAATAAAATATATATTTATACTCACCATTGATGGTTTCAAAGGAGTGCAATCTGCTGTTTTTTTTTAAAAATCTGCTCAAATCCATCCATTATTCCCAGTTTACTGTACATTCAGGTTACTGGACAGGAGTCTGAGGCCCCCTTTACACGACAATGTTTTTGCTGGAAACTTTTTCAAAACCTTCTGAGTTTGGCATCGTATCCAAAACCATCCCCCTACACACAAATCAGCAAAAACGATCGAAAACGCTGTAGTCTGTATGACAAGGCAGTAGTTGGTGGTGTAACTTTTCAAAATCAACATTACAGAATAAGATCACAGTGGTGGTTCAACAAATCTACTTTGGAGGAGCGTTAATAAACTCAATAGAGTCTGCAGTACAAACAAAACCAGACAGTCAGACGCTGTATTTCTGTTGTTGTTATTCTGGCCATAGTGGGCTGTTTGCTGTCTGTGTGCGTGAGTAAGGCTGGCAGGAACCCTAGCATGCATGCACGAAGCGGGGATGTGTCGTCATCCTTTTCAGCCAGAGTTGCATTTTGCCAGTTTACATGACAACAGTACGTATTTTATTTTATTATGCTCTGGTTCTCCAGAAGAATGTGGTCTGTTACAGTATGGACAGGTACATGCAGAGGTTTAAAGTGGGCTGGACTGAATAAAGACCTTTGATGCAGACCTGACACCATGAGTCGCCCTCTTAGGAGAAATCAGCATCAACTCTGTTTTCATGCAGGGGCCCAGTGGTGTGAAAGGATACATGAGGTTTGGGGGATAATAAAATTCAGATGGAGAAAAAAAACTCCTCCTTTCTGTGCTTCCTTTTGTCACCTGAAGGCTTTTTATTATATGTTAATCCTTCTGTCATCTCTTTCTGATTGTAAGAAGCTGTTTAACCCTCGGTTTGTCATTTCACGGCACAAACTAACTATTATTAATTTCGGTAAGTTTGTCCGATATTCACAGATTTGAAATTCTTGGATCAATAACTCATCAGCGTGTGGTAGACAATGAGGTACAATCTCATTTTCGTCAGCCTCTGAGTACATCTGGCAAAGTGCAAAACCCAAATTAGATAGAACAAAAACGTAATAATTTTACTGTTATGCAGTGTCGTCTCACCAAAATCATTTCACATTAATGGACTTCAGCTGGTTCTACTACAGCAGTGTAGGGAAACATATTCAATACCTTCACTTGTATGTATGCTGTACAGTGTTATTAGATTCACTTCATACACCAGTGGTCCCCTGTTGGTTACAATACAGACACCAGTTGGGACAAACTATTCTCTTGCACAATTTTGGGTAATTTTTGTTGGGAGAAATATTCAACGACTTTCCTCTTAGTTCATTCAAAAGCACTTTGTCCTAACTAGTTGCTTTTGCCACCTCACTTGTTTTTTGTTGTACTTTTTAGCAGATGGGTGTGAACATCCCTGAGGGTTGGCATCCATTTGTGTTATTTAAATCCATGCAAATGTTGTCATCCAAGGACAAATGGAAATAATTTCCAGTAATTACTTACAATCAATATGTGTTGTTCATTTTTACAGTTGTGTTGCTGATGTTTACTCACATTCTACAATGTACAAACATGATGTCATGTAGCTGAACTGGACTTGAATTTAAATGAAAGTGAACAGTACTATTGATGGTCGGTTTGCAGTCCGGACAAAAAAGTAACTAAAACTTGGTTTCATATGTAATGTTTAATTTGACATATATTTAAATGTCTGTTTGATCTGAAGAACACTCACCATCCTGTCACATGACTTCACTGTCAGTACTGCTGTCAGTGCATCATCTCTGGTATCATTCTGTCATTATTATGGCATAGTCCTAGAGATGATGGAATGAGATAGGACATATGTAATAAAATTTAATTCATTAAATTACACATTTTCCTGGACCTAGTCTGGCTCTTAATGTTACACCAGAATTTAGTGTTCCCCACCTGCTTCATCTTACTTTAACTCCTGGGTTTATTTTGGTTGGCTACTTAGATTAGTGGCACAGACAGAACAATGTGACACACATCATTCAAGCAATTTGATTGGTCTGACAATGTCCTATATCTGTCTAAATATCCCTCATGTTTTATTTTTGCCTGCTCTATTCTACTTAATGTGTTGGAGTAGATGAGAATGATTGAAACAAGATAGTCAGTGACTTAAAGTGGGACAGGGTGTAACGTGGGGCCCCTTGTCTCACACAGTATCCTATCTAATTTATTGTCAGTTCATTAATATGAACTTGATCCTGCAGCTTTGATAGTAGTAGTTAGTACGTGTGCTGTATGTGTTTCTGTGAACATGCTTTTGTCAGCATTGTATCTCCGCTCTGCTGAAGCTCACTGTTTGCCGTCTGTAATGGGTTGTAGATCTCAGAATTCATTCATCTGTAATGAAATTAATCTCATCAGCCTCTGTGTTTCGCTCTTGCTCTGACAGTTTTCATTTCCTGTCATTTTTAGCTGCTGTTAATTCATTTAAATTGAATCCTATTGAGAGATGCTGTATCGGCATTAATGTAAAAATCCATGTTTCAGAGCTGACTACAGGCCTGCTTATTAAACGTGACACATAATAATCTGATCAAAAACAGGGATCACAATTATTAGGTTACTATTTTGGTTGAACTAGCTGAATGTAATCATTTACATGCATTGAAACCTTATTTTTTATCTTATTAATTATTATTTCTTTAATTAGGAGACTTGCCAGCATTAAATGGCTGGATTGCACAGCATCTAATGAATACGAAACACATTAAAGCTGCAAGCAGCGTTGAACGGGCCCTCGCACCCGACGCCCGTCGGGGCGTGTGCCCATCGGGCCGTGTGCCAACTGCGGGTTCTCTACTGCACAGCTGGATAAATGCAAGGCTCTGTATCTGCATGCATTATGGACACTGACGGAGGGATTGTGATTTACCTCATTGTGTTCACTATGTGACGCTAGACAACACCTCATAATTATGACTTGTCTTTGGTCATATCATGTGAAGGCCACACCATGAAAATGTAATCAAAATCAAATTTTCCAGCAGGTGGCGCTATCATAGATGTCTTCAGGGTGTGACATTAAACATGTCTATCAACTTTCATACATGTAGGTTAAACACAGATTCAGGAATGCTTATTTGTAGATTTCCAGGTGGGGCTGTGGAGCCATTTCACCACAACCGATCCTGTAAACCATATGAGATCAAAAGTACTACCACCTTTGACGAGTGTGTCAATTTTAGTGAGCCTCTGAGCTTCCCTGGCCTCTCAACACCAACTTCCTGTTTGATGGCGAACATGAAACACCTCGACGCTGCCAGGTGACGGAAACTCACAATATTAAAATAATGCTTCATCAAGGCCTTATGGTTTTACCGACTAAATTTGAGGTCATTGTGGTGAACGGCCTGATAGTATCACGTCAATTCTGAAGTATATAACTTCCTGTTGCCAGTAGGTGGCGCTGTGACTATTGTCAGATTTATCTGTATAGATGTGTTCAGGGTGGGACTCTAATCAAACATGTGAAGTTTGGGGCAGATTGGACCATTGACAGCACAGTTATAACAACTTCCTGCTTCATGGCGAAACATCAACGTTCGCCGCACAGCCACACCTACAACTTTGCATGAAAACAAACAAGCTTCAGAATCCTGCATTACCAACTTGTTATTGCTGTTCTCACTGAATTTGAAGCCGATATGCTCAATGGCCTAGTAGTAGTGTATCAACACGTAAAATATGTAATTTCCCATTGCCAGTAGGTGGCGCTATGACTATAGCTAAATTTGGTCATGTGGATGTCTTTAGGGCGGGACTCTCAACCAGCGTGTGAAGTGTGGTACAGATTGGACCTTAGACAATGGAGTTATGACAACTTTCTGTTTCATGGTGACACATAAAAATTTGATGAAATGTTTGATGAAACACGCCCACACCATTCAACGAAAACTCAGGATTTGAGCAACTTTTCATCCTCATGGGGTTTTGATAGTACTGACCAAATTTGAAGTCGATCAGGTCAAAGCTCTAGGAGGAGTTTGTTAAAATACAAAGTGAGTGATTTTCCAAAAATGGCAAAAAATGGCCACAAAAATCAAAATCGCCTTCTTCCTGTTTGTTTGAAGGCATTGCTCCAAGAGAGTTTTTTTGTCTGCCTCGGTCAGATATATATATATATATATGTACCGAGTTTCGTACATGTACGTTAAACTGGAGGCAGGGGCTTCACCTTAGGGGGCCCTAGCTAGCCATTTTGCCACGCCCATTTCCAATCACTATATCACACATAAATTTCACACCCAACTAATCTTTCTGCCAACTTTCATGAGTTTTTGAGTATGAGCATGTCCCCAAAAAGGCGATTCATTTTGGAGGTGAATAATAATGAAAACTCCTTGCAGAACAATAGGCTCCTCGCACGCTTAGTGCTCAGGCCCTAAATAGAAGTCTATGGAACACTTCAGTGGACAGCAGGACAATAAGGTGTAATAAGTTTATTATTTATAATAAATATCAAATCAACAGACATTGCATATACATCAGTATAGATGTACAGAAACAAGCATGTGATATGTGCTACAGCTGCCTTTTCTCCAGTCATTTAAGCATTCATTACACACACATTCAGACTGAAAACAGATCCCAGGACAGCAGTGAAGGGCCTGTTGTCTTAGCAGGTGTGAGTCTCTCTTTCTCCCTTACTGTCTGCAGTCTCCCCCTCTATATGCAAGACTTCATCTGACTTCTTCCCTCACCCCAATCTTATTCTGGAGACACAGCTTATTTATTGAAATTCTTCAGTGGGATAACGTTCTGCTTCTTGCTTTGTGGGTGTCTCTAAAGTAACACTGAGAAAAATGGCTTTAAGTTTTATATTTTTTAATAATATAATATTATATATATATATAATATTTTTAACTGAATATTTGCCTTTAGCCACATTATATCAAAACTATGGATTATTATTGATCAAAAATCTCACTGTTTTCTAGAAACACCATTAGTCATTCTGACACTTTTACTCCAGTATCAATGTTGAGATAAATAAAGTGATATTTGATCATGTCCAAATCCTCCAGCCACAGTTAAAGGTCCAATGTGTTGGAGTATAATGTCAGAAATAGAATATATAAAAAACCTTAATCATGTTTTCATTAATGCATAACCACCTAAACAAATAATCAGGGAGCAGATCCTCTTCTACTGAACGGTGAATGGACTGTAGTTATATAACACTGTTATCTGACTGCCCACTCCAAGCTCTTCACAACACAAGTCAGTATTCACCCATTCATACAGAGGCCATTCAAGACGCTTCCTACTCATCGGGAGCGATAACCGTTCACACAAACACTCACACACCAGTGGAACAGCCACTGGGAGATAACTGGGTTCAGTTTGTAAAGGACTCTCTGACAAGTAGACTACATAAATGGACGACCACCCTCCTGAGCCACAGCTACCCTGCCATGACGCTCCACCATGCTTCTACAGTCGCCCAGAGCAGACAAACGCTAGCTCTAAAGAGACGAGAGAGGCTCTAAAGAGACATCGTGGGGCGATGGAGTCTTCTCACCCTCGGTGGTCACCATCTAACTGTGGCTAAAATGGCTCCAAGGAGGCGATGGTTACAGCATAGAACGACAGCAACATATAAATGTACATACAAACGAAGTAGCCTAGACATAAAATAAGGAGCACATTTTACTGTGCATTTGTAGTCAAATGAAAAATGTATTTTTGAAAGTCCTGTGATCTCCTAGTCAGATATTGCATCCATCATTTCCAGTAGGTGCACTACGCCAGTGCTCGATGTGAGGCAAAGCCACACTGTCCAAATCCACGCATTACATGAGTAAGTATACTTTTATGTAATATTCTACAATGTTATTCTAATTGAAGTTTAAACTTAAATAAAATGGATTTTGCTGTGTACCAACCAGAGACTGTATCCATCACTATGGTGCCCTCCTCTTTGTCCTCAATGTTACCTCATTAACACGATCAGTCATTATGGTTACATCACCTCTCATCAAATCATAGGACAGGAACACAGACAGCAGGATGGAAGAACAAAGGTTTGGTTTCAAAATAAAATGATAAAGGCACGTTGTTACTATCTAATCATTTTAATAAAAACACCAACAACAACAACATAATAATAATAATAATAACCATAGGGAAATAAAACATGCTGGGAGTGAATAACGAATAATACCAAGGTTCACTTTCAATGCCTTCATGAAAATGTTTTAGATTTAGCAATTATTACATTCAAGGCCACAACTCTGCTGACTTGGAGGATAAAACCACATACTTTATTACTTTACTAATCCCACCAGCTTATACACAGAAGAAGAAAATAAAGAAACATGTAAACAAACACACAATAAATA
This sequence comes from Chaunax sp. Z400, assembly GCA_037577475.1. Lineage (NCBI taxonomy): Eukaryota > Metazoa > Chordata > Actinopteri > Lophiiformes > Chaunacidae > Chaunax > Chaunax sp. Z400. Next base: position 33,991,464 of record CM075189.1, on the reverse strand, counting down.
AATAACTGTTCCAAGGAGCTGAGTGGAATAACAAATAATCTTAATAAACAGTTTGATTGAATCAGTAAAATCAATAAAAGAACATACTGTCAACCAATTTAAAAAGGAAGAAAAAACACCTACAGAGCATTTCAAAGGTGAACTGCAGAGGGTGTGGAGAGTTTTCTGTGTAGCGGTCAAATTTACAAGCAGGTAAAAAGTAACGACTCCCTGATGGCAGCAGAGAAATTCACTCCCTCTCTGGAGGACAGAGTTCACGTCCCTCCGTTTGACTCCTGTGATCTCAGAGCAGATCTGAAGAACCCTGTTCAGACTGTTGGTGTCCTTCAGTGTGAGGCTGTGAAACCGGCCGATAAAAGAGAAACACACGAGCCAGGAGGAAAACAAAAAAAGGAGTTTAGTTTGGGGAGAAGGTGAACTCTGTTTGGCCCGCTCCTCACGGTGCTGTTTGGTATATATTTAGATGAGATAACCATTTCACTCTCTTTGTGAAGGATGTTCTCTTTAGCTGCATCTCTGTTACATCATCAGTTCCTTGGTTACAACAAATTATCACCCCATGAAATCAGCAATGGCAAAGGACTCTTTAAAAACACAAGGTTTTCACATCCACTATGTAGATTTGGATTCTGCCACAAAGATACTCCAGTTGAATAATCTACTGTTTTCAGATCTATCAGCCCCATACGGTTCTCAGAACTACCCCTATCCAGGAGGAAAGAACTGAATGAACGGGTGAAGTCTGTGACTAGACTGTGTGAGGGTTCAGTGTTTAGGACTGAGGTTGGACGTTGGATCTGAATCTGGTCTGTTAACAGCAGCACAGTAATGCTGACAGGCTGTAAGACACGTCTAAAGCGCTGGGATGGTAAAAAAGTAGTCTGTGTTTTTTTATACAGCCATAAAAAAAGCCTTGTGCAGGATTAAGTCTGTAAATTTGCAAACATTTTACTGACTGTTGTCTTATTGTCTTTATCTTAATTTCCTCTTTGTTTCCCTCCTTTTACACGTCAGTCTTCCCCCTACTCTCATGTTTGTATTCAGTTTCTGTTGTCACTCACTGCTTCTCTTTTCCTTGATTAAGGACAAAAAACAACTTTATTTTCATGGATAGAAGGAGGATCCGGATGCTCCCATCTCTCCACTCGGGCTGCTGCCTTCAGTAAATGTATTCCCTCTAAGGCATGACATGTATTTTTCATCCAAGGCCTATTCCTCTCATTTCCTTTTTTCTCTGTGATAAATCATTATTCATTAAGTGTCACCATGGAAACTGGTGATGCCAGATAGAAAGAAGATAGAGTTGTGTGTGTGTGTGTGTTTGTGTGTGTGTGTGTGTGTGTGTGTGTGTGTGTGTTTGTGTGTGTGTGTGTGTGTGTGTGTGTGTGTGTGTGTGTGTGTGTGTGTGTGTGTGTGTGTGTGTTTGTGTGTGTGTGTGTGTGTGTGTGTGTGTGTGTGTGTGTGTGTGTGTGTGAAGGCAGTGACTGGTGTGCCCTCAGAGACATGGCTGCCAGCACTCAGATGGTTGCTGGCGTAATTCCCAGAGATCCTGAAGGAAAGGCACCTATTGATGGATTAAAAACTCCCACAGTGCTTTGCTTCCTGTGTGAACAAAGCCCACTGAGTGTGAAACCTCTCTGAGCCCACACTGGTGTGGAAACAGTGTCTCTCTTCTCTGTGTACATCCCATATGACTTTATCTGTCCCGGGGTTTAAAATAGCCGAGTGTTTCCTTCAACATAAATACCTGCAGGTCATCTATCCTCAGTTCTCTTTAACATCTTTCACTGCAGAGGAGGGAACTACATGGAATTCAACTCGTAGTATAACTACACTGTGCAGTAGTTTGGTGGTAGTTCGGTTTTATCCATACCTGCATGGTGATTCAAGTAAATTTCAGTGTTTTGTATTATTATTAATTGCTATTGTATATAAAAGCTATACTTTCAATGTAGCCTCCCCATCACTGTGATCACATGTCTGTAAACACAGTGATATTCAAGCACTGGTACTATACCTTTTGGATGTCTAAAAGAACACATTCAATAACAGATAACATAACACAACATCCTTTTGCTGTGTTGAGATTTGAATGAAGTGATGACGTTAACTTTACCTCATGTGTAAATGACAGACAGCAGAGACACATTAGACATCAGATTGATTGATTGATGTCTGGCTCAGGGGCGATTCTAGGATCAGACCTTTAGGGGGCCTCAGCCCCTAATGAGAATGTGAAATGCATACGGTGCCTTGGAAAAGTGTTCACCCTCCAAGTTAAATCACTCATTTACTGGGTAATACTAAACATTCATACTTTGTACATGTGATACTAAAATTTACCACAGTAGTACTTTTAATGAGATGATTTTTACCACGCAAAATATTTTTGCAGATTTATTCAACTCCTTTCATTTTTGTAAACCTCACTTCAATGTTACATTCAGAGGAAACTAACTAGCCTGGTGTTCTATTCTAGTATATTATAATAATAATAATGGATGACAGAGAACAATCCCAGCTTTAATATAATAAACCTGTTTTAGTGTTAATGAAACCTGAGACAAAGACACATCATATCGACCGGAGCTTTACAAATTAAAAGAATAACTTATAGCAAAGCAGATATGAGGAGACATGTACAAAACATTGTCTCAGCCTCTGAACCGCTTCATGCTGTTCATTCATCTCTGACTGTGTCCCACAATGATTTTCTGCCAACCAGTTTGGCCTTGATATGTGTCCATATATTCTCTATGGGTTTAGATCTGCTGACTGACCGGGCTACAACATCACTGACAGACAATGACAGTCGAACATGACTATGTCGTTGTTGCCATGGGCTGGTGAATTAAAAATCTTTAGAGCCGTTAGACATGATTGATGAAGTAAAAATCATGTTGGAGTTATCTTTTCTTTTTTTTAAATTTCTGCCAAAAATAAAGACTCACCCAATTTCAAACATGCTATCTCAGACACATCATCGAATGTTTTTTGTATTTTATTATCACACATTTGGCCTCCAATCAATAAGGAGCAGAGGTATCTAGTAGCTACTGGGTTCCGGCAGATAGACCTACTGGAGATGAACAGACTTCATTAACAACAAAAAAATCATTCCCATATTTTAGACTGCAGTAAAAAAAAAAGAAATCTCTGCATCTCTGAAGTTTTATGATCAGATTTAGAAACTGTCATAATGAACCAGATTTGATTTGTTACTTTTAATGGTGCTGCTTATGAAATGCAAAATAAATTCACTTTCACGTAAATTGATCAAGTGGTCTGTCTTACACACATTGAAGGAGCTAGCTAAGGTCATCTCCTTTGGGCTTGTTTCCATGGCACCATCTACTAAACCAGTTTGTAACATCATGACTTTATAAAGAATACTGGACTTAAAGCCTGTTTAAATAAAGACATTTGAACCTGTAATTATTTGTCTCCTCTCTAACGGACAAAAATAGATAAAAAAGATAATCCACACATCCACCTACCACCAAATTAATAATTTCATCCCAAACACTTTGGCTGTATGAACCTGACTGTGTGCGCTATTGGATGTGTAGAAGAACACAGAACATTAATTAACATTAAATCCTGTTTAAATTGGCTGATTTCAATAATTAATGAGGTTAAGCTGCAGTGCCTCATGTGTAAATGGTGCAGATGGTGTAGATGCCCTTATTGTTTCTGCTGCAGTGGGTCGCATCCCATCCAATATTGAACAGAACGAGAAAAGCAATTTCTGAAGAAATTGCGGTGTGAGCTGCGCAAACTGCAATGCTGCCGGAAGAAGTTGAATCAGACTAATGAGGTCTGAAAATTTAAAAAAAAAACATCAATAAAATATACGAAAATTATTGAAAATGTTCAAATTTACTGAAAAGCTGGCACTAGACTGCAATGCAATAAGGTGAATAATATGAATTAAGAATGCAAAATATGAAAAAAATAACAAAGCATGAAAAAGATAGAACATGTATGAAACTGCACTGCTGCCTGCCCCAGCTCGCACTCTAGAAATGGCTGAAATCCTGAAACTACATGAAGTTTGAGGAAATATTTAGTGAAAACTGTGTATCACACTGAATTAATTTAATGTTTTTTGAAAAGTTTAAACTTGTCTGAACGCCTGAAACTTTGAATGGTGTTTCTAGCTGAACGTATGAAGGATTAGTGAATCTTTGAAAAGTATAAAGATTTCTGAACTTTTCCCATAAGGAATGAATGGGGCATGTCTGTACCAGACATCTCATAGAGAGACATGGCTCTTCATCCTGCTCAGCACGGGGAAAAAATAATTTAGGTTTTGAAACATTGATTTCCTGCAATCGCTGCTGTCATTCAAATGTCTATGTGATGTTTATAGAGGGAGCGACAGAAAAAATCCATCAGAAGAGTTCAAGGCTGTTAGCTTTAGCCTGGAATGCAGTGCGTGGAGCTTAGTGGATCTACGATGAGTGGGGTCAAGTCTGTGCCTGCTGCTGCTCCGAAAAAAGTCCAGGTTGAATTTCATGTCGATGGGCTTTCAATCTAGATTTGAATGGAACAAATTCACAGTGTTGGGAGAATGTGTCAAGTGTCAGCGCAAAAGGTTTTTGGTAGGTAAATTGATTTTATGAGAGAAGAATAACTGTCAGGATTGCAGTTTTTCTGTTGGTTTGCTCCCAGCTGGATTCCTAATATCCATAGTTATTTGGTGCTTCAATGTAATCTAGTGAAGCAGATTCAAATGCAAAAGCAGCGTCTAAACTTGCCATAAAATAAATTTCACTGAATCGACACATTGCGGTGAAGCACATTGTGAAAACCCCTGGTCTCTGTGCATATTTTATAACGTCAAGTGTCCAGTGTGTGATAGAAAAGGTTACTTAAAAAGAGTGCTTCTTGACATGGAAGGCGGTAGAGGTTATTTTACTGATTACAGAGCAGACAGAAACTCTTAACTATCTCAAAAGATGTACTACCCAGCTAAAGCAAGCATATGTGGACCAGTGTCTGCTGGGGTAGCTGAACAAAATGCTAGTGGTTGCTGAGAGGACTATAACAATGAACGATGACTGTGATAATCCACCAGCGACTCCATATTGTGCTGCTCTTGTGTTTAGTAAGAGTCATGTGTCATGCTGAGAGGGTCTCAGTCTAGTTGGATGCTTTGTGAATATATCTGGGGATGTGTTGACTGTCTAGATGTTGACTAGGCTTTTAATATAAAAGAGCACAGATGGAACAGTCCCCTTGAAATGCTATTAAATCATAACACATCACTTCTAATGTGTACTGTTTTTGTTAGAAATGTGTAGCATCATGTGTGCAAATGGTTTATAGTCAATCCTCACTCCTAAAATGACATTTAAGTGCTACTAAGTTGCATACAGTATATTTAACAGAGAGTATAGCACCATCATTTGTTTACAGTGTTTCACATTAGACTTAAGGCCCATTTATGCTCCACGTTAAAGATGGATACAGACGGAGCTTTCCTTACCTTCAGCGTTCATTTTGTATGTATGTAGGTAGGTTTTCAGAGAACTCACTGATACGGACGATACCACTGGAAATGGTTTGGGGCACTGTCGCAACAATTCAAGCATGGCACGACAAATGTGTACGGACACAACCAAGAGGAAAAAGGTCAGGTAAAACAGTGAGAACAAAAAATCTCCGTCCTCCCCCCCCCCCTTATAATCACACTACTGATCATGAACACATCGTAACGTTGGGTCGTAACCTATCAACAATGAAAACACAGCATCGCCGTTACACGAGAAAATATTAAATATCATCATAAACTTCCTCGATGAAGATAAAGGCCATCATTACATCTCACTGCAGCATTCATTCGAATAATCCCGGGTTTGTTCACCACTTAATGATAGAGGTAGTCAGAGAGACAGAGTTCTGAGCAGAGGTGGACACAGAGAGGCGGCGCAGCACAGAGGCTCCCAAACGCAAACCATCATTTTTTAAATGAATGATTATTTGACGATATTTGGCATATATATATTTATATATATATAAAAAAAATATTTTTTGGCTTGTTGTTGGCCTGGCAGGGGTTCTTGTACAGGCCTACCTCTACAATGGTAGGGGAAAACACTGATATTGGATAATACTGGTAGACTGACACGCTGCTTAGCCAATCAGAGAGCTAGATTAAGCAGCTACATTGTGATGAGGTGTAAATAAGTGAAGGAGGTTGGTTGAGAGCACTTTGGTGTTACATATAGCACAATGATGGTGTGAAGCTGCGTACGCATAAGGAGTATATATGTGGTATTTGGAGTATACGCTGTGTACGTATATGGAGTATACGTGTAGTATACAGAGTATATGTGTAGTATACAGAGTATATGTGTAGTATACAGAGTATACGTGTAGTATACAGAGTATATGTGTAGTATACAGAGTATAACCATGTGTCGCCAGCAGTTTGACAGACAAGGCGATCAGACACCAAGGCCACCGATCATACACATCTGTTTTAGCTTGCTGGAAACATCGGTTCTACAGTTTTAATAAAATGAGTGAAAATGTTAGACATTCCCAATCTACCAAAGTTAAAGAAAGTGGAAAGACATGATTGAATCTGTCACTTCATCTGGATTCCCACCAAACTTTAATGGGTTCTTTCCAGGTCAATGTCCCATCCTTTTACTATAAGTTTCAACGTTTCGTGGAAATCCATTCAGTCGATTTCTGGCAATCCTGCTAACAAATCTCCTTTTTACCTCCTTGGCTGAGGTAATAACAATTTAAGAGACTGCAGTTCTGAATGATAATGACTTTTCAAGAGAGATCTCAATGTAGAAAAATAGCTGGCCTGCCTGATCTCATCAAGGGTTCCTGACAGGACTCATCATATCCACAGAGCACTCCTTCAGGTTCCATCAGTCCACAGCCTGGCTGTTGACAGTGGTTAGGATGCTGTCAGAAAACATATGGAACACCAGGCAGGCCTCATCACCATTCAGTGCAGACATGTGGGCATATGGAAGATGGATTTAAGATATTGGTGCAAGCCTTTTCACAGTTTACATTTTAGGAGTCTCAAAATGCTTTTTCAACCCCGTCTTCCCTATTTGAACACGAAAATGTGCACAAACTAATTTTCTGGCTGATGTGTTTCAAAACTCACTCAGCTGCATCCTACAGAAAAATGACTTCATTCTACCACAGGCAGATTCTGCACCTACAAAGACACCTGCAACAAGATGGAGCCAAAGCTCTTGAATATGAGATATAATGAAAGAGCTTCTGTCTTTCTGCTTGTCTTCTGTTGTTTTCTTGCACTCAAAGATGGCGTTCATGTGTGGTTGGTGAATTGTCTGGAGTTTGGGTAACCGGACTATCCACTGTCTGTCTGTCTGTCTGTCTGTCCGTCCGTCTGTCTATCTATCATCTATCATCTGTCTATCCATCTATCTATCTGTCTGTCTGTCTGTCTATCTATCATCTGTCTATCCATCTATCCACTGTCTGTCTGTCTGTCTGTCTGTCTGTCTGTCTGTCTGTCTGTCCGTCCGTCTGCCTATCTATCATCTGTCTATCCATCTATCTATCTGTCTGTCTGTCTGTCTGTCTGTCTGTCTGTCTGTCTATCTAATACAGATGAGCTTTCACAGTGACCAAATGGATGTTATTCAACTTCATGGCCTACATCAGTGCTACAACAACTGCCAGCATATTTAGAAGGCTCTGTGTTAGAGGTTGATCATGTACCTGAACTAATTAAATTACATTTGAACTTCATCTTCAAAAAAATAAAATAAAAACTCGTAAATTAGTGTCCAAAGACACAGATGCCCCCTCTCCTGGAAAAACTTGATTTGTGCTGATGTGGATGGACCATAACCTCTATCATTATGCACATTGTACTATTTAGCAACCATTTCAGAAAGGGATGTGCATAGACTATCCTCCCATCATAGCAGAATCGGAGCAAATGACATGAAAATCTCCCCAGTTCAAATGTGCCTAAGAATAAAAAAATAAAAGCAAATAGAAGAAATATGAGATGCACACCTTTAGGACCCCTACAAAGCATGCATGAAAAGTCATTGAATTCTGTCCATATGGATGGATTAGGGTAACCCTGTACTATGGCGGGGGCATAAAAGAAAAACAAACACACCTAAACTGTGTCCAGGGGTCTTCCATTATAAAGACATGGGCTGGCCCAACTTAGTGAGCACTTAAGTGAAAACTGCTTTGTTTGACTTGTCTCAGCAAGTCTGAGCAAATGAATCTGAACATAAGCAATATGTGTACTATGGGACAAACTGGACAACATGCTAAAACCATCCTGGCTGACGGACTGATCCGTCTGACCTCTCCAGGCATTCCTGGATAAAACATTCGGACCCAAAACCAGACCCCCAGGTCCATTTGCTCTGGCCCAACTGGAAGTGCATCGTCTATGGCCCCCTGCTGTAAAGCAGATTCAAACCAATTTTCTGTGCTGCCATGAATTTGAACATAGAAGAGTTCAGTGGAAAATCAACTGCTGTGATGGCTTGACTTGCCTTCTTGAATGGGAGAGCTGGAGCAAGACCAACACGTTTATATTAGACCACAGTAGTACTTCAGCATAAGGTATATTAGATATTAGATATTTTGTATATTAACATTACATACGTCATATGTTAGGCCCACAGGTTAAAAGCAGAAAAAATGTATTTTTGGTAGGACCACTTCCTGCTGCTCCCTCTCTCCTTGATGAGATCGGCGGGGCCAGATCGACTCCCATCTCTATACCCCTCCTCTCTGATTTTGAAAAAAATGGTTCACGCACAATTTACGACTCCCCCCCGAGCCACCCGACTCTCCCGAGAGTGTAGAATATTTACTGCCACTCTGGATAAAGAGAGCATCTGCTGTGGTCAGCTGCCCCTGCAGCTCCCCAACGTCCATCCTGGGTATAACAGGCACCCCCAGCAGGAACTGCAGGATGAGGGATGCCATGGATGGATTACACTGGGAACAAATAGACTTTTATGTAAACTGACCACAGACCAGTCCACAATAAATGTGCTGTTAAAGGTGATCTAATTTAAATACAGGGTTAATGTAGAGGACATTTCCTGGTGTAGCAACATTAGAATCAGGATGAAAGTAAACTAAATCATATTCACAAGGGAATGAAACACTGGAAAAATATGACACAAACAAAGATGGAAGAAAGGAAGCCTGAGCTAGACACATGTACCCCAGGCCTTTTTTCTTTTTTCTGCAATCTGTATGCTTACAAGCCAGCCATAGCTAACATCAAACAAACACACACACACACACACACACACACACACACACACACACAAAAGGACACAAAGAAAATTCCAACAGAGAAAAGAGCCACACCTCAGGCTAACTGTTCACACACATCCCAAAAGAGGAAAGCTTTGATGCACAGCCTGAATGTGTGCTTTTGTCTGCTCCATTGTGTGTGTGTGTGTGTGTGTGTGTGTGTGTGTGTGTGTGTGTGTGTGTGTGTGTGTGTGTGTGACAACATGGACACATACACTTTCAAAGTGTAGATTATCAATCCTGTCTGTGAAAAGAGGAGAGACGACTGATTGGTTGAGGATGAGAAGAATGCAGACAGAGAGCCTCTCTGGCCTGCATGTGTCTTCCTTCTTCTACCTGAAGTGTCGCTACTTCAACATGTGAGGGACAACCTGCCCAGTGCCAACAGACATGTTGGATGGCAAGCCATTTGATTAAATGAATCTGGAGTCTGTCTCCAAACATCTCTGTAGCGGCTCCAGCTAATGTTTGAACTAGACAGTGTATTATCATACATTGAAGGCTAATCAGGGGCCCCTGGGCAAATACAAAGCCTTTTGACATAAAGGTTCCTACGGCCACTGGGTCCTACTGCTGTGACACCATGGGCTGTGAACATGCGCTGCTACATACAGTACCAGTCAATAGTTTGGACATACCTTCCCATCCACTTGAATGGGAAACTGTGTCCAAATTTTTGACTGGTACTGTAGGTCGTAAGCTACGTTCAGCAAATTGAGGCGCAGATGCAGGAAAATGCATTAAAGATGGCATTATGAAAAACTAGAAAAGTCGACAGTAACAACATACAAATGTATTCTTACTGCAACAAGCTCTATGAGGCCAGTGTGCCTAATTTGCATGGGGTCTGTTGTGGTTATGAAAAGTGGGATAATGTATTAAACACAGACACTTTGAAGAAACTTACCCACAGCAGTCTGAGGTAAGAACAGATATAATAACTGAGCTGAAGGCCCAGTATGAGAGATCTACTCCTCTGTCATTACCTGCAGCACAGCAGTGAGTGTTCAAGTGTTTGCATCAGGAGAGGCTAAAGTCCACTTTTCACACTGAACGTTGGAAGAAGAGACAATGCATGGCACTGAAAAGAATTACTTTACAATAGAAATTAAGAGATGATGTTTATTGATTTGTTTATTGTTTTTGTTCATAAAAATGTAAACTGATTTCTTCAGTCTGGGTAGAGCCATGCGCCTGTATTTGTAAATGTTTAACTGTTCATTATCTCAGCTGGGGAGGAGGGTTGGTGTAATTTTATCTGAATAGAATACTCCTGTTATAGGCTGACAGTGATGGACTAAAGCACCTTTATGATCCAGATCAATGTGGCTGATGTTTTCTAGAAACCAAATTCAGCCTCTCCATCACGCCTGAGAACACGGATCAAAACTCAAAACTCACACCAGACATGAGACATCAGCCTGACGGAGGCATCATGCATTAATTATGACAACCTCAGCCAAGATTTGTTTTTACCAAGTGTTTTTATTGCTCTTTAGGCATGAAAAACAAGATTTGAACTTTAATTTTTTTTAATCCAACTTTTTCAAAGAGATTTTTTGTTTTCAACTGAAGAAATATGTATTTAACAAACAAATGAATAAAATGATATATAAAGATGTGAAAACTATAAAATAATATATGTATACAAAGAAAATGTGCACACATATCCAAAACACCATTTAGGAATACTCTCTATTTCACCCTCCTGTATAGAGTGAATGGAATGTGCTCTATACAGGATTAACCCTCTGATGTCACGGCCAGATTTTCCTTTCCTTTTTGGAGTGCATACACCTTTGTATTATGCACTATGTCATTCATCAGCTCTTCGGGAAATAGATGCACAAAGAAATTTATTGGTTCTGTTCCCTCAACATTCACTTTCCACTCTCCTAATAAAGGAGGCAAGTCTCCCTCAAACTGGTTGTCTTTGGCTTTCCAGATATTTCTGCTTGTATTTTCAGCTTTTTTTCCTTGAGCTCTGTTAGGTGGCACATCCTCAGCTTCCTCAACCTCAACTCCATCGGCATCATTTTCAACCTCAGCTCCCTCATCCTCAACTCCCTCAGCATTTGCATCCTCAGCTCCGCTGTCACTACTGCTATCATTTGCTCCTTTTTCTGGCAACCATTCATCATCACTGCCACTAGCGTCATCCACACTTGACTCAGGTGGTATTTCCTCTACTATCCTGTAGGCCTTTCTATCACGCTCTGCTCTTGAGCTCTACAAAATATAAAGATATACAAAAACTTCAAATTACATTCTAATAACATAAATAAATTGACTTACAGCCAAAAAAGTTACTGCAGATGAAGTATTTTCAAGAACAACAGAAGCAGTAATAGTATGAATTGTAGTTGAAATATAGCCAGTGATGCATGATGTCCAATTTAGTGGACAGATGATTAATCGTAATTTCCTCCCAATATAAAATCAATACTTGGAAAATTTATGAATTATATGATTCCTTAGTTGTTACTTGATGTCACCAATATTTTTATATCTGCAAGGGTCTCTTTCCATAGAAGGATTGGCAAGATATTGATGAGTGACTGGGTTTTTCTGACTGTCTGTCGGCCATCTTGGTTTTGAGAAATTTATCTTGAACTTACAACGGCTTGCCACTGAGTGGCAGTGTATGGGATGATGCAATAGCGTCCACTGTAGCGGCTGATGTGCAACTATGCCATCAAAGCCCATGCATATACAAGAAAACAGCTTTTGAATAGCTGTCCACTGTAGTGACCTCTACCCGTGAAAGGGTTTAAGGAAATACCTGATTAAACTAATAACAGTCATTATTGTCATGAGAGTATATGATTATTGTCAGCACTCACAGCTGTTAGTATTGGGTCATATTATGGAAACATCCATTTGTCTGTCCCTAGCCTTTACAGAAATATTACAGTTGAAAAACACTGCAGGGCTATTCATATTTTAAAATAAAACAACATGTTATTTGAACAAGTATACCTTTATAAGCCATCAATTTGTCAATATTTGTTTGTACAAAATGTCAAATAAATAGAGAATATATAATGAAAGTAGTCGTCCCCTGGAATTGTGTCACTGGTGACACACTGGTAACTATCTTATTTTGAAATAAAAATCACACTGATGCCATCACTGGACTTCCTTTGACCTGTTTCCTTTTTAAAAAAATTTAATTTAATCTTTTATTTTATTTTTTAACCTGTCCTGTCCAGCAACCTCGGCATGCAGTATGAAGGTCAGGGTGCCTTGCAGTGCCAGACAGAGTGTGCTCTACAAAGGACGATCTATCATATTTATTATTTAATTAGACGAGGTGACCGGACCAGAAGGGGGGCAGAAACAGCAAGGGGTTAACAGCCAAACAAACAACAACAAAAACAACAATAACAATAACAGCCGTGATTTTTTTCTAATAGTATCAACATTATAACCATAACTGTGTAACCTTGTTCACCTTCATGTGTGTGTGTGAGAGACATTGTCCCTGGATGTGGTTTTAAGTGAGGGGGCTACAACACCACGCTGACACCCAGCGGTAGGCAGAGGAGGACCCAAATTTTGGCTGAACTTTCTCTGCCATTCATGTCTGACCATTAGCCTGCTGCATTAACAGCTGACTAGGCATGTAGAGGACTTCAGACATACAGTATGTAGTAGCAGAGTATGCATGGGTTGGCATGTATTTAGGTAAATATGCAGATAGATCATCCAATCATTTTACTCTGGCCAAATGAAATGATTGGATGTGTGAAATACAATTTCTGTTACAGCCACAGATATAGCATCTTTTATCATTTCTAAATTTTGATTTATTGATTTGCTTTCCGATATTAAGAGAAACAAATTACAAACCCTAGCTGTGATATGATGAAGGGAGTAGCTGTAGGAGATGGTCATTTATTTTCTAATTATCACAGGAAAACAAACAGATGTAAAATAATCCTCCACGAGACATTAAATCATAGAGGTTACTGCAGCATGCGTGGAGCCAAAAAATGATGCCATAACTTTGAAAAAACAAAACAAAAAACAGAAAATAGTTGAAAATAATAAATTCATGTAAACAGAAACCATAATGCATGATTATCGCCAAACAGAAGGATTTGCCCATGACATTGATAAAATTGACATTTTAAAGCCGAGAGTCAGAGAAATAATAGAACCGTCATGAAAAATGGAGGCACATCCATTGAAAAGACATTTGTGATAGAGAAGGCAGATGAGGGAATAATGAGAGACGGAGAGAAAAGAAGAAAATGTGGCCCATAAAAATGAACATGTTGCAGAACAGAGTGAGAAATGAACATGAGGTTGAGGAGAAGAGGAAACAGTGACAAATCCTGATGAATATGGGAGCCAACAGAATTGTAATACTTACTTCATCACCCAGCCAGACTCCTCTGACAAATCACTTAATATGCAAATAGCTCTGTATTTATTTCAATGACAAATCATGTGTCACATAAACAGAATCATGAAATACAATGCAGTCATCTGAGTACTCACCTTCAAACACAGGTGGTAACACACACACACACACAGACACACACACACACATACAAAGGTGGTTTGTTCATCTGTCATATTTTCAAAACCAGGGGTGTTTAAAAAGACAACATTTGTTCCAGTGTTAAATAGAAATATGTCACTGCTTTACTGCATAAAGAGGATAGACACCACCGTTCCAGACATGCTGTGTGTGTGTCCCTTCAACAGGACTGTGCGTGTCTTAATTACAGCTAACACAAATGCAAATACATGTATAAGTGTAGACTTTTAAGTGTTTTTGTTCTCAAAACGCAGCTTTCAGCAATTTGACCACCTTTGTGTGACTTCATTGTAGTGTGTCATTCAGTCAAATACATGTGGTAAATAAATGCATTCACACTCGTGTGTGGCATGTTGATGGGCTTTAAGAAGTTGGTCTTTCAGTGTGCAGTGGAGTCCTGACCTCAGTAGGAAACTCCCTCCACCACCAGATAGAAGCCAGGAGACTGGACTGGAGGAATTTACCAGGGTCTTGGAGGTGCCTTCCACCTTTTCTGCCCTGTGGGCCGGTAGCAGAGTCTTGAACTGGGTATCAGTGGCAACTGGAACCCAGTGTAAGAACAGTGAGATGGAGGAGAAGTCGAACATCTGGTGGGCACTTCAGGCAGTTCTTCACTATTAGCTTTCATGCACTCTTCCCTTTCACTTGATTGGCAAGACCTTATGATAGGATCGCTCCCAAATACACTGTTGCTCATTGTGAAGATTCATGCATGAACCTTTTGACAGGTAAATACATTAAACAACAATCTGAATGATTGTCAGTAACACCTGGAGTTGTGGAGGTAGACGACCCTGCCAATTGTGACCATTAGATCTCTGGCATCCAAAGCTATTTTAGTATATCAGAATATCAGATTGATTTATTCTGCCTAACTGAAACCTGGCTACATCATGAGGAATAGCTTAAATGAATCCACCCCCCCACTCATACTAATGCTCACGTTCCTCCACACACCGGCCGAGGAGGTGGAGTCAAAGTTCTATGATACACCTGTTGATGCAACCTTGACACATCGTCAGTGATGTACCTGGGTTCATTGGGTGTTTTGGGTTTTAACATCAGACACCCTCGCCCGGGCGACCCAGCCGGGGTGATCAGGCCCTGACTTATGTCCAGGTAGTGCACTCTGCCACGTGTCACCCCTCTTCAGCCAGAGCCATCTAGAAGACTTCTCCACAGCTTCCAAGATGTACTTGATGGCTCTTGTTCTTCCCAGCCCCCAGATTCCCAGGAGGCCCAGGACCTGATGCAGAGACCGGCCCGCAAAGCCTCTACACCCCACCTTAATGGGCTCACAGCCGGCCTTCCACCCCTGCCTCCGACAGTCAGCCACCAGGTCTGCATATATTTCTTTTTTTTTGCAGAGAAGTGTAGAATCTCTATGTCCTGTGACTGGAGGCTTTGTCATCTTTGATTACACTCTCATAGAGACCAAACTGTTCCAAAACTTGTCATTTTCACTGCTGAGAGTAACTTTATCTCAGCTGAAAACTCTGTCAAACAATGTTTCTTTTGATAAAGTTACGGCTTCACAATAAAATCAATCATATGGTTTATTGTGTAGCAGCCACCACAAACACAATTTCTACATTAATATTTAGACATTTTAGCAATTTCTGGCTGTTTTCAAATTCTCAGGTAGGCATGGAACAACCAAGAACTACTTTGAGCCTTACAATAGATGAGGAGCTGCAAGGCCCTTACTGCACTCTATGAACACCAACATGTTGTCAAGGTAAAATTCCTTTGCTGGTGCCAGCCTGTTAAGCGTGTGCACACAATGAGATCAAGAGACCTTTACCATTCCTCTCAGCTTTGTGTGGGTGTAAACAGACCAGTTGCTCCTCTGTTGTGTTTCTGACAGCAGCCACTCAGGGCCACTCTGCTGGTCTCAGATACATCCTGGACCAAGCACAGAAATGTAAAAGTTCCCTGCGGAGGTTTTGACTGCTTAATTGTTAAGGAGCAACTTTGTAGACATCAGAATCAGTGTTTGGATTGTATATCTCTGCAAACCACGTATATGATAAAACATTTCTTTTTTTTTTGTACACAGCTTTTTACACCGCTTAAAAGGAACATTGTTTTTTTGGAGCTGGTGTAACGACCGAATTTCCCCTGTAGGGATTAATAAAGTCTCTATCTGTCTGGAAGTACCTACCTGTATAATAAACTAAACCTGACTTTTTGCTGGGATGAGGATGAGTGAATGAAAGCATTTTTGGATGAATCGTTTTTTAAGGTCTGCTTAGGGCCTAATTGTGCTTTGAGGAGGAAAAAAAACATTTAGCTATTAAGGTTGTTTCTTATGTTGTTATGTTGTCGCCCATGTATGTTAAATATGTTGGGTTAGGATGAGGGTTTACTGTATACTTCATTAACACTCAACTCAACAAATGAGCCCGTGGTTTCTTTGTGTGAGCAGGCTCAATCAATCGTCACCATGCCTTAAGCTACTGCAGGGCAGAAGCTAGCAGTTTGTGCAGCAGCTGTGTTCTTACAGCTTCATACAGTGAGGTGTTAGGCTCACATTAGACTCACTTCACATGCAGTTTGAGAAGTAAAATGGTTCAAGAAGCCGAGGCTTCAGTCGACCGGCTGTGAACCAAAGGCTCACATTGTCCAGCTGAGTCATCCTTCATTCATGTCTCAATAAATCCAGGAAATACTCCATGTTCATTTAAATAAATATTGTCTTTGCTGTTATCAATTGAGTATGTCAGAAAAAATCAGCAATTATATATTTTCTTTTATGTTTAAATGGTGTCCATATTGTATTGAAATAGGGAATGGATGAATTTGTGAAGAACCTCTTTAGTTTTATCATCATCATTTTTGGACCCTTCCCTTGACTTAGAAAGAAAATAAAATTCCCATTTATGCTCAGTATTAAAGACGTATAGGGATACGTACGGAACCTTCCGTCTGTAATTCAGTTCATATGTATTTGTGCATGTTTTCAGGAAGCTTATGAATGCGGACGAAAGAGGAATACCACCGTCAGTTGTTGGGGGAAGTGTAGCCGTGACACAAACACAACTGTAACAGGGTAGATCTGTAGCTCCACACTAACTCACCTTCACACTGGTAGTGGTTTTGTGTGTCTGTGTGGGGACATGGCACGTTTGCTGTGAGCTTAAGCTTTGATTGGTCTGAGGTTATCAATGTAGCATTTAATTCAGTTATGTTATTGATTACAGTGCCACTGTTTCCAGCTCACTCTGTGGAGGAGCTGTATGAGGTTTCTGCCTATGCAAACCCCAAAAAATATTAGGATGTCGAAAACACACACACACAACAACATTGTTTTCCTGTGGTACAGTGTGCCGGGCATGCATTCCTTTTCTTGCATCACACATTTTCTACCAGTTTCAGACACAAATAAAAGTTAAATAACACCACTTTTATTAATTACATTTGATCACTACATCAGGAGGGAGCTTGCAGTAGACCCCGCTGCTCCTTTGCATCAAAAGGAGCCAGTCAAGGTGGTTTGGGAATCTGATTGGGAAGCCCTCCAGGGCGCTTCCCTTTGGAGATTTTCTGGCCACGTCCAACTGGGAGGAGACCCCGAGGTAGACCCGGAGCTCACTAGAGGGATTACATATCTTCTCTGGCCAGGGAACGCCTCGGGATTCCCCAGGAGCAGCTGGAGAGCGTTTCTGGTTAGAGGGACGGTTGGAATACCCCTCTTAGCCTGCTGCCACTGCCACCTGAACCAGGATAAGCAGAAGAGATAGATGGATGGATGGATGGATGTGCACACTGTTTATCTGCTCCCCTGCTTTTCCAAAGAGTTTCTAAAAGGTCTGCGTTTGTGGAGGCGAGTCTCTATGTGATCAGTGCCTTAACGCTGGTAACACCATAATTCAACTAGGAAAATGGTGATTATGGTGAAGCACTCACAGGAAGCCAATTTTTTTTTCAATCAGTGAGGTTAGTGCTATATTTAGTGCGAGCTAAAAGAGCTGCAGGTGAAAGGCTGAACACCTTTAAACTCCTCAGCCAGCTAATCAAATCCCCCGTTCTGCTGCTGTGTGTAATGTGTAATACAAACTCATTCACTGTGCAGCATAAAATAGGATCAGGGTTGCAATTATTAACAGCTGGCAATTCTATTAAAATGATACAATATTTTTAGATGCAGTGTAAAGGGACTGTTATATTTCATTATATTACACATAAATAACCTTACTCCATTCTCTCAGCGTTTTCCCGTCATCTGCGGCAGTAACTCCATTTGACTCTTTTCTTGAGGTGTTGTTCACAGGCTGGTTAGATTGTCATTGAATTAGAGCTCATTGTTGATGGACTGACGTACACCTACCACGACTCCATTTTTTCCTCACCTGATTCTGTGGTAAGATGTTGTACTTGGTAGAAACACTCCTCGATACAGGGTTGAGATCCAAAGACAACATGAGAGAAGGTAAAATAGTGAACTTTTCATTCATGCAACAATCTCAGTGAAATTCAAGGGTTATCCAGATTGTGTGTGTGTGTAGGTGTGTGAGTGTGTAGTGAAAATGTGGAGTTTGTAGGAATTTGAATGAGAAGACAAAGAAACAAGTTAGCTCTAACACAGGACAGCTAAGACAGCTCTGCCTCCAGCACCTGCACCCTCTTTTGTGCAGCCATTTTCAGGAGCACCTGCTGCACTGGGTAACGCCTTCATCAAGGCATGCAAATACAATACAACCAATTAACAGATCAATCACACTACATATCTGAGAATTTCAAACTAGTGATTAGTATAACACAAACCATATTCAGCTCATGTAACTATTCTGTCCCCTTAAGTGTGTGGCTCTACACAAGGTGACAGAGGTAGGCACTGAATGTTGGAAGTGGCGACAGAAAATTGGGTTTTAAATCAATACAGCCATAGGAATTTATGTAAAGATCCTGAACAGATGTTTACTTTATCCCAGATGCAAGAAATATAGACATCATATCTGGTTAATATTTGCCATTTCCCCTTGTTCAATCACATTTTTGAATTAAATTGCTATTGTTTTTTTGTGATAAAATGCAATAAAAAAGAAAAATCAATTACAATCAAGATATGGGTGAAAAACAAACAAACATGAAACAAGGTTTTTCATCAATATTGATGTTTATTTCACTGAACTGAATTAGAAATTGTACACACTCATGTCAGTCTGCACAACACATCAGCCCCATTGAGCACAAAGCCTATTCATGCCTGTCTATACAACACATGAGGGGCAGAGTTTTACTGTGTGTGTGTTGCATATGTATTTCTTGCACTTGATGCATGTGTACTGTGTCTTCCTGTCTATCTTGCGTCCACACACATCGCAGCGTTTCTTTTTGTTGCTCCTGGCAACCTATAATGATGAAAATACTTAGATCACCTCTCTCTCTCGCACACACACACAAATTCATTTATTTATTTTTGGAAATGTAGAAGAAGGTTTGATGTTAATGCTTTAAGTTCATGATAATGGTTGATACAGAACAAATGAATGAGTTTTTCTCTCCATCTCAACACACTAACTTTTGTATCTGACTGTTTTGTTACAAAGTTCCAGTGTTTTCATTGCCAAGTTTCCTTTGTGTGTTTTCCTGTTGAGCTACAGCAGAGTAATAGTAACTCAAAGAGGGAATTTCACACTAAATATGGTCATTTTGGATTGACAGTTTATCAGCATGGTGTTAAGTGACTTTTTTAATTGAACCACTGATCACTGGTGGACAAAGCATCACCAAAAAAGATTATAATATATCAGATAGTAGAAGAAGCAGATACCCTCTTCTCTACTCCCACAGGTCTGACCTTTTTAACAAATCTGGTTCATTTTTATGCACACAAAAACATATTAATCATATTAAAATTCTACACAAGGTAGCTTTAATGCCAACAGTATTTATGAGATGTGATCTTCAGTCAGATTTTACATCAGTACAGGTTTCGTTTTTTCAAAGCTACTATGTCTGACTTTAAAAATAAAATCTCAAAAATTCTATCTTTGTCTACCCCCGTGGTAAAACAGACACTTTGAGCCCCTTCAGGTTTTTACCAGCACTCCTTAAAAACCAAAAACACATGATGTCCAAATAAACTGACATGTTAGGGATCAGTGAGGACATCATAGTGTTTATAATACTACTCAGAGTGGGCGGGGTTTCAACCTGAAGTGGGTGGGGCTTAAACAGGAAATGTGACTGAAATTGATATGGGTTGATCAGAAGTTGCTGTATTTATTATTGATCAGAAGATCATTTCCAGGACAGCCTCAGAAGTGAGCTTCAGATCCATGTTTTTGATCACAGGATGAGAGAACCACTGACTAAAGACATAAAGTTCAGTCAGCTGCCAAAGAGGATTTTCCTTCATCACAAGTACAGATATTGACAGATGATAGTCATTCTTTATAAATGTGTGTAGGAGGAATAAAATCCATGTCCATGTTGACAGGAGTGACTTTGTGGGTTTAACTTGATGACTTGTGAGAATCGAGTTGTAGATATCATTCATTAGAATTGCTACGAGTCAAAATTACATCACAGATATTCTGGCTCAGATTTCTAACTAGTCAAAAATCAATTGTTGATATCTACAATATCTATTACTGCTACTGATTAAATGTTACCACAGCTTTCCATAATAAACACCTTAGTGACTTTCTACAAGAGGCACCACAGGATCACAGCTGTGTGTCCCTCAGTCATTATCAGGTCAGTAACAGGCTGCTGTCTCTCTTCAGTAAAATGCACCTGTGGATCCTGAGGATTTCATGCTCTCTATTTCATTGATATTTAAATGTGAGCATCTAAACAGCTATCTAGCTCCCTGAGTTCATCGTAAGCTAAAAGAATCAGTGATAATGTGGAGAATTATTAGTGGAGAAAGACAACCAACAAGTCACCAGTATTTAGAATACCTAGATACTGTAGATACCCAGTAGACAGCTGCACTGCTATACTGGTTTGACCATAGAGTGTTGCCGTAGTTGGCATTAGTCCCACAAGAGTTTTAATAAAGATGAATTTAAACGTTCATTTAACTCCCAGTCAATGAAACAACACCCCTAACAATAATTAATGATATAGCTCGATTAACAAACTTAGATAAACTAATCTCCAAACTCTATAGGCTTTTATCGACCTCTGACAAATCTCTAGCAGTCCCAGAAATTAGATGGAATAACGATTTAAACATCTCTCCCTCAACCGACTTCTGGAAAGAAAGAAATTATAACATTTTTTTGATGACAACCGATACAAACCTACAGCTGATCCAACACAAAATCATCCTTAGGTTGTAACGTCTGCATCAACTTAATCCACAATCACAATTTCAAATTGACCTTTGAAAAGAAGTTAAAAGTACCGTCCTATTCATGAAATCAGCCAAACAAAGTGAGGAGGGGTAACCAGTTAAAACTAATGACCTCACAGTGATTGACAAAACGCATTTGTCAATAACTACTACTTGAACCACTCATCTTCTTCTGCTGCTTTTTCTCCAGACTAAACGCTGCTGCCTCTTGTGTTTAGACTTAAGTACTGCACATGCTCAGACAAACCCACAGGTTAGGGTTAGGGTTAGTCCTGACTCAGGGGACAAAGGGCAACTGACCACACAGTCTATGACACTGACCTCTCCACTGTCAGTGCATTCATCATCCAGTTGTGACACACAGGGAAAACACACACACACAAACACACACACAAAACACACACTACAGCCGGTCAAGGTAGAAGAGTCAGACTTACACTGTACATATGCAACAGCATCACACGCTTACTTCAGGCTCTGCAGATGGATGTTCTGTGGGTCTGATAATTGAAGCCAAATCAAATATTTTTCTTTCTCATTACAGCTTCCAATACAGCAGATTTATACTGTAATCTTATTATAAACAGACAACGAAACGATTCCCCATGAGCACAATATATACAGATGAAAAGCAACAAAAACACAATGCCAGCTACAACAACAAAAGGATAAATAATAATAATAATAAATAATGGGGAAAATTCTGTTTACATGACATTTAAATGTTGTAATCTTCACATCACATATCATCAAAGACGAGTCAAAACTATTAGGTGTTGTCTAGCGCCACATAGTGGACAAAATAAGGTAAATCACAATCCCTCCATCAGTGTCCATAACGCATGCAGATACTGAGCCTTGCATTTATCCAGGTGTGCAGTAGTGAGGCCGAAGTTGGCACACGACCCGACGGGCACACGCCATGACGGGCGCCGGGGTGCGAGGGCCCGTTCAATGCTGCTTGTAGCTTTAAGTTCATTTGTTCCTTTTTTATACAGGTTAAATTTATCAGGACTTTTTCATGTGACTTTGTTTTAGAAGTTTCACCCGTGATAATTAGCTATCGGAGGTCGGTCTTAACGGTCGGCTCACAAAAACACACAAACAAACTAAATAACAAATAACTATCGTGGCCAAATATTGTTAAAAATGATGGACTAACAGCTGAAGACACAAAACACCCGGAATAGTTAGCTCTCTAATCACCCATTAACCATTGGACAACATTTAGTATTTATTCAATGTGATCGCCCATCAGTAAGCCCCATTTACATGTCATCTCATATATTTCATTAACACTCATCCCCATACTTGCATCTCTGTTGACCAGATCACTCCAATATATCTGTGTTTTCCTGGACTGCATGCAAATCATGACTGACCCTCCAGTCAAGAGGGAAACAGCCAAAAACACCAGAAGAAGAATCAAATCTGCACGTTAGCTCTAACAATAACAGTTTGTGTTAGTGAGAGTAGTTGTGTCATCTTCCACCTCACACCACTGCCTCATCCACACAGATCAATGAGTGGTTAAACTGATCAGGGATCAGATATCAAAGCTATACAACATTATGGCCTGACTTCTGTATGATTGAATGAGTTGAAACTGTAGGATCTGCACACTTTCAGCATCTCAAACTACCACCAGCTTCTAAATCCAGCTGCCATCATGAGCTCACTCCCCAGAGGAGTGTTCCACGTCTCAGGAGGAATGTGTGCCCTATGAATTGATTAATACTCTACGGACCGAACAGGAAGCTTTGGCCTGCCGGCCACCAGATGACGATGACATCAAGAAACTTAAATACATAAACAAGCACCGTTTTAGTGTCTACATTTCTACTGATGCGCTCACCGTACTCAATGATTTCCCTGTAGGTGTTCACAATCACCCGTGGGTGCCTGAGCTTCTGAGCACCCACCTAAGCAGTGCCTATGTTGGGATACATTTTCTAAAAATGACCAGCTGTGGGTTGCTGCTCAATTCAGCTCTCTCCATTCCTGCTTAACCCTTTCACCACCGCCATCGCTGGTGAGGTGAGGAAAAGCTCATTTTAACTTCACAGTGTGAAGGGGTGCAGCTGTTATATAAAGACGTCTATATTCATGGTTTGTAACTTTATACTGAGTTTGCAGCGAGGCTGATCGTAGCTTATGCTTTCTTTCCTTTTTTTGCCATTGATTAATTTCATAAAGCAGCTGAGATTATAATTTTCATCAAAATAGGCTGACTTTTAAAAGGCTGCAATCTATCTGTATGTAATGCATGCTGTTCACAGCCCAGTCTATAAGCTGTGAGCAGAGTGCAGCGGGGTGAATGATCAACTGTTAACCACTGCTGCTACTCCGCTGATTACACTGCCAGGCCCTCCATCTGTCTCCCTCCCTCCCTGACACTCCCTCCACACTCCCAGCATGCACAAATAATTCTCCCTCTGGATATTTGTCTGTATTTCTCTCTCTCGGCCCGCCCACCCCTACACTCTCTCCCTCTCTGACCTACAAATCCCTTCACACATGCCATCTCTCCTAGAAATGCTCATGATTGCTACGTCTCGCCCTGCTCGCAGAGCTGCCAGGAGACTGGAAAAGAAAGAAAAAATACATTTAAGGCTTTGGCAAAGAAGATGGTTAAAATCTATTGTAGTTTAGGAGACCGAGGACTTCAACAGGCCTCCATAGCCATTCTGTTGCTCAGACAGATTGTTGCATGCAATGACTTTCTCTGCAGGACGTGACCTGCGCTCATTGATTTGCTTCCTGTTGCAGCAGTTGTCTTGTCGCTGGGATGAAGGGGGTGGTTGTTCGCCGACAGGATGACATGGTCCCATGTCAAGCTGCCTGCGGTAATTGGTTTGTTTCTAGTTAGGCACCGTAAAAAGGGACATGTGGCAAGACAATCTCAATGTCTGGATTAAAGGGGGAAAGAGCCAGATTTGGTTGTTAGACTGTTCGGGGTAAAATATGAGATCATAAGGCTGAAAGATGGAGTCTTCAACTGTGTAAAATGTTCGACATGACAGTCTGTCTGATGCAGGTATTCCACTCTACCATGTTCATGCTTATTTCTAAAAGCTCAACGATGATATAAAAAGTCACAAGAGTCACAAAAATGGCAATCCAAGATAGTTAGTTGGACTTTACAAAGCTCCTTCTGTCCAGATAAAGCTGCACCAGGTAACTTGATACTGCATATTTGATGGAAGTACGAGGCCACTGGGATGTTCATGCCAAATATCCTTGAAGAACAGCGTTTATATTAATCAATCCAACGATCAGTGATAAGTTATGTATCAACCACATTTCAAACATCTGCCTTGACCTGAAAATCATAAGGAAAGCTCCAACACATCTCAGCATCAAGCCTTCATCAGGGAGTCGAACAGATCTCATGAAAACAAACAACCTTTCATAGTAGTGATAACCAATGAGGATCTTCCACCTGCACATCATCTGCTTTGGCCTGTCTTCAAAGTCAATGTCATGAAATTAAAAGTACGAGAGGATGTTACTGTGACCATGTCTCCTGAAAGCACATTCATACAAAACTAATACCCAAAACCACAATAGAGGGATCCGGTGTTTATAGTACTACAGTACTGCTTTGAGGAAAGGTTTTAATCAGGTGTGATTTGAGTGTTTTGTAGTATCTCTCAAATCTTGCATAGCCAGCAATCATCCGACTTTGTTGTAGGCCAATGCCTTTTGCTAAAGAACGATCTGGCTGCACCCATTATCAATTTGTTATAGAAAAAACATATCAGAATGCATTCATTTTGGTGAAACATTTGCATATGGGGAGACGGTCCTTGGCATTAAAATGTCAAGAGCCCCACAAAGAAGTAAGCAGGTATGACTGACTGCACCGAATCCTCGCCAGGATTATATATATATAAAACGTCACACCATTGTTGGTGCTGATAACTGCATGGATGCATTAAGACAAATGGATAGTGTGTTCAAAGACTGCATCCCATTCATTGAGTAGTATGAGAAGATTTTAGTGAAATAGATTTTCTGAACTTTGATACTTCAGGAAAGAGATTTTGAACATATGTATCATTTTACATCCATGATGAATGAAATGCATCCATGGTTTTACTACCTCAAGGATGCAGACAGTGGTTTTGATTTTCATATATATAACTGTATTCATTCACAGATAATCTCTACAGGATACCTGTAATTAAAGCACAAATCCACCAATACAGCTTACAGAGTATGATTCTGTCATACTCATGATGGACAGCTTAAAACCTATAATTATGAGTAGAATAATTGATGCAGCAGAGCCAAAGATAGAATTATTATCTCATGCATTCTTCTTGTAAACAACCTGACACCTCCATTACCCATAATTCAACCCTAGTCAGCACTGTTAGATTGTGGTGTGTTGTGCTAGTACCAGCTAATAGAGCCTAAAACAAAGATGAGGAGTGGGCTGTGCAGAAGTCAGCTCACCTCTAGCTCCAAACAAAGACATTGTTTTTCATTCCTTGCCCCGACTGAGGTGACAACACTTCTAAAACTTCACACAGCTCCCTCTGGAGACAAAAGGGCTGTTTGCAGTATCCATCACATATGCAGTGGTACTGTGGAAATTATTACCGTGGAAATAGCTTCAACCATAAGTGTTTTAGTAGCTTAAACCACTAAACAGCTTGTGTGATGCAGGACACAAATGCAGACACCCCAGAGAATCATAGAAATTGCCTCCACTTGCAGGTAGAAACTGCTTGAGGGGAGAAAAGGGGGCAGCAGATAGAAGCCCACACATAGGTGTGCTTAACTACTCACGACTCTGAGCAGACACACACAGAGCCACATTAGCACAGCAGAAACTCTGCTGCAGCCTCACCGAGCTGCCAGCAGCAGCTTCCTGCTGTCTCAGCTCAGAAGGCTGAGGTGACCATTCTGCTATCATGTCAGACAGTGCTGGTGTCAGCAACTTGACAATGAGAATAAATAGGTTTTGATTTTGGCTGTTGAGGGTTTCTGCAGAGTTTTCCTCCCTAATCACCACGTGGAGTTGACTACAGAGATGAATATGGTCAGAAAAAATCAAGGATGGGACATTTTCTTTAGTTGCAGCTGATGAGAAACGTGGATTGTTACAATTATATATATATTTACATATATCAAAAAATAGATAGTACAGGTTTCCTTGTCATTTTTTCAGGCCATTGTTACAATGTATACAGAAAATGGAGACCAAAAGCTTACAGTTTGCCCTCTACCTGTGCATTTATGTTCTAAAATAGACTGCAGATGATTTGTGACAAGCCAAACTATACTTTCCAATTTCGCTGTGTGAAGAAACTCCAAACAAGGTTACAGCCCAAGACTTTTGAAGCTCAACTTCATCACGCTTGTCGTATGGAACATAGCAGAGGCTTGTGTGTCTGCATTGTCAGCGATGTCATGCAGCTTGTGTCATTTTATGGGCTGCATTCTAATTTAATACATGTGAGTAGGCGTCTGCACGGACACAGTTTGACATTTTCATATTTCTATTCTGTGTGATGCCAAATGCCAAGAGAAGGATCTCAGATGTTTCCAACCTGGAGAATCTCATTAGGAGTGACACGCATTCAAACGTGCATGAACGCACAGCGTGTGTTCATGTGTGCACGCAACACCACCTGTGGAGAAGCACAGATGTTCATATTTGTAATTCTATACATTTTCACTTGCAGAACTATTCCTGAAAATACACATAAACAAATCTAATTTCCCCTATTTGTAGATAGGGAGTCCTTGATGATTGTTTCATTACATTAAGCCTACATGATGTATGTGAATGTGTCGTATAAAAGGATTTTCTCCAGGTGGTATTTCAGATCTGGTAACCATTCTTAATCAAAGATATTACATAGTGTGGATCTATGTAGGAAATCATAGCGTTACATTTAAACAGTGCATGGCACAGGTGCATATAGGGCGTGTCCATCTCCCTTTTGCTCATTAAATGGTGCACAATCTGGGTGCAAAATAAGGCGCCAGGCACACAGGGGTTCTATTTAGTCTTCTAATTATTCATAGGTGTTATCAGCATTGCATACATTCAAGTCAGTTCCGTCTCCTATTCCCTTTAAAAGGCTGTTGCACCTCAACCTTGTGCATTGCTATTTATTCATCTACGCTGAGGGACAGGTATGTCAATCCTCTGTCACATCAACTGCTCCATTTGACAGCATATGAGCAAATGCACAAATATTTAACTAAAGAGAAGGAGAAACAGTAGAGATGCTGCACAGCCATGTGTCTAAAAGCCTAGTGGCACACATGGATCACGGTTGATTTAGTGGGCCAAGTGATAACAATTATCTTTCCGATTAACAGCAGATGGGATGCAGGTGAGTGAAATAATACACCATCAATGAGAAAATATTAATTACATTAATGTCTCCGCCATCTGTGCCATTCATGCAACAGACACAGCAGCATAACTTCATCAGATATTCAAATCGGTGACAAGCTGACAGGATGCCATGTTGATTCATGTTCACAGTCCTTCTAAGCATTCAAAGGTCACACACACAGTCCAGGTTCATACAGTGAAATTGTTGTCTAAGTAAAGCAGTCGTCCTCCTGATAAATACTGAGGCATAGGACCAGCTAAATGTCCATGCAGGCGTGGGGTTTCTAAATCAGAGAAAATACTTTGATTGGGTGGGTGGCAGATGGATGGAAATTGTTCATGATGGGATGATGTAAGAGCCGATCTGTGCATCAGTAGTGTGTAACAAGCAGTGTGTACATATGTGTATTTTACTATCAGATGGACCCTTAAAATAGCAGGACAAACATTGCATCTTTGACTTTAGACCAGAGGCCTGTTCCATAAAGCAAACGTATCAAATAAGATATGTTTCAGTTAGTGTGACGTATTTTCACTTGATTCAATTCAATAAAACAAGTTCAACATGGGTTAAATGTCAGGCTTAGCCTCAGTTGTTGTTAGACCAGAGTTGAGGAAACAGTGACCTGATGAAAAAAAAGGTGATTTTACTGCTGACTCAGGTGTGTTGCCAGATTATTTGACTTTAGTAACCATGAGAGTCAATAGAAAAATTTAAGTTTAGAGAAAATCGACAAACAAATACATTTATCAATGAATAAATTATTCAAAGATAAATGAAAACACATTAATCTACATATGTGTTCACTTATAGGTATGTGAAATCAAACTTGTCACTTTTATTGTATGTATATATATATATCATGGATATATAATATGGAACAGGCCCCAGGTTTTTGTTTATTTGCCTTCTGCTGCCTCAAGATAACAGTGTCCCAACAATACGTCTGATCCCACCTCATTTTAAGACCAACAAACCCATTTGCTACTTGCACCCTGTCAGCAGATGACACAAAAATGACAAGAGTAATGACACTTGTGCAGCACTTTGCCCCACTTTGTACTGACAAAACCCCTTAGAAACCATATAAAACCTGGTCTCTTTAACTTCAGATCTTGGCTTGTGCTTATGTTATGACTGTTTTCTGTGCCAACAGACATCTCACCAAATGTTCTTTCTAACTCATGACCGGATATACTAGGCTGACATCTTGTGCACCTGTGCACAGGTTTAGCTGAAGTTAGGGACCGTCTAACAAGTGCATGCAAGATATTCCAGTGAACCTCCTCAGATTTTTGTTTATAGCTTTCTTGTTGTTTGACATATTATATTTGGCATGGAGCGGGTTCAGCTATGAATTTGGTTTTCCATCACAACCAGCACAAACATTTGGTCACCCATTATCTAGACAGTAGAAGCCACAGTCTGAGACTACTGCTGAGAGATCAGAATGTTTTTTTTCTTTTGGTGTAGGGTTGAGTAAGTGTATATGTATTCCACAAGTATCATTGGAGTAATATCTATCCTAATGTTGAACTAAAATCATTTTCTTACACTTGTGATCAAAAACATTGATCTGACGCTCATCTCTGAGGCTGTTCTGTAATAGTTTTCCAATAAGTGATGAAGATAGAAACTTCTGAACTCGTGAAATGGTCCTGGATAAATAGCTGTTTCCGTGTTCGCTGTCGTCAGGTTAGAATTCAGAACCTGTTTTTGTGTACCCATGTTTATAAATGACTATTTTGAGTGGTAAATGTGCCGACCTTATTGTGAGCCTAATATGTGCGGTGTGGGAATGAAGAAATTGACAGGTGTAAAAAAGATGTTTGTCTCCATAACCCCCCAGTTGTGCCAGCACCACTAATTTCCAGGTAAGCTCAGAGCTCCATTGTGATTTTAAGGACGTGTGTGTGCTCCTTTGCCCCGAGCACCAGCAGACAGACAGAATGTTGGGGAGCTGCTCGGATCTAACTGGCATGTAGATAATGAGGAAACAATCAGCTGACAGGATAGAGGCAAACATGAAGAAGCACCAAGACACGTGAGACGGCAGATTAAAGTCAGTGGAGTGTGGAACAAACTCGTCATGTGTCAGACAGACATGGCAGAGATACACATTCAGAGGGGAGTCCCTGTATGAGAAACAAGAGGTGGCCTGCTGTAAAGCATCATAAACACCCACCATCAGAATGACTGATGAGACGCAGGGACTGGCTCTGGTTGACTAATCTTTGATTGGAACAGCTTTCAATTATTGGGAGTGTTGTTCTGGCTTTTGGCCTGAATGAGACCCCATAGACCATGGAACAACACAGGACCTCTTTATCTGCAGTGAGGGAGGTTCTCATGTATGTAAAGGATTTCCATACTGTAGCTAAGGTCCCATTCATTCTGAATGCCATTGTATCCTTAAAGGCACAAAGAAAATGTCGTGTGGGAGTGTGTTTAGAAAGACTATTCCATGTAAAGCAGTTTGAAATTGAAATCATTTGTGGTTGAGAAGGAAGACAGTTCTCATATTTTTGGGGGGTTTTGCTGCTGTTTAACAACTTAAAGGAACAATGGAGAAATGAATCAAAAGAAAAGAAGACATTCTGATCCAAAGTTAATTATCTTCATTCTCCTAAATACCTCTGAAAAGGTCATGTTTTCATGTGTATGTAGCTTTATTTGTCTGTCTGTTAGCAAGGCC
The DNA here is from genome assembly GCA_037577475.1 of Chaunax sp. Z400. Classification (NCBI taxonomy): domain Eukaryota; kingdom Metazoa; phylum Chordata; class Actinopteri; order Lophiiformes; family Chaunacidae; genus Chaunax; species Chaunax sp. Z400. The sequence continues at coordinate 33,961,243 of CM075189.1, read as the reverse complement.
GATGTTTATGAAACATGGTTGGAGCTGAGATCAACAACAGCTTTCATGATTACCTCCACCAAGAGTGTTGGGCAGGTCATGACCAGCCATGTTTGTTCATCGGTCTGTCTAATTGGCTGTCTTTACACTACATGGTTCAAGTGATCCATTTAAGATTTTTTTCCCTCCCATGTGGCTCAGATCTGATATGAATCATGAACGTGTCAACAGGAAAGAAGCACATGGAATCGCATATTCTCAGATCGGAATCAGGCCTCGTTCATATGTGGAAATAAATCTGTGGTCTAAGCGGACAGATGGGATATTCCCTGTCAATGTGAGTCGTACATCATTGAAAATGATGGTGGCGAATGACGTAAACAAAGGTGGACACAGACAGAGCCAATCCGTGTGCACAGGTCTCTCTTTTCACCAGTGCACCACCTCTAAAAATGCTTTGGAAAGCAATAGTTCGGATAATTATCCCTATGTCACACTCGTCTGTGTTCGTTGTAAATAGCGCTGCTTTTACTTCCGTTTCAGCCTAAACTTTTCCGGGTTAAACCCACGTATACACTGTTGTTGCTCCAAGGGTTAACCAGTGTAAATGTAGATGTCGTTTATGGGTCATAAGTAGATGTAAGCAGGCGGTCAAAAAAATCGGATAAAGCCAACAAATCGTAATCAAGTCCTGTAGTGTAAAGACAGCCAAGGTGTACCAGATACCTCGCAAAGTTATTAATGGATTTAGGTGATGTTTTGTGGAGGGATAGACCAAAGGCCAAGGAAGTGTTGATTATACTTTGAGGCAGATCCACATCCAGGTTAAGATTTTTTATTTGTATTTATTTTTTGGTTCTGGTGACATTGGCTGATCATTTGAATCATATTAGGATATTTTCATGAATTTCTCAATACATACACTAGACAGGACTCAGAGGGCCCAAACCTCTGCCAAGGCAGGTCAGTTTCCCCATCAGACCCTCATCATGTGACTCCTGGACCATGAAAACCTGCCCCTAGAATCTGGATCACATTGGTATCGTTATTAGTTGGATAGTTATTCTAGAAAAACTATTTTTCACTGATGGTTTTCTTCAGGATCTAGATCAGGAACTTTTAAAGAAACATTTGACACCAAACTGAATCAGCACAGTTTCAGCTACAATCTGATCTCAGTTCAGTCTGTATCATTATTATTTTTTATAGCAGAGATTAACAACTGGACTGAGACTGCTGGAAAATCAGGGTTCCAGTGAGCTGTCAATCAAACTCGGATGCTGTTTGTTTGTGGTCTGAAGACGGAACGACCACAGGATGATTTTCTTTTTGAAAAGCAGATATGGAATTTTATCAAGCTATTAGAAGCCACCTATTACTAAAACCTGCTGCTGAATGTGAACTGGAAACAGCCTTGTAATAATCATCCTGCATAAGCGACATGTATGTTCATGAAAATGATTTGGGAACCACGGTAACACATGGTGTGAATGTTCTCTGATCAAAAGCAGCTCAAACTGCAGACCGCTGTGCTTCTACTCTACTTTGTACTTTGACATTTTATTAAGTCCACCCCACCACTGTACCCAGTTATGATTTAAAGTTGACAGATTCAACAGATACAGGGTTTTCTCCCAGAAAATAGAAAATGTAATTTAAATTAAAATGTCCACCTTCACTGATTGTGATTAGTTAGACTGAGGCTACCATGGAGAATGCATTAAGAGGAGCGCATAGCCTCACTGGGTGGACGAGGGCAATTATTAGAAGGATGTATTTAAATGAAACTATTACGTAGGCAGGCTGCAGGCGACATTCCCACTATTCTACGTTAGTATGCTGCTGGGAGGGAGACAGAATCAGCTCATTAGCCTGAGATATTAAGAAATTAAGTGAAAGTATTAAGTAATGGTGAACTAAAAAAGTGAGAAAAAACCTATGTCCTCCATCAACATCAGACTTTTGGCTCCAGCAGACGACAAAAACAAGTAAACATGGTGAAAACAGAATAAAGGAAAAATAAAAGTTTTGCTGTTTAAGTTCACCCTGTCGTCATCCCGCCTATCCTGAGGCCTGCTATTAATAATGTGTGAGTGTGTGTATGTGTGTGTGTGTGTGTGTGTTTGTGTGGACTGTCTAGACTCCCATCTTCAGCTCTGCTCTATTTTTGATGTAGATTAATTTGTTTAATGGTGTTTATTATTTCCAAAATGCTATGTGTAAATTTTTCTTCCCATTTTTGCAGTTTAAAGCAATAAGAATCAATGCTGATAAAAAGTCTTGTTTGGTTTCTATTTGTTAAAGATAAACATGACTAATTTTGTCCATGTCTTCATTATAATTTGTTCATTTTTCCCCCCAGAAATAACATTTTATCGTAAAAAAAACCATATTTTATTAGTAAATGTGATCTAGCAGAGGAAGAAGGCAAATATTAACTATATTTATTGTCTATATTGTTTTCAGATGAGATAATATCAATATCTGTAATGTCTTTTAACATAACTTGTGATGCTGCATTGTTAAAACACCCAATCATGTTGTTCAGATTCGATCTGTGAACATTGGGTGAGTAACAAACACACAAACTCAACACAATCATTAAATGCAGATAATGGCTATAAGGTGATGCCTTAATACTAAAATACTGGTTTAAATTTAACAACTGACCCATGAAAGAATGTGTAAATAAAGGGTTTAATTTCAAAGGGTACAAAGTCAAAATACATAAGAATGTTGTCTAAAATTAAAACTATATATCCTTGAAATCTGGCTTCTAACTAGGTAGAAACCATAATGAGACAACAGTTCATTCAAATGCATCAGAAAATAATATAATTATATTGTTTCTGAAATTGAATTAAATCCATCTGCATCTATGAACACGCCTGCTTCCTGCTCTCAAACTGTAAATGTTGGGACTGACTGAGGTGAGACCTGGGTGTTCACCTGCAGACAGGTCAGCACAGGCCGTGACCCGAGGGGGAGGAGAGTACAGGAAAGGTCCGTGTGTGGTTTTCAGATGAATTACATTACAGCACTGATTTTATTTTTGAGGCCGTGACCATAAATGTAAAAAAAAAGAAGTTGCTGGTCAGATTTTCTTAACATGTAACCACATGTTTAAAAGCAAGATACCCATAAAACAACCTGAGACCTGTTATATTTTTTAAGTGAAAGAGAGAAAGAAAAAGAAAAAGATTTGCTTCCTCTGATGCTGATGGTTACGGGACAGATTTGACAGAAGCGACTTAAAGTGTGGTCCAGAAATCTTAGAGGTTATTATTACTCATTATCCCCCCTGTATATAATGCAGGGGGTTATAGCAGTCAGTATGTGCTTCTGTCTGTCCGTCCATCTGTCTGTAATTATTTTATTTCCAGAGCATAATTCAAAAAACATTCAACAATAATTTAACCAAACCGTATTATAGATTAGGGTATCAGTCAAACTTTTGTGGCTCTTATGATATTTTGGAAATTAAAAAAAAAATGTTCATTTGACATTTTAGAAAATAATTCTGACATGGTCTGAAATAAAACCAGGTTTTCTTTTTACAAAGCATATATGAGAAACTACTGTCATGGTGGCCTACTCCTCCGACTCTCTCTCTCTCTCTCTCTCTCTCTCTCTCTCTCTCTCTGCTCTACTCTCTCTCCCCCCTTCCTCTGTCTCCTGGTGATTGGTTACACCTGCCAGCACTGCTGACCCTCCACTCACCTGTTCCTCATTCTCCAATCAAGCCACTGCATTTAACCCTGGTGTCATCCTCCACTTATCACCTTATCACTTATCGAGCTCTAGCCAGCTTCTAAGTCCCTGACTGTTGGGGATTTTTCCTTGTTTAATCCTCGCTCTCGGTGTTTCCCAGTTTTCTGTGGAAACCTCTGCCCGCCGGTCCGTCTGACTCCGACTCTGTTGGAAATCTCTGGATCAAATTCGCTTACCACTCGGAGAAACCACAACCTGCTCTTTGTCTCTATTACTGGTTCTCTTTCTACTGAATTGTTCAGCTTTCTCTGTGTCTTGTTTGTGGGTTTAGCCTCAGCCTCACAACATTAACAACGTCTGTATTTTCTCATGACCTAACAATGAAGTGGTGCCTTTTGCTGCTACATCTTCCTTGTACAAATGTGCAGGGGTCAGGAGGATATGCCATCTCATGATGGCTCTGCTTTTGTCATCTGGTGAAAATAAAATTATTATTGATTTTAGGATTTAAAAGATTTTTTTTATTTTTTTCCCTTAGATTTGTTCACAGATTTGTTTAAATCCATGTTAGTGAGCATCTAAACCTGATGGAGATAATCTGTCCACCTGACAGCTTTAGCCTATCAAGACGCTGATAGAACATGTTTATTGCACAGATGTGCATTAGGATGATCACCATAAAAGGACACTCTAAAATGTTCAGTTTTATCACAGCACAATGCTGCAGAAGGAGGTTATGTCTCCACCGCTCTACTCGACCCACCTGACAGGTGTGGCTCATCAAGGGAGCTGATTGACCAGCATCAATTTTGAATTACAATGTTACTCGGTACAGAACATACCTCCACCAAGGCAACACCATCCTGCATGTTTGGCTTGTGTGCCCTGTGCCCCACCTCTCCACCAAGTTTAGTGGAAAGTGATTCAGTAGTTTTTGCATCATTTGCATGATAACAGACCAACCAGTCAACAAACAAAAAATATGGGTGACATCATAACCTCTTTGGCGGAGGTACTTTGCTCCACTTGTTCCATTAATGAGGCGCCCATGGATCCCATAGTAATACTCTTTAAATATTAACAAGACGCCTCTTTTTCTTCTGTCTACCTGTTATTTGGAAATCAATGATGATATGCAAAATACTAACAGTAATGCTTATAATCTGTTATTTGCTTGTGAGCTCTTTGCGACACGAGAGAACACTAATATACACAGAAAAGGCATCGCTGCTGTCAGCAGGTCAGTGTCTGATTGTCCCACTGCCTCAGTGTTGATGATGAAGGATGACATTCACATAGTTAAAAACATGAGTCATGTATGACCCCACCTTTGTTCTCTCCTGTCATTAACATTAGCATCGTCTTAGACACAGTTTGCTAAGATGTAGTCTGATAGTTGCTGCTGTCGTGCAGCTCTTGCCACTATATAGCTTAAACCAGCCACCTTACATTGCTACACTAGCATATTGGATTGTTTTCGTGCCACATTCCCCTGACTCTTCATGCTAATGTTACCCATGAACGCGGCAGCAGTAATTACAGAAGTACAGGAGCATTCAGGCAGGCTCCTCCCTCTGGACTTCATTAAATTATAACTACACTTAAATAAAGTTTCAAGTGACATTTGACACAAGCTGATTATTGAGTGGAATTGCACTCGAGCCTGTTTATTCTCATGAACTTCATTTGAATAGTTGACTCCAAATGAATGAACTTTCTTATGCTGTTTTAACCCCGTGAGCCACTTTGAAAAGCACTGGCAAATAAGCTATGAGAATAATAGGAACCAGTGGAGATGTTTTCATTGTTATTCAACAACTGGAAGACCTCTGAGACCTCTCCGAGAAGAGATGACCTCTGTGGTGGCTCAGAAGACGGAGGTTAATGATAATTGAATATTTGAATAGGAAGCTGAATAATAACAGCTATTGAACACCAAAAACTGAAAAGTCAGTGGTGGACAAAGGAGGAGAATTACCTCATTCAAATTTATCATGCACACACTGCCACAGTTTATTTTCACCGTATACTTTATTATACATCATTTTATCAAATGCATGACTAAAACAACATTTTAGCTCACAAGGTTGATATAATAGCAGCCAGCTGTCTTAAACCCACACAGTGAACTATTTCAGCAAATGGTGGGGCAGTTTCTCCTTGTTTTCAGTGTGAGTGGAGGCACATGGCTGCATCACATTGTTGAAAAAGTACTGTGAATGTCTGTATTTGTTCCACCTTCACAGCAAGTGTGTGATTCATTGCACTCATCTGCAGATAGAAACTGCAGCAGTTTGTTTGTCCACTGCAAACTGAAGAATAATTGGATGATTATATGCAGTAAAACTGCTCATAGATCATCAAATGAGGCAATTATTACACATAAGTACAGTGTTATTGTCACGTTTATGCCTTCAGTTCAGTCCAGTTGGTCTGAGAAAAGAGAAAAAAAACAAAAACACTGTGAAAAGATGGATCGTTGTCTCATAGTTTGTTCCACGTTGAGTCCAACTTAATGGATATGATATACAGTATTACTTTCTTAGATCCTGAAGTGGAGATTTTTGCAGAGGACTCATTCATTAGTTGCATTAGATGTATTGACAATTGACTGCCTGGTGGAGGTCTGAGTCAAGTATGTATTAATCATCATGGATCCCCATGTTTTTAGGGCTCTGATCATACTGATATAGCTAATAAAAAATATTCAATTAGTGAGAAAGTGAAAATATTAGGCTAAATAAAATTTGGTTAAATAGGCCCAAATGAATTTGTATTCCTACCTGAAAATCATACAATACATCCGACTGTCTTTGAATAAATTCCTGCTCATATGTCAACAGTTTTCCCTCTGTTTACCAGCGTTAGATGATGACAACCATGGCTGCACCCTGCACTCATTGTGACCCAGTTTATATCAGCATGTTTGATGACTGCAAATATGGCAGCAATGGTACACCCTCACACTTGAGTGACTGGTGTATATTGAGTTGTAAAAAGGCCAGCAGGATTGTCCTTGGATCAAGGCAGCAGCCCATACCACTTAATGGCACATATACCCTTCCTGGGTTTACAGTCTGTATGTCAGTGAGAGAGAGAGAGTGTGCAGTTTAATGGTAAGGGAGCAGCAGAGGTGAGTGGAGGGAGGTGAGGGGTGTTGTTGAGGCCAAAAGGTCAAAGCGGATGTGATCTCCGCTGTCAAAAGGTTTCTGATTCTAACAGAGACTAGCAACACATGTTTCTCTCAAAGATAATTAGCCAAGTTAGATGTAGCTCAAAGATGGTGTCAGAAGTTAAAGATCCCAGTTTCATGTGCTGTATACATTTTCAGGTTGGAGCTGTTCATTAAAGATGATGAAAAGTTTCTGATCAAAGTTTCTCATCACAGAAAATAAATGACCATAAACACAATACGTTACCCATGCGGGATGCTGGTTTGCATCTTTTTCACGTCTTTCTCCAATCAAAATGATATTTTGATAATTTCTTATAATATATATTATATTCTCTATATATTTTGATTGCACATGAAACTGCATTAGTACTGCAGGGAGCTAATAACACATGGAACTAATCTTATTTTGCATACTTCTCACACATAAAGAATAGATATGTGACCACTTACAAAAGCCTACAAAAGCCTTTGATGGTAGAAGTAGCCAGAATTCAGTGTTACGAATATGTTCACACGATTCCTCTGTGGCCCCCTGCGGGGGCCTCGACCCGCCCCCCCTTGGGGGTGGTTTGAGGGCCCCATCTTCTCCGTAGCGTGGCGGGCCTTGTTTGGGTTGGTCTCAGGTGGGTGGAGTCTTGAGGCCGTGGGCTCCGCTCGCGCTTTGGGGGGGCTGGCCTCTGGCCGGGGGTCTGCCGTCTCCCTTCCTTCTGTGGGCCAGCTCTTGGCCTTTGCATTCACACACTTTTGCATTTTGCACATTTTTTTAACCAAAGCAAATTGCATAAGCTGTTAAAGTGGTTAGATTGTTTACAGTAAATGCAGTGTGTACTGGTTCATTATTGTTTGTCAATATGACACATAGTGCTGTATAACTCTGAATATTAAAGTGCAAGTTTAACACCAGACCACTCTTAAGGTTAATAAGCACAGTGGGGTAAAAACATGTTATGCTGACATGATGTAAGCAACACAGATACACCTAAGATAATGGGTGTGTTAGATTTATAGTGTGTGATGATCAAGCATTGACAATAGTCAGTAGTATTGGCAGAGGGGTGGCATCCATCCATCCATCCATCCATTTTCTGTAACCGCTTATCCTGTGCAGGGTCATGAGGGACATCCACTGACCTCCCATTCCTGCAGTGTGCACATGACTCTTACTAATGCTATTTTATATTTAAGCATTTTTTTCATTGGTTTAATCTATTTTTGTTTCCTCGTGTATGTTCTTTGTAGACGGTCCTTAGCTAATGGCTTGTCTGTGTCCTATTTTTTTTTCTATACAATGTTTGCTGCATACTTCTAAAAGAACTCTGGAGGCTTCCTGTCACAACTTGGCACTTCGTTAACTGTGGAATTGCTGTAATGTAATTTCCTTGTTTGTGAAAGGCAGATGTGATGAGAAAAGGCTTGTTTACAGCAAACTAGCTTTAATAATTATTTTCATTAGATTATTCCTCAGTCATTTATAATACTGCTATTAGGGTGGTTCCAATATTCTGAGGTGGCATTAAACAAACTCACTCTGGCTTTTGTTCCACTCTTGATCTTCCTCTCCATCTTGCTTCTATCCCTCTTTTCTCATTCTCTCTCTCTCTTTCATTCTTTCTTTCATCAGTGTCTTTGTTACTTCCTTTACTGTATTTGTAATTGTCAGGCCTTTCTTGTCTCCTTCTCATCTCCTCTCTCATTTCTCTTGTCTAATCTTTTCTCTGTTGTCCTTTTTCATTCGTCTCTACTTAAATTGATGCCGATGGGTCTCCGCCCTCATATGACATCCACTTTTGCTTGAGGTGTTCATTGTGGGAGCTGATTGGACTAGAGAATGTTTCACACAGTTACATCACTTTCTTGAAAAATCAGACTTTGGGTGACCGGCTGCAGGATGGCGGGCAACATACACTGTGTATGGGAGTGTGTTTGAAATTGGTTTATATCTGCATGAAGTAATTTGCATCTTTGTATAAATTAAGTTGCAAAAACAGATAACCTCACCAGTTCAACCAATAAGGCATGCACAAAAAAGTGATTTAGGACTGTAAACATTGAGTTATCTATTTCCTCCATATTCTCCCCTCGTTAGCAGTTTGCATACAAAAAAAATGTTGCAAAGACAAGCATGGTTACCAGATGATGAACCCCAGTCACTTTGCTGATCACTTCTCTTCTTGCACCACAGAGGTTCATGTTTGTGGATTTCTAATAACATTTCTTAATAAGTATTGGATGGATCGACAAAGCTTTAGTACACACATTCATGTCCCCCTCTGGGTGATTTGTGATAACTTTATTTATCCCTTAACTTTTTTAAATAGAACAATTTGGACAATACTTAAATTTATGATCAAAACCAGAGTTGTAGTGAAACCTTAACTTCTGGTGTCTGTTCTGAGAACTAAGAAAAACACAAATGTCACTTCTCCTTAAATGGGGGAATATTTTGAATGCACAAAGGCCTTAAGTTATAAAAATAATTATTTTAAGAATGTTAAGATTTAATCAAAAGAAGTTGTAACTCTCCTGGATGCAGTCTGATGAGGTGTGAGAGTATAATTTCTGAAGGGAATCTGGTGATCCAATGCAAGGAGGTCTCAGGAAATAGATGATGTCTTAAGCAGACATTTTTATTGCAGCTTAAAGCATTAAGCAGAATTAATGATAAACAACACAAATGTCTAAAGTGTTAATGGGACGCTTCCCACCCCAGGGGAGTGCTGGTGCAATGGTTTCTCGTTTCTGACTCTGGAAGGATGTCACCTGATTTATTTTTATTACATTTTCTTTTTCATTATGATTTGTTATCATTTTATTTATTGTGAAAGGCATATAAAGACAAAATTTACTTATGCTATTTATGTTTCTCTGGCTGTATAATGACTGCACATTATTTGACTTTGTGACATTTTCAATAAATGCTTGTTAAATGGTTGGATCTAATCATCAGATGTCACAGAAAACAGTTAAACAATGCATATATAATGCAGATATGACTAATTACTAGAGAATGCATGTGTCAGATCATAATCCTTACAAACCAATGCATACAACCTGCTGTAAAAGCAAATGATATTTTTTTAAAAATCCTGAAAAGTTAAGGAAGAGGAGGTAAGAAGTTACAGCTGGAACTAATCAAGGCGGGGCAAACAATTAGTGGAGGGAAGACAGGACATTGAAGAATACACTATAAAAATAAAACAGGAAACGCAACACACAATACAAAACCATGACACTGAATTTAATTTCACAGAAACTCACACAACTGATTAAAAGAGCAATATTGTAGAAATAAAAGAAAAATTGACTGGATACAGGGGTATGTACCTAGGTATATGTGTATATATGTTTATGTACATGTATATAAGAATATATTCTATTTCTAATATGTGTATAAAAGTGTAAACATAGAGGGAAGTATAGATGTAAGGACTGAGAGGTATGGTTGAGACAAACAGCATAATGACATCAGTTTGTTCATCTTATCTATTATGTTTAATTAAAAAAAAATTTATGAGACGATACAATCTTTATTACATTGACAAACATATATGTACATTTCATTATCAGTAAAATATATGTTCATGTCCAGGTTTGTTCATCATGGTGACCTGAGGATAATTACAGAACCGACATCTATCATTGTTTTCTGTATGGATATAGAAATCCTACCAACAGTATTACTCAAATGCGTCGACAAGATATAAAAGCTCCACTATATGTTGTAATGAGGTCTTCTGCAGAAGGGATTGAGAACATTTCATGGAGCACCTGTAGATAAACGACTCCAAGTCCATTTTGTGCAATTATTCCTAGTGACACAGAAAAAGTTGAACAGCAGAGTGAGGCTTTGAAAATTGCTGGGCAGAGATATTCTGCAGTGAGAGCTGGAGCTTTAGATCAGTGTGTGTCCTTGTTATAATGTGCTACACAATGGCCTGGTGAGCTCTCAGCTTGTTACAAGGAAACCAACATTGTGATCCCTGCATGGGAGGTTATATGTTTGGTCCCATCAGTTTGATAGTTAGCAAGCTTAGGGTCAGACATCTGGGACGATTTCACCGACATTGTTTGGAAAGTCTGGGCAAATGGTTCGCGTGTTATTTTTGTTTTTTTTTAGTGTGTAATCAATAAATATATCATAAATATCTTTCTGTGTCATACAATTCAATAACACCACAAATCAACACCTTTTTTAAACTGTTCCAACAAACTGAATATGATGACTTCACTGAAAGTAGGATTTGTTGCAGGTCTGGTGAATTACACTGCATTACTTTTAGATGGGTGGGTGTGATTCTGAATAAAAATGTCTACCGTCTCAGATTCTTGTGAAATTAAATGATATTATTATTAATTTAACTAAGAAGATTTATTTCCAGACGAAAGATTTGCAACAAGGTGAATTAAATCACTGCATGGTGACTAATTGTGGTGATTTTCCAAATGGACATTACCCCACTCACATTTATAATGAACCCAACATCACATCCCACCCCCCATCCCCACCCCATAACCTGGAATAAAAACACAAGGCTGAGTGGCTCTTCTTGATTTTGAGAGTTGAACTGACTCTAAATCACTCTGGATTTGTATCATCAGGATTTACGACTGACTGCGACCCGACACTCTTCCTCAAAGTCTCCCTGACTCCACAGTGGTTTTTGGAATTAAATTGAATGAATATCTAAAGGAGGATCAGGATGACCTTCATTTCTAACAGCCAAATGTAGATGTGGTTAATATAATAGCAGAGTTATTCCACTAACTATTAATGCTGTGGTGTAAAGTAGCTTGTGGTGCTACCAGAGAGTGCTACCAATGCTACTCCTTAAATAACGGTATTTCATAACAATTGAAGGAGCAAAACAAATATCTAATGGACTGATATGTATTGTATCTACCCATTATATCGAAATCATAATGAAAGTTGCCTGAGAAACATTTTTTCCACATAAATGTTTTTAGAGCGCCCCCTACATTTTTTTAAACCTTTATTTAACCAGGAAAAAGTCTCATTGAGATTTAAAATCTCTTTTACAAGAGCGTCCAGGCCAAGACAGGCAGCAGCACAAACAGGTAGTACGACAAACAGCCATACAAATACAATTTCATTGCCTTACAAAAATGTACAAGAGGTTCTGAGAGTGTAATATTTCTACTACTATTAAAATATCTCTGGTGATATCTCTTTTCTGGTGTGAAACTCTGCAATTTCGACCAGGAGGTGCTGATTGGCTGTGATGATTCTCAAATCAACTACTTGCAACTTCAGCTGAGCTGAGGCGGTGAGACGGACCAGTTCTCACCACTTTTCTCAGCAATGTTCTAAAATGGATTCATATTGTTTTTTTCTGAACTGGACTTTAGACATATGGAAACACTTCTATCCATATATTGAAATGGTGTGAATATATATCTCACTATGATGCATACTCTTTTATTTTTCCTCCTCCCACAACCATAGAAAGTTATCACTAGAAGTATCACAGGACGTACTGCATACTCCACATATATGTGTAGTGTGTCCATGACTCCAGGACATTAAAAGCTTTTCATTCCAAGCTGTGCTCACTTTGCCTCCATCGGCAGGTGACCCCGGCCTGCTGACCGTCCACTGCTTTGTCCATGTCCTGCAGGCCAACGTTTGGCTGACCCCCTGATTTCCTCACCGTTGCCACTTCCCGTCCTTCGTGAGTATGAAATGTTGTGATGAGCTGTGACAGCTATGCTAACGTTTTCTCCCACTCTGGGAAATGATTCTTTTGTCCAAGCTTGAAGGGATGAGTGTCCCTTTGTCACTTTGGTCACGTCACAGTGTTTATGCCAAAAATGTGACAGAATGTAGAGAGACAGCAGTAGAACAGTACCAGACCTATTTCTTTGATTGCTGTCACAGAGAGAAAAATAAGTGACGTCTACTGCGAACAAAGACAAAGTAATTTCCATTATGTTTCCTTGTGCAGACGCAAGGAGGAAATCAGATGTTTGCTGCAAAATCCCTAATGATAAGACATTGTGTGTGTGTGAGTATGAATCTTTACTCTGTGTGTTTGGGTTCATTAATGTTTTGAAGAAGAAACAATCCTTGCTGGAGTTGTGTGATCCATCACAGAGGACATCGAGTCTCCATTCATTCTCATTCCATTATTGTTATGAGAAAATGCAGCACACGCTGTTCTGAAGTTTCTAAGTATTATTCTTTCAATCCAACCAAAGACATCAGAGCAGGAAGATGACCTCATAATGCAGTTTATTCCTGGAAGATTTCAATCTCATCGCTCAGCTCTAAGTACAAGTCAGAATGCACACAAGACACATTAGCCCCTTCCAAACAGGCCTGTGTCGCCTTTATTCTGCCCCGACCTCTGTCTGAATGCAGTGAAGGCATAACGGAGTATCAGTTTGCTCCACCTCTGTGACGCCTCAGGAGGTAGTAGCAGTGCAGAAACAGGCCTCTGTCTGAATGAAGTGCACCGGCGTCGCATAACGGATGTGACGTTGCAGTAATATGTTCAGGTGTGCGACCTACCCAGGGTGATTTAATGATGCGGTAGAAACAGGAAGTCCGTTGTTTGAAGAACAAGCTCAGAAAATGACCTCTAGACTGGGGACATAGTGAAATAATATCACATTTTATGTTCGCTGTTGCTTAACATTGAGGACGGCATACACTGTGTAACGATAAGTTTTTACACGTTGTAAACTTTGTGAAACGCTACCTGTTACAAAACTCTTCATTAACTGGACCTTCTTGTTATATATACAGTACCAGTCAATAGTTTGGACACAGTTACCCATCCACTTGAATGGGAAACTGTGTCCAAATTTTTGACTGGTAGTGTACATTAAGTTATTTCATGGTGTTCAGACATTGGGTCATGTACGAGTTTCTTTGCATATACAGTAGAACTGGAAAGTGAGATCCGGTTTCAAGTGGTCACTCAAGTCAGATGTGGCGATGCACTATAAGTCCAGCCTCAGCCCCAACCCTCACTGACTCAAGTGACATCACTTGAGGACGTTTCGTCAGACTTCACACATCTCCCTTTGAAGACACAAGACCAGTAAAAATGTAGTTTCCCTTCAAATTTTATTTACTTATTTAGTTTTTATAACTTGTTTTGGTATTTATTGTTTATTCTTGTATTAAGAGAAAAAAAATTGAGGAAGTTTATTTCAGTTGTAGTGTAATGGTAGTTTCTTCTGCTTATTTAACATTTATTTCTTCTGTTTTTATTTCTTTTTTCTTAAATGAATTGACAATTTATAAAGAAGAAGTAATTTCATCAAGAAACAGGTCTCTGTACTATTTTTCCATAACTTTTTAGAATGTGGAGTACAAACAATGTGAAACAATGCCAGAATTAAGTTGTGTACCAATTCCTGAGTACTTTGTTTGTCCTTTGTTTTGTCGTCATCTGGTTGGTCCAGACAACCACTTTTTCTACTCATCGCCATACAGAATTGATTTTTTGATGGGAGGCAGTCAATTTTAATTTTTAAGGCTTTTCTCATAAGTGATAAATAATTTTCACAGACAGAAAACGGTGTAAAAATCATAAACGAGGGTTTGTCATTTTGAGAGGCAGATAATAATTAAATAATACCAAGTGAAGCACCACAGTAGTGAAGGTCACTGCCTTGTATAATTGGACTGAACGTCTCTATCAGACTGTTTATCTGCTGTTAATTACTGTTGTAATGGAGGAGAGGAAAGGATCCAACCTCCTTCTCTGCTGTCCATCAGGCTTCAGAGAGATGCTAATACATACCCATCTATTTAAGATCTGTTGTGCCCTGTCTCAGCTGCACACAGATACACATCAGTTTGTTGCTCTATCCAAACAGTTACAACGTGACTGCAGCTGCCTGCTCTGTGCATCATAATTAGAAGTGTAGTCACTTCCCTGACCTCAAAAGTCCTCGAATTGAAATATGCAGATATCCAAGAGGTGCACACGTAAAATAGAACACCTTCTCCCTTTTTTTAGCTTAAGCTCAGTTCTGATTGTTATTTTATGTGCTCAATACAACCACAGCTCACTGTCACTTTGCATCATGTGTAACGTCTTATTGACAAGCCTGTACTGTCAACTGAGGCCACAGCACAGCTCCTTCACTTGTCTTCTGTCTCCCAGCCCTCCCATTAGCTCTTATCCTGTCCCCTACTTGTTCCTCAGTGAAACAGAAGAGGCTGAGAATATACAGCTAACCTTCATAAATACTAATACTACCAATAAACATATGGAACTTTATGTTCAGATATTCCATACAGTCTAGTGGTGAAATTCCAAAGTCTTGTTTGATGAATATTGGGCTTATCTTATGCCCTGTGCAGTGTGGGACACAGTGTGGGACACAGTGTGGGACACAGGCGTGGGACACAGGCGTGGGACACAGCGTGGGACACAGCGTGGTGTAGATGCTGACAGACGTCATTTTCATGCCCAGTACTCACATTGTTTAAGTTGCTAGTTTGCACCCATGGGCCTAATGGTCTTAAAGTGTGTTTTTTTTTACAGGCACAGTGCTATCTTGAGGCAGCAGAAAGCGACTACACAATTGACCAACAAAAACCTGGTCTAAAGTCAAAATGCAGTGTTTTACCTTCTATTCAAAGGCTGCATTATTCTAATAGTAAGCAGTGCCTACAAAGTCGGCACACACCCAGTTTGTTACACTTGTGATGTACACATCTTACATTGCACGCATCATCCACATTTCCATACTCCAGCCACCCACCTGAATGATTTTCTCACATTTAGAGACTCACACTTGCTCGGACATTTCACTGCATCTCTACAGGTACCTGAAGATAAATGAGATGGATAGCTGCTTTAATCCAGTCTCACTGTGAACCTGGACTGTGGTCGGGACCTTTTGGATGTGTAGAACACCAAACATTATCAAGATTCGATCCTGTTGGTGTGTCATGAGATTTTAGTTTGTATGACGTTCAGCTGCATAAATGCACCGACGGTGGAGACGCACTTAATGTTTTAGTTGCTGTGGAATCACTGCAGGTAATGTCATTAATATTTTCCTCAGTGATTATCTATTATTTCACCCTCTCATATCCTGTCTGCAGAATAGGAGGCTCCTCATGCAAACTGCAATCAGTGTCTATCAGTGTGTATCTATTATACATACATAGATGTGCATCAGGCCTCCTCCTTCCACTCATTCATTTTCTGTAACCACTCGGGAGAGCTGGAGCCTATCGCAGAAGACTTTGGACAAGTTGCCACTTCATGACAGGAACACATAGAAAGACAGACAAGACAAGACAAGAACCCAGGTGGATTTGAACCCAGGACCTTCCTGCTGTGAGGTAACACCCCTACCCATTACCCATCACCCTGCCACCCCAGCCCAAATATTACAAAGAACAAATCTTTTAAAAGATTGAAACAGATTTCCAGACAGACCGTTTCAATTCATTTCATTCCAGACTGTCATGAGATGTGTTATTAATCTGTGATCAATCAAACTGAACATCATGTCTCCATTTATTCGTGTCAGTAATGGTAAGTTTGCATATTAAAGAAAGTAATTGTCCATGGAGTTATTCAGCTGCAGCTTGTTGAAGACCCTGAGTGAATAAGAATTCAGATCAGTAGCAGTACCACTGTGTATAAATACTTCTTCATGAGTAAAAACTCCACATTAAAGATTTGACCTAACAAATATTATTAAGTATGATTATTATTTATGATGATGCATTCACTTTAAAATGTTATGACTATGTCTTTATGACCTTTCATCTCAAAAGGAACTAGTAAATATAGCACTGGATGGAAATAAAAAAAGTTGACCCTTTAAAAGACAGGAACAATTTTTGTTTGTTTCTCTTTTTGGAAAATCAAAATAAATAATAATCTGATACTTAAATAAAAATTTATATTTTATGGAATGAAAGGAACACTAG
This sequence comes from Chaunax sp. Z400, assembly GCA_037577475.1. NCBI lineage: Eukaryota > Metazoa > Chordata > Actinopteri > Lophiiformes > Chaunacidae > Chaunax > Chaunax sp. Z400. Next base: position 33,944,450 of record CM075189.1, on the reverse strand, counting down.
ACATTTGAGTAGTTAACTACATTAGTAACATTATTGATTGATTTATTCTTTTATTATTGAATATTTTTCCTGTCTTAATACATATATTACTTTGACGGAAGAGATGATGAATTGTTGCTCTATATTTTGACGTAGATAAAAATATGTATTGGGTGCTCATGGAAAACGGGGAAATAAACTCTAAACAAGAAGGCACTAATTATTATAGGGGCTGAATTATTAAAGAAGCCACTACAAGGTCAATAATGTCATTTTCTTTTTCAGTTGTTACATCACCATTTGTAAAAAACAAACTTTGTATGATATAATAAAAAGATGCTGTGTGTGCATGAATACAAATATGTCCCAGACACATTCAGTGATGATGTCATACAACCGATGAATGTTTTTCGATCCATTTCATCTTATCTCATTGAAACATACTCTGTCACTATCTTTAAGTTGGCTTAAAAAGTTAAAGTTTCCAAACAAGTTGGATGTAATTAGTTGTAATAGAAAACTCTCAGGGCAGGAGTCTGTCTCTGACTCTTTATTCCTTCTGTTTCATTTGACCTCATTTCCTTGGTGTCAGCTTCTAATAATCCTTTGCTTCACACAACTTTTACCTTCTCTCACTGTCTTTCGGTGTGTCCTCTGTCTATGATGCACAAGGACAGGATTAGCTTGAGTCCAGAGAGAGATTTCAGAATAAGAACATGAAAGACATGCACATAAATACATATAGACTGGCTGTGGCTGAGGAGGTAGAGCGGTCGTTCACGGAACGAAAAGTCAGTGGTTGGATCTCCAGCCCCTGCAAGTCTGCAAGTCGAAGTATCCTTGAGCAAAGATACTGAACCCCAATTTGCTCCCCGGGCACCGTAATGTAGTGGCAGCCCACTGCTCCTCAGGGATGGGTCAAATGCAGAGAAAGAATTCCCCCATGTGGGATGAATACAGTATCTAAAAAAAAAAAAAGAAAAAGATGAATATGGATGACATGCTGTGAGACTATAGAAGGAGAGAGTGACACTGACAGAAGGCACATCAGACAGAGCAGGAAATAAAGCTACAATATGTATACATATATATACAATATATCTGTTCTGCAGCAGTAGTTCCCTAACCTTTAACAGTTATCTACCCCTTGAGATACTCTACACCCTGCTGAGTACTCCAGCCCCAGAGACATCTCAGCATATTGATATTATTTGGTTTTGAATTCTGCTGCATAAACAAAAAGTAAACACACATACAGCATATAATACAGTATGCAAAGCATGTAAATAAATGAGACAATAACCAACAAATAACCTAGTTTTTATCTGGATTTTAAATTTTTTTTTCAAACTATTATTTGCCCACTGAATACACACACTGTAGTCAAATGAGTTGGCAGCAGAGCAAGCTGTGAATGGTAAATGGACTGTACTTATAGAACACACACAAGCCAGCATTCACCTATTCACACACATTCATATAGTGGTGGCAGAGGCCACCATGCAAGGCTTCTCATCAGGAGCAAGAAACACTCATATAAACACTCAAACAACAATAGAGCAGCCATTGGGAACAAATTGGGGGTCGATATCTTGCTCAAGGACACTTCATCTGACTGAACAGCAGGTCGAACCACCAACCTTCCAATAAGTGGATGAGTGCTTTACGTCCTGAGACACAGAGTAGATTAAACTTGAACACATAATGTCTCACCTTACCACAGATTAATGAGAGGGATGTGCCTGAATGGCCTCACATAAGACTACAATGTGGGTTGTATTGGAGAAAGTTTCTGTCTTCGATCGTTTTCTACACACAGTCTGTTCCTGTAATTTGTCTTCATGCTAGCAAGAGCTGAGAACCCAGTCTCACATAGGTAAGTTGTTGCAAAGGGCATCTGCATCTTAATAGGGCAGTTTTCCCATTCAGGATGTTCTGCATGCAAAGCAATCCAGAAGTGTTGCATTGCTTTCTCACTGAACACTGAGACCCTGCAGTCCAGGATTTGGTTCATTAGGGGAAATGAAAATGTCCCCCAAATAGGCCAACAAAGAGAGAAGAAGTCAAGTTAGTAACATTTAATGAGACATGAATGTGTGAAGAAGAAGAGGGAGAGGAGGAGAGAGGTGCTCAGTGCATCATGGGAAGTCCCCCATCAGTCTAAGCCTATAGCAGCATAGCTAAAGACTAGCCTAAGCCAGCCTTAATTCTAAGCTTTATCAAAAAGGAAAGTTTCAAGCCTCCTCTTAAATGTAGAGAGGGTGTCTGCCTCCTGGACCCAGACTGGAAGATGGTTCCACAGGAGAGGAGCCTGATAACTGAAGGCTCTGGCTCTATTCTACTTTTGGAGACTCTGGGGATCACAGGTAACCCTGCATCCAGGGAGCGTAATGTTCTAGATGGGTAGTAGGGAACTACGAGCTCTTGAAGGCATGTTGGTGCCTGACCATTAAGGGCTTTGTACGTGAGGAGAAGGATTTTAAATTATATTCTGAGATTCTAAGATCTAACAAGACAAACACAGAGACAAGTCCCTCATCTGAATTAGAAGGTCATTAGTAACTTTGACCAATGCTGTCTCTATGCTATGATGCTCTCTGAAGCCTGACTGGAAATCCTCAAATAAACTATTGTTATGTAGAAAATCACACGACTGCTTTCTCTAGAATTTTAGAGAGGAAGGGAAGATGAGATAGTTAGTCTGTAGTTAGCTAGGACCTCTATATCAAGAGTAGACTTTTTAAGAAGAAGTTTAATTACAGCCAGTTTAAAGGCTTCCTCCAGTTCCTGAGGATGACTTGCCGTCCGATCATAACAGCAGTCTGAGTCCAGAACTTCACGGCTTTTGGAAAAGCAGACGGAGCCTTACAGCCTCCTACTCTATAGAGCTTTGGACAAAGTGCTAAAAGCCTTTTTTTTTATAGCATTAGCAATGTGACAGTGAATCTTCATCCAAAATTGATGCAGATGTCAGACTGTTAATGTGAAGACCCTCTTATAATCACTGATTTGTCGCTGCTGTTTGCATTCATTCGAAAGGCACTCAGTAGACTGCATACCTCGACCAGGGCCGAACAATCCTACATGTCTTACACCAGATCTGATCTGGATCTCCATCAAAATCATAAAATAAATCATTCACGTCTGGATGTGTTTCTAAAACTGTGTAGGAGACAACTCAAAACCCAATTACTGTTACTGTACAGTGGCTAAATCCATCCAACCATCAATATACAAGATTTTTTTACATTTGTGGGTTATTTCTCGTGAAATTAGAGAATATGTTGACAATGTGATGTCTTGCAACACTGAGAGAAGTTCTAAAAAAGTTCCTCTCTATCTGGATCCACACTAACATTAAACAGGTTCCTCTCAGATACATGCCCCATCCTTCCAACAGGGTTTGTAGAAATCAGTTCAGTCACTTTTAAATGGATGTATAATTGTATACTAGTATATGCCCGGAGGTAACTGTATTCTTTTTTTTATTTTGATCATATTCTATGACTTGTATGTATAACCTCTCTCTCTGCAGCATGTAGGGGACTATAAAATTAATGAATGAATCCTTGAATTGCTATTCCAGTACATATCTTCTACCTTAAATGGCTGTTATACATAAGAGGGATTGTGCCTAAGTATTCCTATATTTATTCTCGGTTCAGCTCTCTATACAGGTCCATTACTGCCACAGTGTGTGTCTGCATCTATGCATGTATGTGTGCGTGTACAAACATCCATTTGCCAGCGTGTCCGTGGGTGTCGTACAATTGCTACCAGAGAACAATAATTATGAGCATCTGTACGCTGAAGCCTGTTGACACTCTCATCTCCATTAGTAACAGCAGGAGCTATAATGGTACACAGGCAAAACATCACGGCAGCTGTTGGGATACACACTCTGTTCACTGACATACGATACCACAATTAGCCGTCTTTGCTTCTGTAACATTGCAATACCAGATCTCTGCATATGAGATGATTGTTTACCGACTGTTTAATTAGATTGTTCACAGTGAGAGGATGGGAGAAAACATCTGGAGCTGGCTTTGGAGCTGAGACACAGAGCTGCCACTGCAGCTGCATGTATGATTTAAGAGCCCTCGTATGTACATACAAGGACTGATATGTCTGTGTGGCATGCTGTTAAAATATGTATTGTGTTTGTCATGCTCGGTTTCTGGAAGCAGACTAGAGGCAGTATGTCATGTCAGACAAATAACTGCAAAGGCAGACAACTCTGTCAAGTCTGTTGTTCCTGTCCTGACCTCCAGCAGTGAACACAGGCCACCGGAGGATATAACACTATGGGATTCCTGGTGCCCACGCTGTAAATCTCCTCCACACCTTCTATTAGAGTGTGTTCACACACCAGGCTGTAGCGATAACATTGGTTTCAGAAGATGCATAATATGCTTGAGCAGTAGCCAGAGGTTTAGAAATACTCAGGCCAATATTTTTTTCACTCACTGCTAGTGTCTTTATTAATTTACAACATTGCAGTCTGTTCAAAATCAAGGTCCTCTCCACACTGCCAGGATGATGAACATGAGTCATCTGAAGATGACACATCCCTCCAGCCCCTGCAGAACACTGTACAACATATGCATACACACACATAACATTTGTATTTTATTACTTTTGACAACCTTACATTCATGTAATGTAGCTGTGGTCCAGGTGAACATGTGGTCAGATACAACTGTGTTTTACACCGCAGTGAGGTCCAGCTTAACAGAAGTCCTTCTAACCATTAGCTTTAGTAGTCAAAAGTAATGTGTAAATCATTGGGAATGAGCAAGTGAACCATTACATGTACCTGTACTAAAACCGACCAACTCTTTTATCTGTAAATGCATGAATGTACTCTGAATGGGCGGGGCTTCAACCAGAAGTGGGCAGCGCCAACAGGAAGTCATTCATATCATTCTGACATTGATATGAGTTGATCAGAGACACATTTGAAAAAGTACATTACCCGTACCCGATACTCATTTCATCTGAGTTCTCACTCACCCTAAAAGAACCTCTCTTTGATGGTTGACTTTAAAAAACACCTTTCAAATCCCAGCAGCCAAGGATCCCAAAACGGACTGCTGTGCGGCGTGCTGAGTCCCCTGAAGGTCTATGACATGATGAGATGAAGATGATGAAGAGTCACAAACTGCAGGGAGACAGAAACATGAGCCGGGACAAAGACAGAGAGCAGGCGATGATGCTCCATCTGAATGTCAGCCTGTACTAAAGTGCTTAAAAGGAGGAACTTTGTTTAGTCTTTGTTAAAGAGCGCACACGACTCGGATTATACACGCAAACGCACACACTTGTGTTTTAATGAGAAGATGGCAGTCGAGTCACTCAGGCCCTCTGTGTACATGAGGTACTGAGTGTGTAATGTGATGAAATCAAACAGCACTGCACATAATGAGAAGTTAACTATTCATGATGAGCACACTCCAGACACCAGACCTACATAGTGAAACTGACTGTTTTTAGGGGCCAGGTCGCCTTATGACAGTCTATATTATTATCATTATTATTTATTTATTTATTTTACAGAGATGGGTTATACCATTCTTGATTTATGTTCCATATAGAAATGTGATCTATATCTAATTTAACAGTTGTTTTGGTTTATATATTGTATATCCCAATAAAGAAATCAATATAAAAGAACAAATCAGTCGTATGTGCGGCAACTTTGAAACGTTCAGCAGCATTTAGGTCCAGACTTGTTCTGATACTTGGAGCTGAAGTCTGAAGTCCATCACTCTCCTGACATGTTTTGCTCCAGTGACACCAAACATGCTGCCTGGATTTTCAGACTGTTCTACTCAACTATCCAGCCAGTCATGTATTTGTCATGACCCTGAATGAAGCCTCTGTTGGTCCTCTTATTTCTCTGGGTATGATCACAATGTGCCATTGATGGCAGAGGTTGTGAGCTCAAGACCCAGGTGGTGTTGAATGGACATCTTGTATGTAATCAGGTTCAGTTCTGCTGGTGGACCCTCTGATGTCCTTAATCATCTTCCTGCTCTTCCTTTTTGGTCTTCTTCCTAAGAATGCTGAGTCACTGATTCACTGTGCTGCAGCTGATATTTGTTGTTATGTTATGCTCCCCGTTGCCCCACCATACAATTTTACCTCGTTTCATTCTCATACATCTATAGCAAAGCTAAACCGCCAACCAACAATTGCTTTTAAAAGGATTTGTTCTTATTGCTCTCCTTTCTGGACGAGCGGAGGTCTATGAACAAAAGGGCAAAGGTCAGATGAAAGATGAAAACGCCAGTTTGTGTGAGAAGTTTTTTTTGTTTTTTTTTCTAAATGGAAACAGGGTTGGCAGCTGCATTCAGGCTCAGGTCCATAACATTATTGGTTTGAGACACTTCATCAATGTTTCTTCTGCAGCCCTTGAATAATGGCTTTTGCCTGTAGTAAAAATATTGGACACGTTGTCTGTTTAAAAGAAAAGAAACAAAGTAACTTTATAGTGTTTAATATATGAACATTTTATAATTAAATAACCACTATGTAGAGGCAGCACAAGACACAAAATGTCAAAAACAACTTTGATGTTTTAGTGTCAGCCTGGCTGCCCCCTAGTGGACATACTGTTAATTTAACATAATGTACGTCAAGCAACGTTAACTGCTATAGAGCACTTTTTTTCTGGGGACCCACATTTTTAAAATGACAAACGATCATGACCCAAATCATAATAGGCCTTATCTATTAACAATTTGTGCATAAATAAACATTTATGACCATTTTCACTGCCTTCTACATCATCATATTATCTTGAATGGGTAAATCAGCCATTTCAAAGTAATAGGTTTTACATTTAAATTACAACTACATTGTATGCTTATTGAAAATATATACTGTACATATTTTAAATACTTTATAGATACAATCAAATCAGTGCATTTAGGAGGGGTGTGGTATCTCCTTGTCACAATATAAACATTTTAAACAGGCTACTTTATAAATGAGAAAATGCTTTGAGTCGGAGTAAACAGCCACTCATGTTCAGATGTTCATATTTTCATTTGAGAACTTAAGTGCATTTTAAACAGGCACACATCAGGTAAACACATACATTTTAACAACTTTATATGAGACAAATTAAGTGCATTTTGTTGTAATTAACAGACTCATATTTCCCTCTCATCATTAAATCAAACAGAATATTGCTTGTTCTTTGTTCCAGTCAGGCGTACAAGAGGAGAGCAACACACATATCAGGTGTGGCATTTAGTCTCTGGGCGGTAGCTAAGCTAACATTACTTGCAGCAGTCTGGTCCTTAGCTGGGTCTTGTCCCTGGTCTCTTTGCCTTTGTTTGTGTGACCACCTGCAAAATGTCACCAAATTACTTTGGTGGAAACTATGGTGGACACCTACAGAATGAAGCCTGTTTCATTCATTGCAATCATATAAAAAGAGAAGGTAGCAGAGACATAGAGATAAAGAGAGAGATAAAAACTAAAACAGATCTACTTTAAACCCCAGAAGATCTTGGTAGTGATGACTAAACTGGAACGCTGACATATAAAATCAACAACCATGTCAAATACATTTTATTTGCTTCAAAAATATAGCAGAATGAAAGTATAAAGCAGTTGAAAATGAAAACAGCGAAGCATAAAAACCTAAAAATCATACTGAAATGAAGTATTTGAGTAATTGCACTTTGATACATTCCATCACACGATATTCTATATTTTTGACACAAAACTTTTCATTTTTACTGCAAATGTATATTGATTCCAAATATGGATTATCACTCTCCTCGACTACTAATAATTAGTATCTGCCCTGAAAAAAAGAAAAAAAACCTGGTTGAGTTGTTTGAGTAGCTGAAAATATGCCCTGCATATGAAAGACGTGTGTTAGTGGATGGTTATGTCCACAGTGTTGTATGTCTAATGATATACATTAGCTAAGAAACTCATGGTCTCCTTTAATGATAATGATCTGGATCAATGTGTGCATGATGTCAGCAGTCTTCTGGTGAGTTGCTCCTCCTTTGGCACTGATGATCCTGATCAGCTGACTTGTGTGGACATCTAACTGGGCCATGAACATCTGCTCCAGAGTAACAGTCATAAGCCTGTGGAACTCTATGATATATTTCACCAGGTGAAGAGGTGTTATTTGGTCGGCAAACGTACATGCAGTGGTACGAACAGGGCCCAGTACACCTACGGGGCATGTGAAAAAATTTATTTAAGTAGCACTTTTTAAAGAATAGTTACAAAGTGCTTCACAAAGTTAAAACAATGGGTTAAAACAATTCATCATGCACATCAAGTTAAAATGCAGAGATAACATATAGACCCTCAAAACAGCAAATCCCAATATTAAAAAATGCAAATGGAGGATATTGGAATGAAAAAACAAGGATTACATACATGTAAGTAAATTAATAAAATAATTAAAAACAATAGTAACAATGAATAATAATAAAGTAAACTAAAAAAAAGGCTTTTTTTAAAAAAAGATACGTTTGAAGAAGTGATTTAAAAGAAGTCACTGATTCTGCTAGTTTTAGCAGATCCATAAATTACCACTGTCCGATAGCAAATGAAGTAAACAAATGGTGACACTGGTGTAGCCACTGTTTGTGGCCACTTTGTAATTTATCCTGTAACCCCTGAAACCACTGATCAGTCCCAGGCAAGTTAACAGGATAGTGGACCAGTATGTAGGTTCAAAGCTAGCACTATATTGTATGGAATGTCACACAGAATGTCTGGAGGCGGTAGACGAGGTAAAGATGAACCATTTTATGGAAAAAACAAACAAATAAAATTTACAACTCATTTAGCATTTAACAAGAATTCACCATGAACATGGTATGAAAAGCGTGAAGGGTTTCATGTCCTTTTTCTCCAGTTTATCAGAGTTCTTAGACAGGGTTTAGTCAATATATGTTCTTAGAGAGTTTTGGTAGTCGTAGGTTTTGTTTGTCGTAGGTTTTGTTTGTTGTAGGTGCACCTAGTATAAGGAGTCGAAACAGTTTGTGGCTTTGTCAGTCCTACCACAGTGGACGTATCGCACATCTGGAAGATGAGAGAATTGAAGTGTTCCTCCTCCGATGGACAGAGGAATCAGGTTCTTGGACGGCTCACTTATTTTATACAGTACTGACGTTATTATTCTCTATGGCCATATTTTATCTTAAATCAAAATTATGAGTGCTAATGAGGTAAAAAACACAACAATGCATTTTTAACATTGTTTCAATGATAAAATTGTCACTATAAACAACCTCATCACTTCATATGAAATATTTTAGTCCATTTTACATTTCTTAATGTTATCTGTAGCTTTAAACCAGGAAATTAAATTATTAACATCCTTTTTAATACCATGAATTTCAACGAACATTTTAACCATGAACTGTAGCTGTAATTTTATCCATGAAATCTACTTTTTTTATTCTTTAAATCATAAATTTTCAATATATTTCAAAAGAAAACTCTTCAAAACCTTCATTATAAGAATATAGTTGCTTCTTTTTCCTTTTTATCTCTTTATGTTTAAGTGAATACTATTTTTTACATAACACAATCTTACAAAGACTTAAGTGCCCAAATATTTATAAAACAAAACTAAGCTATGGCTTACATTTTAAATTCTCAACAATAATTTTACATGTGCGTTAACACAAGGAAAAATACTCTTAGAGCTACGTGCCATGTTAGCAGGCAGTACCGACCACCGTAATGGGCTACAGTAATTAGCTACATCAGTTAGCATCACATTAGAACTGACCTGTCTGGTATTTGAGATACTGGACAGGAGTCTCCAGGACTGGCTCCGTGATCTTAAAGGGACACCACTGTCTCTGGAGACCATCAGACCCATTGCAAAACAGGTTTGTATTATTGTAATTTGGAACCAATCAATTGTTCTACATTTCTGCTAATGATCTATGAAGGAAATTTAACCTGAACTCTAATCCTGAATGTTAGCACCTGGAAAACTGAATCTGAAATGTGTTCATTCTTGTCTGTCCCTGCAGCTGTTTGTGGCTTTGGACGCCCTAAAGGGTATTGATATCCTGCATACCGACATCAAACCCGACAACATAATGTTGGTGAATATGCAGGACCAGCCCCTCAGGGTGAAGCTCATTGCCTTTGGCGTTGCCCGTCCAGCTGCTGATATTCACCCTGGTCAGACTGTTCAGCCCCTTGGATACAGGTATCTTCATCCTTCAAATCCCATCCGTTAATCTAAGAGAACTTATGTCATTCTTTTAAAGATCCATGTTGTTCTGTTGGTCCAGCAGATTCCTCATCTTTGGTTCTTGTCTTCCCTCCTCAGGGCTCCAGAAATTGTCCTTGGCCTGCCCTTCACCGCGGCCATCGATGTCTGGGGAATCGCCTGCGTCCTGGCCTACCTCTACTTTGGTGACCACCTCTTCCCTTCATACTCTGACTATCAGATGGTAAGTCAGCTACCTCACACAAATGTGAACAACCAAGTGGAGATTTTATGCTAAAGTTCAGCTGATGTGACTCTGTTTACTTCTTCTGCAGATGAAGGCCATAGTCCACCTTCTGGGTCAGCCGGCGGCTAATGGTAGAGTAACCATGTTCTCCTGTGTTTGAATTGATACAGTAATTTTAGTTAAAGTCTTGAAATTGTTCTAATACATTTTTTTTGTCTCTTTAGAATCACGAAGAATATGAGGCAGCCAATGACCTCACAATGCCAGAGGAGCAGAGAACCATCACTGACCGGCCCAGCTCTCTGGAAGGCCTGGCTCATGTAAGTACTCTCTGTTGTTTAAGTTAAGACTGAATCAGCTCTGCCTGTCTCTGAGAGGTATAGAGACTGGATCAACTAAACTGAATCTGTTTCCACATCCAGATCTATGAAAAAAAGGAGGATGTGGAATTTGAGGACAGGTTGGTCTTTGTAGACCTCGTGAAGCAGCTGCTCCAACTTGACCCGGATCAGAGAATCTCTCCCCAAGAAGCTCTGCAGCATCCATTTCTTACCATGGAGCACCTCAAAAACATCCCTGACAGCAGAGCCTAGTAAGTGACTGTTTATCTGGTAGTAGACATCATACATGATTGGGTGGACTGATGGTTTGATTGATTGATTGACTAACTGATTGTCATTCTTGTTCCAGTCTGGCCGCCTCCCAAGCCTCCATGACTGAGCCCTGGAACGGTGATGGAGACGTACCTCCTGTCTCACATCCAGATGTCTGCTCTACTGATGGGGCTCAGGATGAGGACATGCAGGGAGATGAAGCAGCTGCTGGACCATCTGATGGAGGAGAACATCAATGGTCCGATGATGACATTTTGCCTGCCAGGTCTTCAGATGGGGCTGAACCTCCAGGTTTTGCCCCTGAGGTGTCAGCCTCCTCTGGTCGCCCAACAAAGTTTCTCCACAGGATTCATAGATTCTTTAAAAGGATCACGACTCCATTTACTTGTTGTTTGCGTCCCAGTGTGGAGGACTAATGTGTTTTTGACATTTCTAATGTTTAATTATTAATAAAGTTGATATAAAATGACGCATAAATCTCATGTGAAGTAATTATATTTCAATGTAAAATCATTAATATGTCTTATATAAGATGAAAAATACCTGAAAAACTGAATGATGAAATAAATTAATTGAAAAGATATAGCAAATAAAAACTTTGTGGTGTCACTTTTGACCCATTTTGTGCATAAAAGTGCAATCTGAACAATTAGTTCTGTAATCAGATGAAGTGGAGTCTCAGATTTAAAACACTATCCTTATACCTTTTTTTGTTTATGGTTAGTGCGAGTTCTGAACAAGGCACCGCCTTGATTGGCTGAACTCCATGTGTGGTGGAGCTAGAAACACGTGCCTTCATGTGGCTGAAAGATTTACTGCAGATATAAACCCAGACCCAGACTTTTGGAACAACTGCTATAGACAGTTTGATATTTTAATAAGAGTAGCTTGTTTAACTGTTCAAATGACAGAACAGCATAAATAAACAATGATGTTGTTAATATGAATGTATATAATACTTACTGTTCTTATTGTGTCTCAGAAGCTTTAACAGGCTGGATTTTGCTTTTTGTTAATAGTTATATTCACTACCTTAATGTAAAAACAGCACATTTGGGTTTTTTGCCTTAATCAACATATTCATAAAAACCTGGAGTCACTGGAGGTTTAAGTATAAGTACCAAATACTTTAGTTACAAAACCAACATTTATGGTAATAAAAATAGACAAGCGTGATCATCTGGATTAAAAGTTTTCTCATGGTACATCTCTTCTTGGTGCTAAATGGCTTGCACCAGTTGGGTGGATGAATTTGAACAAGAACTCTTGATCTTTGCATACCTCAGTGTTTATGTGCTATATAGACATTATGTCACACACAACAGATCAAGTTCTGCTGTGGCACCAACAGGTTCCCCTGTCGGATCTAATATTACATTTTGAGGTATGCAGAGACCAGGAGTTCTTGTTGAACTACGGTGACGATTTAAGGTTAAAAGGGGTTAGAATAAAAGATCTGGAGACTTGGATTATTCTGATCAAGATGTATGGAATCATTTCATGTTTGTTTTTGATTGTTTTTATGTTTTAATACAAGTCCTCATCTCCTTCAGTTTTTTTAGGAGACTACTGGAGCTACTCAACAGATGGAGCATCAGCATGGGTGTAAAGAGATAATGACTGAATATTCTTTTAAAGTCAGTAAAGTGTGTGTATGTGTGTGCAAGAGAGAGAGAGAGAGAGAGAGAGTGTGTGTGTCTGTATGTGTTTGAGCATTAGGGGGAGACAGACAGAGGATTACTCTTAAATGGAATTCAAGATGATTGCAGGTGAGTTGATATTCAGCTCACAAGCTGAGGCTCAGCTCAGTACCATTATCTGATGAACCCACACACATACAAACATTCAGAGGCAGATAAACAGCTGCCGTATCCCTCTGCTGACACCACACAAGCACAAACACACTAACATAAAGTGTTGTTGAATGCTAACAATACAAATAAACAAAATGTGAAAACAAACAGGGACAACAATTAGGAGAGGATTGTCTCCGTATTTAAATGTAGCCTATGACAAACCAAACGCACCCCTACCCTTTACAATCAACTCAGAATTGGTGCACTGATTGTTTGGTTCACTAGCAGGGCCGTAGCCAGGTTTTTAGTAACTGAAGTCGTGAGGCCCCCTGACTCCTCCCCTCCAATATTTTGTATTTATTTTGTATTTATTTTGTTTATTTCTATTTAATTCATTTTCAAGTTTTGTTTTCAGTAAATGCAGCAGTTTTTATAACAACTGCTTATGAAGTCAACTGTCTCATTTTTTAAAATATTTTCAAATACAGGAAGGAAAGGAATTTACTTATTACCTCTAAATACTTAGAGGAGGTTATGTTTTCACCAGTGTCGGTTTGCTTATTTGTGTTTGTCGGCAGGATTTCACGAAACTACTTCATGGACTTCCAAGAGACGTTGACATGGATGGCGTATGGGCCTGGAAAGACCCATTACATTTTGGTTAAGATCCAGGATCTTTTTTTTCTTCCTCACTTTAACATTGTGAGGAAGGGGATTTAAAAAAAAATCTTTATGGAAAAAATACTAAGGCATGGCATGGGTCTGACAAAATCCCTCAAAATGTTGTTGCAGATCCGGATTAGTTTTATTTTATACTATTTTATTTTATTTTATAATTTATTTTCACACTTTCCCTACTTGCACAAGTAGTACTGAAGGATTTCCATGAACCTATGCAGAGAGATGGTTCATGGCCCAGGCAATCCAACAGATGTACTGGATTGTTTGGCTTTAGTGCTTTACTCTATGCTGCTCTAGTTAACATACTGTATAATTACCTCTGCTGCAGAGGCTGTGTTTTAATGGCATCTGTTTGTCTGTTTTCATGGTTACACAAAATAATTGGCTAATTTTCATGAAACTTGGTGGAAAGAATTTCTTCAGCCTTTTTGAACATACTGTAGCATGATTGGACGTTTTTCAGCATTTGTATCACTTATGCATCAAGTACTTGAATTTCCATGGAACTTGGTGTTAGATTGGAAAGTATCCGTCAAAGGAGGAGCCATTCTGATGGCAAACATTTTTTTAAATGAACTTTATTCAAGAGCAACAGAACAACAAAAAAGAAAACAATGTAAAACACAAACGTTTATAACAATTAAATTGAATAACTTCATGTATTAATGTGTATGAGGGATACTTAAATGGTGTCTTCATTTTATATCGGCTTCAGGATTTTCTCCAAAATGTGGGAAGTCATTTCAACTTTTCTATTTCTATTTACCTCATTTAACAATATAATACATATTTTTAGGTCCTTATGCACACACACAAAAAAAAGGTAAGTTTGGTTTTTGGCAGCTTACTCTTGTTTTATGTATATGGCATTTGCCCAATAGACAGATCACCTGTACTGCCTTATATCCATGTTCCCATTACCAGTGTTAGAGTGTTGGAACAAGACCATTGTTTCTTTTATGTGATATAATATATTGAAAGATGTGAAGAGGAGCAGAGATATGCTTGACAACTCTTGAGAAGTGACACTTAAAAACAGATGAGATAAAAATTCAGCTTCAGTGCCACACAAAGGAGCACTCCAGTAAAACATCCTTTATGAATTTTGATAAGAATAGATTGCAAGGATAAAAATTAAAAATATTTTTGATGTGAATCTCCTTGACTTTGTTAAGACAAATCTTATTCACACTAATTAGATTGGAAATCATTGTTTCCATTTGTGTGCAACTGAAATTAAAATGTTTCTCATGTGTTTATTGTTGCATTTGTGATCTAACAGATATAAACCACTGAGATCAGAGGTGAGGGTGCGTCTTTGATCCACATATATTGTGCAGAAGATTTAAAAAGGTGAAGCAGTTGGACTGAGTTGCCTCTGATTATCCTCCCATACTCCATTTGTGTAATATCAGCATGATTTGTTTGAGTAAAAGATTCACAGCTGATTGGGATTAGGTTACTATAAAAAAGATATTATAAATATATAAATATTATATTGTTTTCCACACTCTATGGAATATGGTCTTGTTCCTACACAGAACATATTTGTTATTCCACACATTTATAAGGGGAAAAATCATGCTTGTTAGCCACTTTCCATGAGTCCAAAGCTTGTTTATGGAAGCTGTCTATTGGCTTTTATTTTAGTTTTTATTTATTTGGATCCCCATTAGTCACCACCAAAGGTAGCAACTACTCTTCCTGGGGTCCAAGGGCTTTGATGGCAACATGAACATGTCTTATTGGAAATTTGTATTAGGGTTTGATTTAATCTGAAGGTACTTACAGGCCTCCTGAGTTCTCTTCCAGTTTTAGAATGAGGTTCTAGGACAGAACGTTGTCTTCCTTCAACTCCAGACTCCTGGATGGACATGACCCAGAAATGAAGAGAAAACATTTGATTTGTTGAAGAATTTATAGCTGATATAAACAAAGAAAATAATGAGGATTCCAACTGATTCAGTATAGAAATACTTAAGACACACTGTTTATACTGGACACTAGACTGCAACAGTAGTGTTGCATTAATACAACAACAGTTGCTCTCCACACAGAACTCTGCATGGAGCTGCCAGAACTAGTTTTAATGAACACTGGGATATTTACTGCTCTGAGCTAAATGTAAACAACATGTCATCTTCATATCACAGACCTGGAAAAAAAACAACCTCCAACCAAGGTTTGAAAGAAAAGCCTTCAAAGTTAAATATCAGGCCTGTATGAAAAACAAAGAGCTGAGAGGTGAAGACGTCACTCTGGGCTGTTACAGTCTTTTTAATGGACGACAAGTGTCTGCATAATTTCACTAAATTTCTTAACACCAACCGTCAGCATGGAGGAAAATACACAGGAATAAAAAAGGAGAATAATGAGAGCCAATTTTTTCCTGCAGAGGAACAATGAAGCGAACTGTCTCCACCCCTCTGGAGCCAATTAGTACGGTCCGAGTTTCCCTCTGAGCTGTCATATTTAAAGTTATCATGTTTACCATTAGTCTAGTGTGCAGCCATGCTATAGTAGCTTGGTGAAGCCGTTCTGAGCTAAAGTACAGAGGTGCGTTGAAATAAATGCTAATGTTAGCATGCTACCATGCTCACATTGACAAAGCTAACATGATTATGTCAAGCAGGAATGATGCTTACCACTCTCACCGTCCTACAGTTGCTAATAAGCACTAAAATAAAAAATAAAAATTAGCATGACACCATGGATGTGCGCTGACATCACCATTTCTACGGGTACACAAAAGGGACAAAAATACTTCAATAGGAGTCGCAGTTTGTGTCATCCACAGATTTGAGCAGAAGGAAAACATATTGTATTTTCTGGCTACAGGAGAGTGTAAGGAACATGCTTGGCTGGCTGTTGTCATACTTCACAGGAAGACCTGTGAAGGACGTGGCCCCTGAAGTGGGATGAGAGATTTGGCTGCCCTCTATAAGACTGCTGTCCGTCTCATCTATTGTGTGTGACAGTAGAATTGTTCTTCTAGTCCCAACATCTTACCCTCTGTGGGGGATATAGGTTTCTGTCCACCCTGCTCTGACCCCCTATCTGCTTCATTAAGGTACAAACCCTCTGAGCTCTGGGAGTGTTTGAGAAAAATACCTAGATATTACACTGTTTAATCATATATATTGGAAATCTCAGTGTTAATTATTACTTTTCTGCTTCCAGAGAATAAACCTTGTCCACACAGGAGGTGTCAGAAGTGTCATTTCAAAAGTGTGTGTGTGTGTGTGTGTGTGTGTGTGTAGAGCCAGAAAAACACACATCAGGCCACTGGCACTACTGTAAATAGAGCAGACACAGTCAGTGATGAGACCACTATATACTGCAAGGCAAACTCGACACACAGAACACCTAAAATCTACCGTACATGTTCCTGATTGGTCCTGAAGCTGCACATTAGTCTACTATGACCACAGAAGGAAACGTCAAAACACATCAGCAGCAGATTAAATATGCTACTGGAGCTAAAGTTACAGGAGCATTCAGCCATAGCAGAGGACACAAAATGAGCACAGAGCCCAACATGAAACTAAAAATGCATTCAGAATCACTATTGGTGGTTTTAAAGGAGAGAAATTCACCGGTTTATGTTAAAAGGCTCAGCTGTGTCCACTATATTTTAAAACTAAACCATCCATTATACATTTACCAGTTTACTGAATTAACCATCATGATTCAGGTTACTGGGCTGGAGTCAGAGAAAACTGCCAAACATCTTCTGATCTGAGGTTCTTTTGGCTGCAGTGCCTGAAGGGTTGGAGGAACAGGAAGGCAGACAGAGTTGTGGATGTCTGGGATGTAAATATGAACTTAAAACTTCAATTGTATTTTATTTTATTTTTTTTACAATGGTGTATTTGACAGGTTTAGAGAGGCAGGAAGTCTGCTGCAGTATTGACAGCTGGTCTAGTTAGTTTGGCTGGGACAATTAACATCCCAAAGACAACAACTTTTAAACAAAGACAGTATTTGAGCAGTTTTATTGGTTGCATTGTGCACTTGTCTTCTCTGATTGTATTAAAATTTAAATATTCCTCCTCTTTTATGTTTGCCTGTTTCATTTCACCTGATGCCTCAGAGTGGAGGGGTGTTATCATCATCCACCGTGAACAACGTGAGGAGGGGGATGTAGGAATAGTTCAGTCCATTGAGTCATCTTTCCATAACTCAAAAGCTGTTTCATATTTTTTTACCAAAAAATTTGTACACACAACAAATAAGTACTGAAGTGTTGCCTTTTGCTATTTATGGATTTTTGTACTTTATATATTTATATAATATAAGAATAAAATATAGAGGTCTGGAGGTTGGTTTGGTAGTATTTAAAAAAAAACAACATTTTATACACAACATATAAGTAGTGAAGTGGTGCCTTTTGCTCCAGTATTTAGGAATGTCCTTCTTCTGGTGCTGCTGTGTCTTAAGTGCACTTTTGATTTTTAGTTTCCCAACACAATAAATGTGCTGAATCAGCATATGCCAGAGGCTAGAAGCTGCTGCTCCTCTGCCAACAGACTGCTTTCACTAAGCAGTCTTTGCAGACACAGTTTTACAAGCCTTGATTTGTGCTTAAAGCTGCAACAGACTAACAAACTTTATGTGGCTAATGGATTAGCAAAAAAGTTGCATGATTAACACTTTGTAAATATGGAACAAAATTAGCATTTTGAAACTGTGTTTGTGTCCATCTGTAAATTATTCTCTCCATGTTTAGCTCTGTTTTGGTTGTGTCGTGTCATTTTAGAGAAAAAAATGTCAGAGGACATCCATGTAGGGAGGAGGACGGGGTGGATGGATAGGTCTGTGTTGTTGGAAGTTGACACTTTCCCGAAAGTTGCACTAATAGTCCCATTTGGAAACACTGTATTCCACTTAAATGTATGTCAGGTGTGTAAAAAATGCAAACTTAATCCTGTTCAGGGTCTTGGGGGCTGGAGCCTATCCCACCTGACATTGGGCGAGAGGCGTTCATCACAAGGCCACATAGAAAACCATTTACAGTCAAATTCACACCTACGGTCAATTTAGAGTCACCAGTTCACCTCTACTGCATGTTTTTGGTGGTGGGAGGAAGACGGAGAACCCAAAGGGAACCCATGCAGACACAGGGAGAACATGTAAGCTCCTTACAGAAGAGTCCCAGGTCCTCAGGTGGATTTAAACCCAGAACCTTCTTGCTGTGAGGCAACAGCGCTACAGTGCAAATGTGCAAAGTGTCCTTAAAAGTGGTGAGTGATTAAACCCCATCCTGTTTAATCTGAATCTCATGAGTGGAAACCAGCTGCTGCTGAGAAACACAGTGGATGACATGACTGAGACTGACCTGGACAGGAAATATGCTGTTAAAAATACCTTCTTCTGTCGGTACAAGGAATTATTTTCTTACTGAGTACAGCAATGTGTACTAATCATAACCTTTGAGAGTCTTAATCAATAGATTTGTAAATGTATTTACAGGGTAAAATGAAATAGTACTTTTTCTCACAGAACAATAAACATGCAGTTTTACTTACTATGTTTAGAAACGTCTATGTTCCATCTTATTAAAATATTGCAATTGCCGTTAAACACAGTCAAATAATAATCGTAGACACACAATGAATACAAATTAAAGTGGCAAAATAAGTTAAATGTAAATTATAAATCTGTAATGTAATGCATCATCTGTACCACCATAGTCGAGTGTGTTACTATATACTAAATGGATAATGACAGGGTAACCTCAGTGACATGTGATGGAGCAGCAGTGTGTTGACAGCCACACCGGCTAAATAAAACCAATGGTTGCCATGGTTTCCTCACAGAAACACTTTGTGTGCACATAAATGTAAGAAAAATGTTGCAAAGCAAAGTAATCCTTTCTGTTTAGAAAATCCTATAATTAAGGGTTTATGTCATGCTAATGGTCTTTGTAGATAGAAATCAGATTAAAGGGCTGTAGCTCATTTCCAATCAATAGCGCACAGCTTATCGGCCTTCACAGGAAGCTGGGAACAACACCTGCCTTCACCGATAACAGCAATCAGTGTAAGTGATACAGATGAATCCTGTTTAAAGAGAACATTTGTACTAAGGGCCAAATGTGTTGTTTATTTTTTACTTTTTTTCAGTGGCGGCTGGCGATACAAGTTTAAGGATGGGCGCAAAATTCCTAAACACAATGCAACACAATGTTGCTTGAACACTGATTCTATCCCAGATTGGAGACTCAACCAGAGAACAGGAAATAGGAAACAACATTTATTTATTCAGCCAGACACACACACACACAAAGAGGAGGTTACACCATGTCTTATAACATCATAACAGTAATATGAGGAATACTTATATTTACATATTATATATTACATATATTTATTTTAAATTCAACTGCTATTTATCTTTTGTAACAATTATGTCTAAACTGAATTGTTTATAATCATTTAAAAACTGTGTTTCATTTCTTGAAATAGTTGACCCCACCATTGGTGTGGTCGCGACCCCAACTTTGGGAACCCCTGTTCTAGCATGAAGATGTTGGGGCTACAGTGCAGCCACAAAGGACATTTTATGATCCATGCCATGATCTCCAGCTGTCATTGATACAGTATGTTCTGTTCCAGCACCTCCTAGTGTTAATGGTATTGACAGAGTTTAAGCAGGACACTGTTAGCAGAGCTCTAATGCATGTTGGTAGCTGACGGATGAAGAACACAAGCAGGATTATGGATTTTTGTCTTCACCAGCCAAAGTTCATTACCATCATCATTTAACCCTCCTGTTGTGTTCCGGTCAAATCTGACCGATTTTCTCTCTAAAACATCTTGTTGATTTAATCTGTTTGTCATGAGGCTCCATGTCTCTGAACACACAAAATAAAGTCTGAGACTTTTTTATTAAATTTTGGCTGTTTTATTGAACTTGTATACACCCTTGGTGTTCCTGGTCATTAGAAACGCCCCTTTTAGGCTTCCATGGCAACCCCCACGGGACCCACACCTATCAAAAACAACCACAACTTTCTCACAGCTCTGGTACATGAAGCTTTTTTCAGGCCTTGTTCACAGTTCATTCTGTTCAGCATGATGACCAAGTGATGTGAGCTCAGGTCAATGAGGCCTACAGGACATAAATAGCAAATGGAAGTTCAAAACTAATAATGTTCACAAGAACCTGAGATGATAAAAAGATCAAAAAACAACATTAGGTGATCATATATTTATCATTATGGATTATAATGGATTATGGATATAATCAGCTAGAATGGAGCGGTTATTTTTGACAGGGAACACCAAATTAGTAAA
Source organism: Chaunax sp. Z400 (assembly GCA_037577475.1). Taxonomy (NCBI): domain Eukaryota; kingdom Metazoa; phylum Chordata; class Actinopteri; order Lophiiformes; family Chaunacidae; genus Chaunax; species Chaunax sp. Z400. The sequence continues at coordinate 33,923,616 of CM075189.1, read as the reverse complement.
CAGGAAACAAACACAACAGGACGGTTAAGAAAGTCATGTCAGTTTTCCTCATATAGCCCAAAATCACAACCCCTCAGTGCTACCTGTGCCTTACGACCTCCTCTCCATAAGGATGACCTGGAAGATGACAGATCACACAAGAAAATACTGATATATGTAGCTTGTAAAACATACAATATATAAGCTATGATTCTTAAGAATTGTCACGTGAGAGGCTCCAGGACAACTGATGGTCCAGCAAAGAGAAACCTAATTAAAAATCAGGGAGAAACGGGTGAGTTTAGGTCAGTCGGTACAGCGTGCACCTCATCAATCAAGGCTACTCTAGTCCTCGATTCCACTCATAGCCATTTGCTGCATATCCTCCCCTCAGCGGGACAAACATGGACTATAGGCCTGAACTAACCAGAAGAATAAGCATCTGTTGAAAGCTGAGGGAATGAGTTTTAGGTCTGGACTTAAAGGCCTGACTGGAGTGAGATGGTCTGATGTCAGCTGGGAGGTTATTGCAGAAGGCGTCCCAAAGTTAAACGCCCCATATCACAGCCAGCTGACGTCTTTTTAACCCTACAGACAGGAGCCCTGTATTCTGAGAGCATAACGCACAAGATGACATACGAGCATTAATGAGGTCAGCTCGGGTTGAAGGAGGCGAGAACATTTACAATTCTGTAAGTCATCAGAAGCACTTTAAACTGATCTGACATGAATTAACTGCTCTGTAGGGTTTTAAGTGGCACAGTAAGTATTAGAGAGAGGGATGTGTCACATCAGTCATGTTGTAGGAAGCATTGAATGTGGAAGGAGCACAACCCAACAGGGACATGGGGACGTTTTAAGAGAGTTGATGTCATTATTTCTGTTGTAGTGCCTTTTAACAGGTGCTTTTTACCCGTGTATCTGCTATAAGCATGAAAAAACTCACAGCTGCGTTTTATAATCTCATTTTGTGATTTTTAATGGTGAGAGTGTCTCTATGCATTTCTACTATGGAGGATCACTGAGGGCTCAGAGCCGAACCATGTTGTTAACCACTTATCTTGGTGGCTTTGTGTGCAAACACATTTTTACACACAGATCACCGCTACTGAGATGCACACATGCCTTTATTGACAAATAGCATCAATACAACAACCATCTGCCACCTTCCATGAAACACAGCAGTCTAGAGTCCATCAGGTTAGTGGATTATGACAGCTTTGTGGCACAGGCCCCTCATATATACCTCACTACATGTGTACTTACACTTCAAATAGCTTCTAACTTAAAGTCCATCACACAGAAGCCAACAATCTAATCAAATATTGGAATGAATGTGATTAATCAATAATAATGACTTCATGGAGTTGAAGCTTTTTGCTGTTACATAAAATATTACATAACCTCAAAAAATGATCAGGTGCTTATTACGATCAGCCACTGTGATGGAGACATCAGTTAAAAGATTTCAAGTTCATAATTAAAAATAGAAGCTGTGCCTTATTTCCTCCTTTTTGGTTCCTTGCTCACTCCACTTGTTCCTTCTCTACCTCTTCATTTCATCACTGTCTCTCCTTTCCTTTTGAGCCTTTATTCTTTATGCAGATCTCCATTAGCTTCCATAAAGTGATCGGTAGACTTCCTGGGGTCCAATTAAAACAATCAAATAAAACAAAAAGAATAAAAAATATAATACACCAGCTTAAACAAACTAAAATACAGTAAAAACAGAAGACAGTCAGGAAGCAGCCCACACACTGACATCATTTTTAAAAGGTCCTTGTTGACTGGCAAGTCTAAAACACAGCTGGTGCTTATGCAGACTGATTCAGTTACATTTGAGTTCTCCACTATTTAAATGGATTATGGAAGCTGTTGGTTGTAGAGGAGTCATTTGAATATCCCAGGTTTGCTGCTAAAGTAGTGTATGTGGTTTTTCATTTTACAGCAAGTTGTATTTATAATAATAATAATAATAATAATTATAATTATAGCAATGATAATAATAGTAATAACAATAATAATAATAATAATAATACTAGTAATAATTATAATAAAAATAATAATAGTAATAATAATAATATTTTTTGTATAGCACCTTTCATGCATGAAATGTAGCTCAAAGTGCTTCACAACAGAGTTCAAATGCACAAAGTGCTAATAATGACGGAAAGAACATAAAAGCATGAATGAAATAAAATAGATGTAAACTTGTAAACATTGAAGTAGAAATAGAGAATTATAGTAATAAGAACGAGCCAAAACGAGAATAAAAAAATACAGAGTAACCATTAAAATTAAGTTAAATAGAATATTTGAAATACATAAAAGCAAGCAAAAGACAACATTTTTAAAGAATATGGACAGTGACACCTAATCTCAAAAGTGACTATAATGTTTTCAGATGAAATGTTATATAGTTTGCTTTGCTAGTTTATCAATTTGTGGTATTAGTAGTGAAAAGCTGACGTTTGAATAATACTGAGATTATGCTGTAGTGACTTTTCACTGTGGGATGATTTTCCAGTGGACTCCCTAGTTTGCTGTTAAGAGTTCCATTTATTCTGTTTTGGCTCAGGATCAGGGACCTGATGATGGGGGACAGCTGCAACAGATTAAGGTCCTGACCTTGAACCAGCATTTATTGGGTTGGCAGTGACTATAATTCCTCTGACTTTGACTGGACTCACCAAAGGGGATGTCATGGCACACAGAGCTCCGGGGAACAGCACACACGGACCGGTTGCCAGATTGGATGGAGCCAGGCTGGAGGGCTGCGTATCAGTGGTTGTGAGTGCTGGCTCCTGACAGAGAGGCACATTTACACCTGTGTAATGAAATGTAACAGAACTCTGGAGAAAAGTTAGCAAGAAAAGATGTAAAAGTGGAGTCACACTTAGTAAACAACTTTTAAATAGAGAGAAAATGTCATGAAGACTGAAAATATACACTATCCAATATAAAAAATGAAGCGCATGTGAGTCCTACCGCTAACAGCATGAGCTATCAGTGTAAGGCAGCTAAAAAACAGTATTAAACAAGTGTTTTTCATGGACAAGGCTAGATCTAATATCACACTTTAGGTGAAATCTAACAGAGCTAAGTACTTAATATACCAGTTGGCCAGAAACATGACACATTTCCAAATGGAAACAGACTTTGCCTTTGAACCGCAGATATACTTAAAGAAGTAAAGGTATGCTCCCACTCAACTAACAGCCTAGGCGTACAAAATGCATTCTGTGGGTAGATTTGTTAAGGATTTCCTACCTGGCAGCCTTTTCCCTGCAGCTTCCCATCTCTTACGGGGAAGACATACTTCCTTGTGACATCACTAAATTTCAGAATGGCCCTTTGTTTACTTCATATTTTTCACCCTTCACAGGCTTAAAATCGGAAACGTTCTCTGTATTCCGCTGTGCTAAAAATATGACCTGCTCCCGTTTCAGGTTAGCAGATGGGACACGCTAAATACTTCAGACATCAAATGAGTTTATCCCAAAGATGGTTTCTGTCATTTAAGTTAGTTCTCATCATGCTGATATGTAGTAAAGTGTTTTTTTGATGGGGACTGATGATGATGTTGGTGATGATTTGATGATGATGATGATGATGACTGACAACTGAGTGCTCAATCGCCTGAACACTGCTGTACAGAATCTGGGTCCAAATGATATCACTCACATGTCAGTTGAGCGCCACTTGCCAAAAATTGTTAGGAAGCAAAAGTGCCTCCAGTTTCCTTAATGTACAGTGAGTCATTTCTGCCGGCACTGAAAACCAAAGATGTAGTTTGATGATTTAACGTGGGATAATAGGAGTTATTATCTGATGTGACTCTGACAGAAATGTCCATGGAGGACTTGGAAAATATCATACCTTCAATAAAATGACAGATTTCTCTTGTGAAAACACACAGGATAATATCAGTGTGCAACAGGTATGATGTATACCTCTAAACCTGAATAATAATAACATATTATGGCCTGTTTTTTACTGACTGACGGACACAATAATATCATTTTCCAAGTAGGGAGAAAGTTTTATCCAGATTTTATTTCCTTTCAATGTTTTGTCTTTCATTTAAGAGACGTTCAGCCCTGAGCCTCAGCTAATAGTTAACCCAATGCTAACCTTATTATTAGGCTATGATATGCTACAGTTTCCAGGCCTCATTGTGTTTGTTGTAATGCTTTAACATGTATAATGTTGCTACTTCGGTTTCTTTTGTTCCTTCATTATAATCCATCATGTCTCAAAGTCAGCCCCTGACTGAGAATTTGAATAGCAAGCTCTTTCCTTTATATAACAATGAAATGTAAATGTGGATTTATTTCTACCTTATTTCATTCTGTTACACATATACAGTTTCTGCATTTTGTGGTTCAGTGAAAAAAAAAACTGCTTGAGATGCAAGCTGATTTTGAAATGTGTAAAAAATACACATTATACATTAAATTAACATAAATCAGAAGTCTAAAGAATTGCTCAGTATTTGCAGGGACATCTGCATATTTTTTTTGTTTTTTTGTGTATACCTGTTGAAATTCAACAGTGAAATGCCAAACTCACATTTTAAAACCTCACAAAGACGTTAATGAGCCATCTTCAAACATGAGTCTATCTCTTGATTAAATGGCCAATTACAACTTCAGTCATCCAGGCCTCATCAGCATTCAGAGGTATGAGTAGATCCCATCACTATACATGCAAATGAGTGCATTTCTAAAGCAACATTAAGACTCAGTTTTGCTTTTCTTGTTGGTGCTTTTGTGTTACAGTTTTTAACATTTAGGACTTTATTTTCTGACACTCTTGCAGAATGTTAACAGTCCTGACTTGTGAAAGCAAATAAACCACTGGAAATGCTAAATAAAGACATTTTATTCCATGTCTTCATATTAGTTTTACCAGGGGGGCCTTGTCCTTTTAAATAAAAGAGTAAAGAGATTATTAGACTTGTTCCAAAATGTTTTTGTCTCAAACAGAACCAAACAAAATGCAAACTAACATTGACAACAGCGTGATACACCACCAGTTAAAAACCAAAAAACATTAGCTCAAGTTGGTTATATCCAGTCTTAAAACAGGGTCCAGCAGCCCAGGAGGAGATCACAAGTGACACCCTAGACTTCATTGGCAAAGTTCTACATTATTGTTAAAGAAAAAAAAATGCTTTTGTGAAGAGATCAGAGGATAGCTTCTCTCTTTACTGCGCCGTAAAAATAAAATTACTGAGAGCAGCCGAGCAGCTTGGAATAAAGACTGCTTCTATTTTAATATCCCAACTGTCTTCACAGGCCATGCAAGTGTATTTTCACTGTTCAAGTCCACATTCTTCTTTTTACACATGTAGCTACAGGGACGTGTGTGTGGCTCTGAGCACTGCAGCCAAATGCATTACGTGACCAACAATCAATACTAGGCTTGAGCGAGTGCTCATACTTTTTAGGAGTAGGAGTTTCATCCGAGTAATATGTCAATACCTGTACTCAATATCTGTAGTGATGACAGAAAAAAATCATTGTGAAGCAGAAAAGTTTATCTGTACGTAGTTCTCTGCTTATCTAATCAAAAACATTGACTTGAAGTTCCATTCTGAGGCTGTTTCATAATAAATGTTGTCACCTCCTACCAATCCATATTCATTTTAGACTTATGATAGCAACTTCTTAGCCCCACCAACTTCTGGGGCACCTGCATATGCAAGGTGAACAAGTCCACACAAAAAGGCCGCAGAACTGAATTGGAATAAAGAACCTTCTTGCTGTGAGGCCACAGTACTGACTACTTTTAAGTAATAAAAGGAAAACAATAAAATCTAATTGGATTTACATTTCTCAGGAAGAAGTCATTTACATTGTTGTTAAGGCAATTTGTATTTGCACTACTTATATATTCTGTAACACAAAGGCAGAGTAGGGCAACACTGTGGTTCAAATCCACCTGAGGACCTGGGACTTTTCTGTGTGGAGTCTCCATGTTCTCCCCGTGTTTGTGTGGGTTCTCTCCATGTTCTCCCTGTGTCTGTGTGGGTTCTCTCCTGGTTCTCCAGGTTCCTCCCACCACCAAAAACATGCAGTAGAGGTGAACTGGTGGCTCTAAATTGACCGTGGTGTGAATGTGAGTGTGATTGGATGTTTGTCTTTCTATGTGGCCCTGTGATGAACTGGTGACTTGTCCCGGGTGAACGCCGCCTCTTACCCAATGTCAGCTGGGATGGGGATGGATAGATGGATTGATGAAGGCAGAGTGCAGTACTGCATTTTGGAGGTCATAGGTCAAATGATTAGTCATAATTAAACATATTTATTTAGTATATAACCACTCCTGTACATTTTGCTGGATATTCAAAAACCTCTGAAGTCATTGTTTTGTTGTTTTATCGTTACCATAGTTACTGCAGTTTGCCTTTGCATGGCAGCATGGCTCAGAGCTGTGAAAGGACCATATATACTGTTCTCCAAGGATTCACAGTAAGTAGAAACAGGAGGTATATGTCTACATAATATGTTGTGTTGTACAACAGCATATTAATGTTAATGAAGATTTACTCCACTGTTGACTGTGTAGCATTGAGCTTTGTGTTTGTGACTCTGTGTGATCTCTTTATTACACACACGTCACCCATTGCTATGCATGAAATATTGTATGTTTTTCTCTCATCTTTCAAATGAGTGCACCACCTTGTGTGCTATATGGACACATTTAGCAGTAATTATTCTCACTAGGTTGGACAAGGTTCCATTCAGGAGTGTGAATTGTGTGAATTTGTTCATGAGTGTAGCATTAAATTGTCATTTGTAGAATCTACAAAGTGTTTCAGTAAAGGATAAATGCAGCTATTTTCCAACCTTAGCCCTCCGTTCTGTTTCTTTGTTATCATGAGTTGAAAATGTGGTCGCCACTAAACTGTGATATAGACTCAGCTCGACCAGAGCACTGCTATGAGTCTACACTCACATTGTCAAAATAAAATCACCAACAACGTGATTGGCTGCCTCCTCTGGCCTCCACAGCGTACTTCTAATCAATGATTTTTGTTTGTGATGCATTATCTTGTGCATGCTTCTCTTCTGCATGCTCTTGTGATGTGCAAAACATTTCCCTCAAAGTCACCTTTGCTAACGCTAATGTGTTTAATTCTAGCAGATGCACATATCCATGCATCACTTCTTTGGTGGCACAGTTTGTACCCAAACTGTCAAATCGCATGCAATCAAATCCTTTTCCTGCATTGAAATGTGTTTTCTTAGTGTCTCTCTCTCATACATACTCTCTTTACACACAGCCTGAGGAGAAGAAACCCCCTGCACTGCAACATAACTGCTCTGAGCTATGTCAGGCAGGTGTGAGTTATAGCATTGTCAATGACTCATATGTATAGGCAGAGATGTGTGTGCACATGCTGCATAAATCAGGCTTTCTTGGGAACGCTGATTTCAATTTCAAATTGTTCCAGGAATACAGAAGGCATCTTTTAAACTATGTGGGAAAATCCCTCGCCAGATTTTAGATATATATGGCATCATCCTTCTGCCTTAATTTACTTCTTGTGGAGCTTTTCAGCTTCATTTAAACAGCTTTGCTCAAGACTGTTTACCACTGTCATCAACTCTCTTTGCAAATCGTCGTCTTTTCACTGATCTTTGTACAAACCAGAGGAACAAACATGTGGACATTGTTTAAGTCTGTCACACCCAATGGAAAAGGCCTCTAGTTTCACATCTTCCTTGATCTGGTGGGAGCTGCCCAGTTCAACCAGTCCCCTGCCACTAGTTCACATGGATGACTGGACTAATAAGCTGTGAGCCCTGATCACCTCGGCGTCATTCACACTCCATACCAAGATTTTCCAGCCCAGACTCCAAACCTTCCCATGAGCTGTGTCCCTTCTTTAACCTTAACACTTCTCTCCCACTTGGCAGCTGATGATAAGTGACAGCTGTCAACATTTCTCATGTGGAGAATGCCTCCCATGACCCTTTCACGAAGCTGAGGCACTGACAAAATGTACTAAAACATTTTGTATTAATGTATTAATACATATAAGAAAGGTCTGTGATTTCAGGGGAGGCTCTAGAAATCACCAAAGAAACACTCAAAACTCTGAGGTTTTTTTTTTTGAGGCTGCTAGACTGAGGAGACACACTGGAGAGGCAGAGGCCAAGAGGATAAACGGCCTGTTCAAACACCCATCCAGGTTGGATATGTGGGATAAAGAGGCATCACACAACAACAGTGCCGAGAGGACCTGAGAGAAGACAACAGTAACCTCCCAGAACAAGAACCAGCAGACATCACAAAGACAGACACCAACAATGAGTCTCATACACGAAGAGCTGGACAGAACCAGGACCAGACTGGCTGAAGAAACAGCCCTCCTCATACAAGACGATCCTTCAATGAGGCAGGCATACACTGATTGATTAAAGACACGAACCGATGTAGCCTCCATTTTTAAATAACCGAAATGTTAGCCTTGTAAACAGCATCTCATAATGGTAGCCCTAGAAATGGAACACTTATGTCTGACTTATTATTTGTTGCACAGGAGTGTCGTTGCCATACCAACCCCATTGTCAGTGGTTAGGTTCGTTAATACACAGCAAACCGTTTCTTCAAGCATCTTTTGGTTCGACAGTCACAGAACAACATGCAGCAGAGTCGGACCAGGTTCTAAGGCTCTAAACCTCAAAGTATGAACCGGCTGCCTTGTTTACTAAGAACTGTTCATAGGTTATTTTAGATGTGTTTCATGTCATACTGCCCCGATGAAGGTCCTGTGACCGAAAGCTTGGCATTTGCATTTATTGAAGATACTTGCATGGATCTAAGTGTGCAGAATATTCTTGATTGAGATATGTTTCATGTCATATAATGAGGTGTGATGCAAAAAGGAGAACAGAAGGGATGATGATGATGATGATGATACCAGGAACACGCAGACTCAGGTTTTCTTTAGGTGGCTTTCATGGAGTGGAACATCGTACCCAACGCTGACACCTCCGGTTCAAACCAAAGCAGTGAAGTCCTTTCCTCTCCTCGTCTCACTTCCTCTGTGAACGGTCAGCTGAGTCCACCACTTTCTATTTTCTACCCGTCACACGCTGTTTTCTCCAGCCGCACGTCCGAACTTGTAAATTGCATTTAGCCGCTCGCAGCCTTTTACTTCTCCCTCAATTAACTCCTGTTCTGATTATGTTGTTTTACTCTGGTCTGTTTCTTTTACTCTCTCTCTTCAGATCTCTCTCTTATGTGTCTTTGGCTCGCTTCGGACAGAAACACACACAGTCACACACACACATTCAAGAAGGGCTTCTCTTGTAATGGAGCACATTTATCTTGCAGCACTGGTACTTTTACTTAAGTAAAGGATCAGTTCTCTGTCCACCACTGGTAACTGGAGATACTTACCCTTGACAAACACAAACAGGCAGCTGTTTATTTTCAGTATTATTTCTAATGACATGTATCCCTACTTTCCATGAGTGCATGATAACAAATTTGATCCAAAAACAGAATGTGGTGTTTTTTGACACAATGGAGACCAGTACAGAGACAGCAACGTAATGTTTTACCCCATCAACTTTAGTTTTTTTTGTGAATATATGGTTATTCTCAGTGGTAGGAGTGGTGATGTTTTACCAAGGTATGCTACATCATTGTGCAATGAATTGAGTAAAGCATCCACCCTTCTGATAAATCCTGAGCTCCATCAGTGCTGTTAAAAAACAACATCGAACACCGATAGAATCTGCAATAAAAAAAAATCACATACAGCAGGTGAAAGCAGCAAATAAGAGATGACCTTCGAGCTCGGTAGTTTCATTTTCCCTCCTGTATGTCAGTCTGTACGCACACTTTTTTTGGGAAAGATTTCCATCCTTTTTGTAAACAATAGCCATGAACACGTCTGTAATTTTGCAGCATTTAGCTGCAGAGAATTTCTCCTTTTCAAGGACTCCCTGTCAGTTCCACCTTTTCTCCCTCTGTCTCCTTCTACATGCTCTGTTTGTGTGACCAACTGTGTGTAATGAGAGGCACAGATCATACCATTATGTTAAAAGTACATGGGGGAAGGGGTGTCGGTCTACAGGTCTGACTGGCTGTAGATGAGCTGTCTGTTTCACAGGTTTATTCACACCTGCATTCAATAGCAGCTACACTCTTCATGACAATTGAACAGATTTAACACTTCAGCTGCCAATAAAGGACCTCAAACACATGACACGCTCACATGTGCACACAGTTTTGGCAGCCACACCAACCAAATGCACAGTTTTCATGCACAGGCACAACGCCACACACATAGCAGGCGAATGGAGGGTGAACCAAACAGTCCTGGGAAGGCTGGTGGATAAACCAATTAGCTAGGCTGAAATCAAGCCAACTCAAAGAACCCCCCCCCCCCCCCCTCCTCTCTCTCTCTTTCTCCTTCTATGACATCTCTCTCTACTCCTCTCTTTCCACCCTTTTTTTTTTTTTTACCTCAACAGACCAGTGTCTGTGGGGGGAGATACTGCTGAGTGCTGCCAAGCTAAGACAGAAAGAGAGGAATGGAGAAATGGAAAAAGAAAGGAGTAGAGAAGAAAAGAGGCCTGGAGAAGAGAGGATGAAACAATTGGAGACGGAGAGGAAGGAGTGATTGGTGGAGACAGTGGGAGAGTGTGTGTGTGTGTGTGTGTGTGTGTGTGTGTGTGTGTGTGTGTGTGTGTGTGTGTGTGAAATGAAGCTGGTTGGATGAGCGAGGGCAGATAGAGGGATGTGGAGGAGTGATGGCCGTGGCTGGCACTGACAAGTTACAGCTGCTGAACTGAGAGAAGAAGGGAGAGACAGAGAGTGAGCAGACCAGGGAGAGAGCGAGGGAGCACGAGTGAGGGGAATGCCAATGTTGGGCCATACAATCCAGGTAATGAGGCATTGAGTTCTGCTGGAGAGACACGGCTGAGAAACTCTTCAGCTGCTGCAGAGAGAGAGAGAGAGAGAGAGAGAGAGAGAGAGAGAGAGAGAGAGAGAGAAGAAGAGATGAACAAGACAAAGGTGCTGCCCTTCACATCAACGCTTGTAGACAATAAGAGAGGAAAGAAAGAGCAGGATGTAGGGGCAAAAAGGAGATGCAGGAGGTGACAAGCAAGAGGAGGCTCACATTTGACAGGTTCAGGGGCGGCAGAAGTGTGTGGGAAAAAAAAGGTATTATGGTTTCTCCCTCATTTTTGTGTTTGTGAGCTGAGTTGCTTGCTGATGTGACAGTTTTCTGTTGGTGAAACACTGATTGCAAAGAATATATGCAGCTACATGTTCAGAATAGCTACAGAGACATTAGCTTTATGCATGCAGGTTTATATGGAAACAGATGATTTAACACCATGAACCTACACCATCATCTGTTCTAAGGCTACATCTAGGCTACAGTGGTATGAACATTTGTTGAATGTGTTCCAAAATGAGAAATGTAATCCCTCCAGTGAGTTCTGGCTCTACTCCGGGGTCTCCTCCCAGTTAGACGTGCCTGGAAAACCTCCAAAGGGAGGTGCCCTGGAGGCATCCTAATCAGATGCATGAACCACCACAACTGACTCCTTTCGACATGAAGGAGCAGGGGCTCTACTACGAGCTCCCTCAGGATGTCCGAGCTCCTCCTAAGGCTGAGCAATACCTGACCAGTAAGCCTAGAAATAAAAGCTGTGTTGAATTTTATTGATGCATCAAATCTGGTGATTTTGTAGTCACCTATTGTCCAAACACCATGAGTCTCACAGACGCAACTCCTGCCTAATCTCTCAGGGGGCAATTGTTGCACTGATGGCTGAGATTCCCTTTTAAATGGAAAATTAATAGCTAAATTGACATTGTCACAATGTGTTCGTTCACGTTACGATTTTTTCTTTTTTTTGTGGTCAGCTCATACCACCAGTTAACACATAACACAAAGACTTCCCGTTAAGATACATACTGTACAGTATTTGTAGAGTAAGTTCATTGTAAACGTCTTCTTGATTCAAAATGATTTTGGGTCTACCATGATTGAAAAATTCACTGCGGTCACCAAAGATGTATTTTTCAGTTTGCCCTCTCAAATACCGTTAAAACGTGAAGACAGACAGTCCTAGTAGCTAGTTGTATTCCAACTAGAAGCAATATAGGACAAGGATTGCTTGTTAACCTAGCTGTCCCGACATCACATTCATGTATGATGATGGAATATTGGTGCTAGCCCTCTTTGAACCCATGCAGATTGAATTGAAATGCCTGCAGTCTATCTGGGTGAAATATAGAGGAAGGAGAAACTATCTAGACGTCACAGCTGTGGCTGTCATAAGAATGTAAATTTCCTTCCTTTCTCCCATTTTGTGTCGACTGATATCCTGAGGAACAAACCGTCCATCGGTCTTCAGGAATGTTTTATAGAGCTTTGCATGGGCCTTCAATGGAAACCCAAATGTAGTCCATACCTGGCTCTGTCTGTCATCCCTTCTACCTTGTTGTTTGCCCTCATTCTTTGTTATTCTTCTTTGTAAGAAACCAGACTGCAGGTCATCAAGACATTTCTGGATTTCACATAATTAAGTACAGAGAGGGCTCTAAATTGACATAAAAGTCTAAAAGAACTAGAAGAAAAACAGAGAGATGAGATTCATTTGGCTTTAAAAGGCTGCTGTGAAGAAACATATTGTTCAAAGATGGATCCATCCACCAAATCCTGTAACAATGAGACAATGAGAGCACACGTTCCAAGATGCTCTACCTCTGGATCACGGCATACTCAGGTAAAAAAAATAGAAAAAGTACAAGCAGACAGAAATCATTGGATGATTATTTCTTATTTAAAAGAAAAGAAGCACATCAGATGCATAAATTCCCACATTTTTAGCAAACAGGACTTTCCCACCTTCAGACATGAACCCTGGACCTGTTACCTCAGTGCAAGGAGACTGATTGAATAACACAGGGATTGTCTTCTGATTAAACAAACACTTCACTTCAATCAGAGGACACTTCATATTTTATTGACACATGCACAATAAGGATGATTAATGTGAAAAGTCTCTGGCCATTAGGCCTCATAAAGACACCCCATATAAATGTGTTTCAGTACCACCAACTCTCTCTAATAGTTTTTATTCTATCTGCGTGTGGCTATTAGTGCTGGTGTTTGTCAAACTGACCTTTTGCGATGAAGATCATTCACATAGAAAGGGGCTAGTTCTGTGCCAAATGTATGCATATTATCTGTTAATATCTGTGCAAATAGCATTGCAGCACCGAGGCACTATATTTGCTTGACAGTGCAGTCAGGGGTGAATTTCTCCCTGCAGGATTACACAGTTTCTTTGGGTCTTAATGGTACTGGCTAAGTGGTCACAATAGCAGCACAATCCCCTGGAGAATTTACCCTTGAATGTCACAGCAGACTCCTTGTGCAGACTCATTTGATCGATCTTAGCACAATTCAAAAACACGATATCTTGCTTTCATTCAGGAGTGTCTCAATACTGGAAGCATTTGAATGGAGATTAGTGAAGGTAGATGCATAGATGTTGAAAGACGGAATAAATTGATGGGCTTCGAAATGGGCTATGTGATCCATACTCAACCTGGCCAGTCTGAGTGTGTAAATGAGTTCACACTACTGAGTATGTCAGAAATACTAAGGGGCCGTTGACACAACAACCATTGTTTACATGAGAATGGTGTTTTTTGGGCCTGAAAATGCAAACTTTAGAAAACGGGCTCCAGAGCGTAATCTTTTGAAAACGGCATCGAAGCGTTGTTGTGTAAACGGGCAAAACATAACTCCTCTGAAAACGATGATGTCACAGCCCAGCTTCGCGCATGTCCATTACGGGTCCAGTCTTATACAAGTAGGTGGACAGAACACTATGGACAAAAGATGGACTGCCTGGGTTTGTTAGAGCTCAAGACTCTGTTGAGTTTATTAACACTCCTCCAAATGTAGATTTGCAGCGTCACCACTTTGATCTCATCCTGTGGTGTTGATTTTGAAAGGTTACACCGTAGCAGAAAAGGGAGGGGCTTTTCAAGCTTGTAAAAATGGCGGCCGCGGATATACATATCCAATAAAATACCATTTCACATGAAATGAGGAGCATTAAACCAGTCATTGTTAGTCAAATGAAAAAGCCGACAGATATTTTTGAAAGTGACGTGATATTCAGAGTCAAATTGTTGCAGCTGTCATTTCTGAGAAGTTCACCGCAGCAACGATTTGAGACAACACTAATCTATTGGACTTCATGCACTATGCATGTAAGTAAACTCACATGTAGTATACAGTACTACATGTACATGTCGTGTACTACATGTGACTATACTAACAGAAGTATGCAATTTCACACACAGCAATCAACATTTTTGCATTTGTTGCACCCGAGAGGCCGTTTGGTTACAATCATTCAAGCCAATTTTGATTTTGAGCATTTATGTAAAATTGAACTTGAAGACAAGTTTAAAAATGTATCATTTAAAAAACATTTATGGAATATTAAACAATCTAACTGTGCACTAGATAGAGCAGATATGCTACACAGTGCATGCTCAAAACGTGTAGGAGCAGCGAGAAACTAATTTGGACTGTAAAGTCAGTCTCTGCACAAATGAGTTTGGTTTATATGGATTGAATTTTGTTCCTTATGATTCAATATTATTGTTGTTATCAGTTATCCAAAATGTACATTTTGTTGTTGCATCACCATCTGGCTACGTCTTTTATTAATGAGAGCCAAATACTTTTAAAAGATAAGAGGAGGAAACATATTCCTAAGAGATACAACATGGTCCCAGTGAATTCACTACTTGAACCCTTAATCAGCTGGAAACAGTTTCCATATCTCTCTGTCATATGTTTCTGAGACTTAGATGTCCTCAACACTGATTGGCTGAGTCATGTTCAGTTTCCTTTGTGGTGTTAAACCATTGTTTTATAAACACACAGCACTGATTTATTTTGGGTGTACAACAAGTGGCTCCCTCACTTTCACATTCCTTTCCTTCCAGCTCTCCCTCTGGAAGTTAATAATCTTTCAAAGTATGAAAAAAGGTCAAGGATGCAAGATCCTCTTATTTTGTTCTTCCACTATTCTGGGGTCCTCTTTAATGTAATTGCTTCTGTCATCAGACCCCCTGAAGCCATAACCAAGGAGGCTGCTGCCCTGAAAAATGTGAGCAGTGCCTGAATGATTTAGTGGAGGAAGTGCTGCAGATTTCCCTGCTGCTCCTGTCATCTCTGGCCTCCCTCAACACTTCACAGTACTTTGCTGTTTACAAGCCATTACTCTTTCAGCATGAGGAAAATATTTTTCATATGAAACCCTCGCCCTTCATCTTGTTGTTATATCAAGTTCCTAATAGAGGTTGTAGGTTCATTTTGAGCCGATATTTCATTTTTATTGTCTACCTGTCCTTTCTTTATGTGTTTGAACATACTGTTCTTTGGCCCTGATTGATGGTCAAGTAACCCTTCTGGTAAATTTGTCCTTGGTATTTTCCAGTATCGATAAAAAAACATGTCTTCCACGGACTGATTGTGCCTGGACTAATTCCTAAATTCCACATTTCCTGCACATCCCTGTGTTTCATCCAGATGCAGAAGGTAGCCTTGTTCAATGGAAACACATCATCAGTATTGTGTGATTAGAGCAACTGCATAATGCAACATATTTTACAACTCCTAAAAGGGGTGGAGGTTGGGCTTTAATATTGGGACACACTCATGACTTTCACCCAAGAGACCAGTGTGAAGGCAAACACACATCATCGATCTTATCCTAAACCAAACCACGTAGTTTGTATCTAAACTTTACACAATTGCTGTTTCATGTAAAGCAAGTGTTGTAAAGGCTTTGTGTGTCGACCACAGATGCAACATGCGACCGTCTGCGTGTGGATGCACTGACAAATTACCACTAGTTGACAGGCTGGGCTGAGAACTTGATTAGCTCTGCTGCTTGAAAATATCAATTATGAATAATTTTAACCCAGTTTTGAAGGAATTATTCTACAGGTCATATTCAAAGCTGTAGTTTGGTTCAGTTGGTCAAGACTGGAGAAGAAGAGTCTGTAGTTATGGTAGAGTAGTCACATCAGCATGCTAACATGCTCACAATGGTGACGTTAGGATATTGATGTGTTGAAGCTATGGTGTGTATAATGTTTATTGACTTATATTAACGTACAGTGTCATATGTACTTTAATATATATCACTTTTGACCACATGGTAGGGCTAGAAGACAAATTATGAGATCAAATTCATTACAGTTCATCCTCTGGAGGGCATGAATGTGGACCACATTTATGTACTTCTAATAGTTGACATGACTCAAGTTTTAAATTAAAAACTAAAAAGTCACCTTCATGATGGCACCAGAGATCAAATAAAGGTCCGTCATACAACTGATGTAGGTCATAATGTTGAACTGAATGGTACAGATGTGTTTTTAACTGATTATACTGTCACTATTGTGATAACGTGTTGTATACGTAAAGTACTCGTTTAACATCTGATTTATGGTGGGTGGAATCTCTTTACAGTGTTCTTTGTCTTCTTTGAGCTCATCTGTTGATCAGTGGACGTGTGAAAACATTACGATCGTCTGTCAACTTGTTCCACGTCTCTCTTCATGGATGTGCCTAATAAAAAAAATACAGGTGCATTCTAAGAAAAACATTGTTCCATTTTGAGTTGTTGGCTTGATTTTGTTTTGTCGGAGACCCTCCTCTTGTTTGATCTGCATCATTCGACTTCGACAGCTTTCACAGCATCCTACATGAGCCAAACCAGACGGTGTATAAACCACACTTTGTTTGAACAGGTTAGGTGTGAAAGAAACCCAGAGTCTGTTTGAAGGTGTTGATTATTTCAGTACAAGTGGAAACTAAGTGTTTTTCATGCATTAGTTGTGAGGTTTTGGCTAATCTGGCTTTCAATAACATGTTTTTATTCAGACTAGTGGAGAAAAAAACATCCATGATACACATTCAGTTTAGAGTATAGTGAAACAAACTGCTCAAAGACTACAGGCTTACAATGTTCACTTACTGATGGTGTCCAGATGAGCAACCTGGAAATAATAAATAAAAATGTAAAAAGAAAAGGATAAATTTCCCCCTCCTCTTGCTGCAGTGTTTGGTTGGGTCTCTTGTCAGGGTTCAACAAAAGCAGGACTCAAAATGCAGACAACACAGGGGGCAGAGTGCAGGTCAGGGATTTAATGAAACAGTCGTTCAAACGTAACATAATAGTGCAAAATCAACGAACAGGGCAAAATACACAACTAAGGCAAAATGGTAGGAAAACAGGTGGCAACAAAATCCAAGGCAAAAAATCCAGAAAAAGGCAAGAAGCAAAAACTAAGTACCAAAAACAGGCAGGTGAAAAATGATGAGGTAACTGAGAATTCACAGAGAGAACTCACAGGGGAAGCACCACGAACACACAAAGGAACACAGGAGAGCAAAAACAGAGGGAATCACACAGACTAAACACACTGGGAATAACGAGGGAATGACACACAGGTGGCACAGGGAGGAGGAGACAATCAGACAATCACACACTGGAGGGACAATATATTAAAGGGGAAGAAACAAGCACCCTCTGAAGAACTGGAAGAGGAGGCTGGGGAGAGGGAGGTTTGGGCTTCTCTGCTGAGACTGCTGCCCCCCGAGACCCAGACCCAGACAAGCAGTAAAAAATGGTATGGTATGGGAAGACACAAGGAGGATACAGAGCAAAACTCACAAGAGACAGGAAATACAAGGACACAGAGGGAGAGGAAACAAACCAGAACTGAAAACAGAAGAATAAAACTGAGACAGAGGAAACAAAAGGTCAAAAAAGATGACAGGAAGTGTAAAGCAAAAACACAAGGCATGGAAATAGACTACAAAATAAAACAGGAAACAGAGCACAAAATAATGACATAAACCTACAAAATAAAAGGAACCAACGGACTTGGATACATAACACTCTCCACCTGTCAACACCTTTTTTTAACATCTTCTCCTCCACGTCCCCCTGCTTCAGTTTGCCATTGTGTCGGTATGGAATCAAAAATGACTGAACGTTGCCTGGATAAGTCACTTCATACATCTTGCTATTCTCTGTATAGCATTTAATCAGTACCAGAAAACAAAAAACTATGCACAGTATTTTCAACCTAATCCTTATCGGCAGTGATCGACAGCGTGCCGCCTCCAGCTGTGCAGGTCGCGGTCACGTTGGACTGGTGGCCGTCTTAAACAGGACACTAAATGTTTATGTCAATGGGAAATAAAACAGGACTGTGAAAAAGAGGCCTTTATGAGCAGAGGGTCGTCGGCCCCCAGGTTTGACTGTAAATACAATCCTGGTTCAGACGCTTAACCAATTCTCTAACCTGGAGTATAGGTTAGTAATCTCTGATCCATCAATCAATGTGAGTTTGAATCCTGTAATACATCATAATGCATGGCTAGATGGTTTCTCTTCTCTGTCTTCTGTCTGTCTTTCCCTCCATGTTTCTGTTTCTAGTAACTCTGACAAGGTCCTCTTTTTACCTCCTACAACAACAATAATATGTTCACTTACCAGCTGGGAGATAAAAAAAAAAAAAAATTCTTTCCAATTTAGTACCTGTTTTTAGGTTTCATAAAGTAATAATAAATGTCAGCATACATTTCTTAAATAGACTACTTTGTGATTATGAGCTTGGTTGTTAAACACACATATGAGACCCATGGCAGGAAAATGGGATCCAATCATTTGGATCAGGGTGGAGTCCCAGTTCTCCAGAACTGGACCCCAGAAGACCTCTTGTGGGCTTTCAATGACCCTCAGAGGAGGACCCTTTCTTCATTTGGAGTTCCTGGTGTCATCTTGTGTCACGCCTCGATTATTGTAACAGCCTTTTTACTTGTCTCAACCAAAGAACTTTGAAAAGACCACAGATGGTACAGAACTGAGCTGCCAGGCTTTTAACTATAGGACTAAGATCCAGGATCACATCACTCCTGTTTTAGCCTCGCTACACTGGCTCCCGGTTTGTTTTAGGATTGATTTTAAGATTTTATTGATCTTAATGATCTGGCCCCAGACTATATTTCAGATCTTTTAATTCCTTATGAACCCCTGCACAGTTTGAGATCCTCAGGTAGAGGTCTGCTATATGTTCCAGAGTCTAGGCTGAAAACTAAAGGGGACAGAGCCTTTTCCATCAGGGGCCCAAGGCTCTGGAACAACCTGCCTGAGGAAATAAGGCTGTCTGAGTCAGTGTCGTTGTTCAAGTCTCGTCTGAAAACCTACTTTTACCGAAAGGCTTTCCCTGATTTTACCTGAGCTGTGCAGACTTTGACTATTTGTTTTAATCTTATTGTCCTGGTTTTATCTTAAATCTTTAATTTTGTGTGTTACATCTCCTGTTATGTTTTATTGTTTGAATTTCTTAATCCTTTGTTTTTATTCTCCATATTTTTAGAATCACCTTCGTTGTTCTATGGTGCATACTTTCATGAGCATTTCATGTATTTGAGGAGTCTAACTGTGGCTTATTATGTGGCTGATTTTAAACAAAGCTACACTGATTGTGTGTAATTTTAGATCTAGCTTTAAAGGTTTATGTTTAAAGTTTAACAATTTAAAGTCATCTCACAACAACCTTAATCCTGTGGTGCATGCAGCCACAGGCCTCCTGGCACAAACACCTGTTGAAGGAGAATCTTTGATAATTCAGACGTATTAAAGCGTGGTTCTTTCATCACACTTTGCCTGAATGTGAATCTCCAAATGCTCATTTAATCATGGTAATTGCAGATTGGGTACTGCCGTGTCCTCATGGGCAGGCTGCAGCTTCACTCAGGAGAAGGTGGGCTAAGTTGTGGCAGGTGTTCCAGAAACCATTACTATGGCACTGCATTCATCATCACACAAACATTTTTGGGTCTCCTGACCTGAAAATGAGAAATGATGATGCTTCATCTGTCAGCATGCTGCTCTCTGCGTGGAACACAGAAGGTAGAGAATTAGCTGTTAGTGTGTTAAATAGCTGAGACGATCAACCTGTTGAAATGTTTGACAGGATGGAAGATGGTTTGGTGTTTCTTCGTCATGTTATGTTTGTTTAAAGATAATAAGAAAGAAGATTTGTTTAAATTATGATTATAGAGCAGGGGTATGCATATCCAATAACGGAAACACAAACAAAAAAATTACATGCAGACACCATTTCTTTGCTTACACAATATATCTATGCATTGCTGCTGATACCATTTTCCATTTCCACAGCATCGGCATCATTTACTGTGTTTCAAAGCGATGACAAGAAGCAACAGGTGGTCAGGCTCAAAAGACACTGGCTACAAAAAATGAAAGCAGAGAAAAAGTCATATTATATTTTAGAAAAAAATTACTTACTAATATAACTTTCTCTCACTCTCTCGCTTCTATATATATATATATATATATATATATATATATATATAGATAGATATACTATTTCTCTTGACTATAAGTCAGTAAAATTGAAATCATTTGCATGGGTTGTATTTACCACCCTCCAAAATCCTTTTTTTACAGTAGGACTTTTTTAAAACAATTTTACAACTCCCCTCCACTCAGAACGATGATGTCACCAGCTCTAACTCATTGGGTGCAAAACAACTGGCCACAAATGCCCTAAAACTGAGACTGTAGTCACATTCAGTAAAGTCCCAAGTCTTGTGACCTTTTAATTACATTTCAGTGTTACTGTATTGCAAAGAACATGTCCACAGAAAGAGTGGGTTTGAGCTCTGCTCACTTTTATTTCCCATCTTTACCTCCACAAAGAGGTGATGTTTTTGCTCGTGTTTGTCTGATCATTAGCAGGATTACTCTAAAGGTGATGAACTGATCCTGCTGATGTTTTTTGTACAGGTAGGGTATGGTCCAGGGAATAAATAAACCATTCAACTTTGGTGGGGAACCGGATCATCGCAGTCCCACAATGCACTGTTCATGATTTGCTGCCGGCTCAAGGTTTTCATCAGGGAGATGAAAGATGAAGAGATTTACCTGCAGTTCTCCTACTAGGAGAGGGCAAACTTTGGAGGTGAGCTCCATTACAGATTTGTTTAGAAAAGGAAGCTGTACCACGTGGCCACAAATTGCATTAAGAAGTGAACTTCACAGGGGAAATTTAGTATTTATCATTATTTTAATAATTCTTTTAAAAATCTTCTTTTGGTTTGTTTATGCCTTTTTCAAACAAGCACCCATGTTTTCAGATATTTTTGTAGCATTTATATCAGTTTTTCATCAGAGCCTCTCTGTCTTTATCCGTGAATCAGATCAATGCTTTGTTTTTCATTTTTATGTAATCTTCGCTATCAGAACCAGCCAAGTTGATTCTGGAGCAGTTGACCATTTGATGACAAGTAACTAGAGTCAATATGTGTATACAGTATTTCTGTAGAATCCGAGTTTATACAAAGTGTGTGCAGAGGCCTGTGATATATTTACTTCAGCTAGTAAGCAAGCTAATTGATATGCCAAGAGTATAGTTACAGGGCTTCTGTTAGGGCTTAGTTTGTCAATAGAAGCCAGCTGGCCAGTAATTCCACAGTTTACTTTGTTGTTGTTGTTTACTATCCCAGTGATTTGGTAGGAATCTTCACACAACCAGTCTCAATAATATAAAGAGAATAGATCAGTCAGGCATCAGGAAACCAAAACAATTGATTCTATAGTTTCTAGTCCATTGTAGTTACAATAAAACTGGTGGTTCTTACATCTAAGCTCTGAGAACTGTGATAAGGTTCCTCTGAAGGACTGCTAAGCAGGTGTATGTGACATTGTTTAAACATTTGTTTGCAGATGGGCCACGTCTTGTTGGGAAGCCTTGATGGCAGCAACTTACTGACTTGTCAGCTCCAGTGATATCTTCCCTTTATTTTGGTCACAAAACTTTATGTTCACATCTTGTTGGAGAGGTGCCTTTTGATATTTTTATTTTGAACTGTTGATCATATATGCAATTAAAAGGAATTGCAATTAACGGCGAGAACTTAAATAACTTCTTTCTAACAGCCTGTCGTCAATGAAATGCACCCATGGTGGGGGATCCTGAGTGTTTCAAGCTTGTTATTTGTTTGTGTTGACACTGTAATGCCAACATTCTTTTAAAAAGACCATAAGATCATAAGCCTGTACACACAAAAAACAGGTCCCTGTTGGCCCGGTGGCCCATCTGGCCTTTGCAATTAAAGGGGAAAGTCTGGTCTCTTCAGGAAGAAGAAAAGAACATAGAGAGGGAGAAGTTAAAACCTTGCTTACTTTCATCTCGACACTGCTCAGTGATTGCTGTGAGCATTTGGGAAATGGTCGGACACAGGACCCATTTGCCATCCTAAACCCTTCCAAAGCTATTAGACCGTCTGACAGGAACAGACTGGTGACATGTATTTACAGACTCTGTTCTCCTGGGTGAGAAGTCCCGGTATGATCCATCACTCAACCCTGACCTCCAACCCATTTAGGCTTTGTAAAGTACACTGCGTTCTGCAGTCACTCTTCTTGTCTCGTTTTGATGTGGATGTGTTTCTACTGGAGGACCATGGAAGCCCTGTGGGTCTGTAGTTGGAAGTATGAAATATTCCACTACAGATATGTAGAATTGACTCTATGAATATGTTTCCTACTGAAGCACATTTTACTTCCTCTGAGTCTTCTGCTTCAGACTAAATAGGAAACACTCTTTAAAACTTTGGCCCACTGGAATTTCTGCTATCTCTTTGCAGCACCTTTCTTATTGTATTTGTGCTCTAACTGCAGCCAGGTGTCCACACTAGCCATGGGATCACTGAACAGATGCCAGGGCAGCTCAGACTCATCCTGTAGGTGACATTTGGATGGTCAGAATGCAGACAGAGCCAAGAGTGGGCCAGGTGGGCAATGATGCACACCTGATCCCAATTAACCCCGTCCCATATCTGTCTCACAGTGTTTAGAGAGGCGTGTTGAAGTCTCTCTTAACCCTCAGGAACCTGATCCTGACTCCTGGTGTGAAAGTTATGTTTTCACCATCACTGTAAACTGTGAACACAGATATGGACAGAGCTTCACATTTCTGATGGTCACGTAATGAACCGTGTACTGCAAACATTTGAGTCAAGAAAAGTAACCAAATCAAATGCTTAAAGTAGTGATATTTCATCAGAATCACTTCATCCTATATGGAAGCTGGTGCCCATATTTACATCCTGTTAATACCAGACATCCATGAAAAAAACTTTCCTGAAATATTTCTTAGAAAATAATAATCCACATCATTTGCTCTATAGTATACGATGTAATACTAGTATGAGGTGTAACATTATCAGATCCAAAAATCAAATGAAAGTTGTAAAAGTTATCGTGTTTTGTTAGTATGAAATCCTCTATTTTGCGTTTCTCCTGTTTTGCTGCCTGGAGGGATGGAAACACTAAGAGAGGATTTTCTCCCTGATCAGGAATGTCTGCATGGCCAATAGAAACAAGACAAAGGTCAATTTCTTCCACATCAAATTCAGACAAATTCAGTCATGTACAGATTTTAAAGCATTTTAAAAAAAATCTCTGGCATATAAAAGTTTAGACAGGAAATGAAAATGTGGGTTGTAAAAACACTGACATCAGGCTGGAGAAAAAAGCCGTGTTTGTTGAAGGTCAGTGACACACTAATAGGCCACAAAATGCCTGACTTTTGGCATCGGCATTGCATCCTCAGTCTGTCAGCCCACCACTTTGGTCCAACATTGAATATCTCAACAACTGTGATATGGATTGCCATTACAGATATATCATATCAGATATTCCTGCTCCCCACATGATGAATCCTACTGACTTTGGTCACCCCTGACTTTTCCTCACTAGGATTAATCCTAACGACTTCATGGTGAGCTCCTGTTTCCTCTATCAGCAGGTCAAAGTTTTCACTCCTCAAAATCTGATCACCCCGACAATATTTCATAGACATCTGTTAAGAGACACACAAATGGCAATAAAAACGTGACCATGATGACAGTGTAAGGACTTAACTTCATACAGGAGGACTGAGTATCATACCTTAGCATTGGAGACTCCTGCCAAACAAAACAGCACTTATATACAGGACAACACTGTTGGAAGCACCATTGTTTTCCTGCTTAAATCAGACCGCAGCACAGCAGAGAATGTTTAGCAAAGTTTAATGCCTATAACTATATAACCATGAGTAATAGAAACATGACATCTCATTAGAAAGTTAGGGGATTGTTCTAAGTGCCACCGCTCTGCTCTTTGTTTACAGCCTGCTGACTCACTGTAGGAATGAGTCTGGACTTTCTAATTCCCACATGTCTTCAATCTTGTCTGGGGTAAAGTGTAAAGGTGAATTAGTGAATTCAACTTGTTTTAAGCTGTAAATAAATGGAGCTGCGCCAACTCTACCAAATAAATTCAACTGAGAGGTTAAAACTGACACAAATTCAGCCAGCATTTTCTATTCTAAATCATTTTACCTCTATTCTCATTACCTGCATGAGTCATCTTTAAAAATCAGAGCCATGCAATGCATAGATTACTTACTTTTTAATCTGGGACTTCTGATTTACCAAGAACTGTCTTGTCTTGTCTTTCAGTAGATTTTCTGGAGGTGAAACAGTCTGTAGCACAGCAGTGTTTATCTTACAGTAGGTACGGATTTGATTGTTCACATTCATACATGGACACGTGTGGATTCACACCACGTTTTTGCTCTGCTGTAAGCACTGAAGAGAAGTGATTGTAGACGCTGTACCATTTTATACCCTTTGACCTTGTCTTCTATTATTTGTCTTTCTTTTTCAGTTACATTTGTTGTGAGTCTAGTTTAAATAAGCATGAGTGGACATTACATATTGTAAAGAAGCATGTTTGCTACACACCACACTAAAACCTAACCCTAACCCAGCCTCACAAAAAAACAAAAAACATGCTGATTCTTCTCTCTGGCAAGGAAGTAATGATTTTTTGCTGGATTATTTCGTTTGTTTGACCTGACTGTTTGCAGGATTACATGAAAACTACTCGACTGATTTCTATGAAACCGGGTGACAGCTTGGCATATGAAGGAAGAGCCCATTCAATGTGGGAGTGAATGCAGATACAGGGCCTGCTAGTACTTTTTTGAACACAGTGAGGAGCTTTATGGATTTTTTTTTTGTTAATTACACATAAACAACTTGACAGACTGTTGGGCTTTGGTGGAGATATGCGCTCTATTGACTGGCCTTATATATTAATATATTAAAACTAAATGTTTCAAAAATGATGCAGTGTACCAGAATTAGCTTAATGCTAATCTTCTCTGGCAGCCCACTGGTTAGGTCACAGTTAAAAACGATTACTCTATGACATAACCTGATATGAGATGAACGAAGCAGTGAAATAAATAAGATAACACACAGTTCCACATCTCATGCACACGTCCCTCATTAATGCCTCGAATATAAGTGACTTAAAAAACAGGATATTGAAATAAACCAGTAAACTAAAGACAACACAGAGATGAGCATGAGGTAAAGTCAGTGATTGAAGTTGAGACGCTTTTAGCATTTATATCACTTTGACTTTAAATCTTTTAATAGCACTCATTATGTCAGCTGGTAGAGAATTCCACTGAGCCTTAGCTTTCAGAGAGAAAGTCGACTGTCCAAAGCCAGTTTGGCAGAAGGATACTATACAGTCTTATATGGAAGCTTTTCTAAGATGTTTAAGTTTACAGTCACATAAAGAAATAGGAACCAAACCATTTACAATTTTATACCCAGACACAGATTAGAGAACAGAGTGAAGTTCTCAAAGCTCAGAAGTTGAGGTTCTTCTAATACAGTGATGATACTGAATTGACTTTTTATCTAAAATATTTATGATTAGATTATGAAGAATCTGCTGGTCTTATAACTGTTTCTGCCCAAAACAGGTTTGAAAGCATCGATGCATGGATCACTGTCTTGGCTTCATCCACAGAAATAGAGCTAACTTTACCAGCTGTGTGTTTTAAAGTTGTTTTATCACTGATGTTTTTCTTGAAGCTGAGATTGGACTCAATATGACACCAGAATATCTAAATTGAGTTAATATAGGCTACCATTCCTTTCACCCTTAATAAGAATGATAAACAGGTTGTGCATTAGTTTGGAGTGAAACATGTTGTCACAATAATAATAATAATAATAATAATAATAATAATAATAATATTCACAGTAACACAGAATTCATCAAAACGTTCAGAGATCCTTTCTTTAACAATAGTTTGATCCTCAACTCTTCACTGCTGTTTTTTCATGTGGTTAAACTACAGTGTCACAGGATGCATTTGCAGTTCTAACCAACAACAACAGCATTTTTTTTCTTTTCCATGTGACCCTATTGAAAGAGCTTCACAGTTCTATTAGTGCATGCCATAATAGCCCACTGCTGCCCGCAGGAACTAGCCAATCACGCTTCCGTCCTCAAACACATTTATTAATCCATGACACATGCAGATGTAAAATACACAGATTGACAGCCGAGAAACCATTTCTCTACTTTAAACTCTCACAAGTTTCATTCTGACAATGTTTGATTCCTTGAATGTAATTATTGCACATATCTCTAAAGCATCTGTTAACACATCATCAAAGAGTTGTGCTGTGACAGAAAATACAGGGTCACATTCTCCTCTATAGCTTTTTATTACATCTGGCATTCACACAAGCTCGTCCCCTACAGCAGTGCCAAACCTTTGATGACCTAAGTTGTGGTTTTACTGTTCACAAAACTTTACCTGTTATATGACTTTCTCTCACTGGTTGCCAAATCTGTGTCCTCAGTTTGCTTTGATGGACGGATTAATATTTCAGTAAAGCAGACGATGGTGGGGGTAAGGTTGTATATCACAAGAAAACGATGCATGGTCACACTAAACAAAGCTGTAAATAACAAAAAGGCAACAACAACAACTGAATGTAAAGAAGTCTGTGGTGATGTTGAACCAACATGTTCAGTCCACCATGACTGGTACAGAATAAAATATTAATAATAACCTTCAACCTGTTTTTGCTGATGACTTTATTTGACGTTAGGGCAATACGTTAAGAGCTGATTACTAAATAGCAAAGCAGAATATTCCACATGTGTTCAGCACGGTACTAATATCTGTTTGTAGGGAAATACATGAGAGATTTTTGCACAAAGGAAAGATCAGGTATGGTAAAGACAGCAATGGTCATTGTTATGCTTGTTATACAGGAAGGCCTCCATGATGTCTGTGAGGGAAGGCTGACCAGACACAGCCTCTTCTTCATCTTCTTTCTGTGCTTTTGGCAAACTGCATCAGACACAGATGAAACTGTTCAGTAATCCCAGTGAATTATAGCTTGTTATCAAATATTTGACTGTTTACTGCAGCCAGATACATCCTTTCACCATGAAGTTATATATCGAGAATACACGTATTACTTCCCCAACAAGAGGTCGATCACTACCTACACCTGGGTCTACATGGGAATACGTCTCACCCTGTTTCTCTGTCTCTCACATGATTGAGACAAATTTGTATCAGACAATCAGCTGACCAGTAAAATCCAATATTTATGATATTACATTCTAGAGAAAACTATAACAGATATATAACTAATTATGTAGTACTTGTAGAACAGTAGTGCTATGTGTCAAAGTGCTTTGACAAAGAAAAACAGGGAGACAATATAACAAAGGATTCAGTCAGGCCAGAACAAGAAAGAGAACCAGAACAAGAAGAAGTTAAAACCAGAAGACAACAGATGCAAAATGCAACACAAAATCTAAATAAATAAATACTGAAAAGAATAAAAGCAACAAAGTGACAACTTTACACAAAGTCAAAAGAGAATAAATAAAAAAGTAAAGACTACATCACATAAAACTGGACACCACTCAGAGAATGAACCTATTATCATCTTTTTCGTCACTGTTATTTACTTTTTTTTACATATAGCAGAATAAGAAATATGCATTACAGCTATATGATAATAGCATACAGTAAGTACCTGAAGAATGCAGTGCAGCCCTGTGGCCCATAGAGAACAGCACAGACATCAGGTTGTACATCAGGATTGTGTCAGCTGGTCATGTTGTTAGGGGCCGTGTTTAAATAGCTGTTTATTTGTGTTTGTCCTACATAACTTAAAGGAGATCCTTCAACTCCACCACAGGAAGTCATTAATACCCACCATAATAGCATTTATGATGAACTCCTCTGTTCAGGGAGAGGAGGCTTCTCTATGTGACATCCCATTTTACTTTAAGCTATGTTCTATTTTTGTAAAATTGAATTTACTACCTCCACTAAAGAGGACATGTTTTCCTCTCCATCAGTTGGTTGGTCTGGTTGTCTGTTGACAGGATTACACAAAATTATTCTTATACTATTTTCACTAAGCTTAGTTGGAGGGATCTGGGCACATGAAACAAGCCAGGACTTTTTTTTAATTGTTTTTTTTAAATTTCTTTAAACTTGTGAGATATGGCTTTTTTTTATCATTCCATCTGATATGCATTTTTTTACATCTTGCCATAAAACTGGGCTGAATGGTGGGACATGTGCCAAAGAAGAAACCATCACATTTCCGAGTGGATTTGGATAAAGGTTGTCACTCTGCACCAACGTGTTGGGCCGGCTAAAAACAACTTCAACAGTCCTCACCTCTGCCCCCCCCCCACCCGGCTTTGGACCAAACAGCTCTTTGTCATCGATTAGATTTCTTGATTTTTTTCTTATTGATCTTGGCATACTCACCTGCCAACACTGCTAAAAGAAAAAGAACATCAATTAGTGAAGCATTGCATATTGTCACCACAGTATTAGTGTGTGTGTCTGTGTGTGTATGTGTGTGTGTGTGTGTGTCTAATCAATCACAGTAAGTTGCAGTGTCCCTGGGCCTCTGTAATACCTGGCTAAATAATTGCTGTCAGCAGAACTCCGTAGTGAAAGCTGCTGCTGTTAGAGGGGCTGTGATTCTCCACACTGATGTAACAAATCTATATTGCATTGAGGTCTTAAGACTTAAAGGAATAGTTATAGTCAGTCTTCTCATCCTTGGGTCATTCTAGCATTATCTATTATTACATTTAATTATTCCTGCAACTACGGTTACAAAGGAACATGTTTACCTCAGCCATCTCATGTGTTGCTCTGAAATCAGTGTATATTACAGTAAACTTTATTCAGTTTGATGTTTTACCCCTGTTATGGACACATGGCTACAAGAATTAGTTTGTGCACATATTAAACCAGAGCACACCTCGGCCAAAGCCCAGCAGTCAGTTTTAATTAAATTAATAAACCATTATTTTTAGTTTTGTGTCTTTATTATGGTGCTTTTACTTTTACCTCCACCTCCAACGGTGTCCATTTGTTGGTTAGTTGTTTTCAGCAGGATTACACAAAAACTACTGGATGAATTTGCACCAACCTTTGTGGAGCTAAGCTAACCAGACAGGAGGACTGTTCACTTTAATGAGTGCCATTTTAATAATCTCCTTTTTTTAAATTTTGCTGTTGGGAAGCACTTTGTCATGTGTAATTATTACTGTTGATATATGGAGCCTGAGAGGTGTAATGGTGGTAAGAAATAAACTCTTAATTTAGTTAATTCCTCTGCATTTAATAGCCTCTTGTTTTTGACATGAAACGATTGATTTCGAGCTCGTTTGCTCTTGTGTTGCCCAAACAAAGCCACAAAGCCTCCCTTAATGAAGAAATCTCCAGGAGCTGCACCGCTAACAAAGCTGCCTGTGAACACGGGGCTTCTGAATTTAAGGCTTTTCTTTTCCACAGTCTGCCTCGTCTAAAAGCACAAATTGCATGGCTTTAGTTGGCGGAGGCATACGAAAACACAGACCTCTCCAAAGTAACACAGCACTGTGAGTTAATATGACCGCTGGGTGAACGCTAAAAGTAAAATATAATGAAAAATAAACAATTCAAAAAGTCCTTGAAACATGAAACCCACAAGGAAACTCCAATGCAGACAATTAAATATCATACCATCATTGTGTGGTATTCTCATGTTACACCTCAGAGTAAATGCATTCAAACAAATCTAAGGCTTTATTATGGTGGTGATAACCTATAGAAATATTCCACCTGCATGTTGGGCTCTGGCATGGTGAGGGCAGGGTCACATAAAAAAACCAACAAAAAAAAAACATATTGGTCCCAAACCATTTGGTCCCACAATATTCATAAACACTGAATAAAACAATGTATATATATATAACATATATGTATATGTACATATATATATGTATATATAATATAGACAGGTTAGCAGAACACAAATATGCCATTCGTGTAGAGAATGTCAACAAACTCATGGTCAGGCACCATCTGGACGTCCATCATAACAGTAACCAGGACACATTACAAGCCTTTGGGAATAGTTTGAGAAGGTTCTTACAGGAACGACTGAGCAGAAAACACTTGACTAATTTGGACTAATCAATACGGAAATATGTTATTGCATTAAATGAGACTGATCTACAGGACGATGCCACATTGGAAGGAAGGCAGTAGTCTACGTTTGACAGCTCAGACAGCCAAAACCTGCAGGGAGACGTTCAGGTTTATGTCCTCAGCTCATAACAGCTCATTAAAAGAATCCCTAGTCCTTTTATCAGACACTCCAGCCAGAAATGAGCCTTTTTCATGGAGTCATTCTGAAATAAAATCAACATCGATCATCAACATGACATCCACTGTGAGAATGTTACTGTCGATGATGGTTTTCCTAACATCACCACTTTGACCCCTGACTCATTAAATAATATAATATAATATATGTATATGTATGTAATACAGTATGTAGGTCTATGTATATGCATATAATATATGTGAGAAGGATCACACTGTCTTAACGTTAAACACAGACCTAATGGGTCATATTTACAGCTACTGCAAAATAAATGAGGACATTTTAGCTTCAGGTCCCCTCGTCATCTGTCTTAGTAATCAGTCAGTGCTCTCATGGTGCTGAGCATGTTCACTGTGTGTGAATTCTGGGTTTGGCAGCAGGTGAAGCAGCTCTCGTGGCAGAGATGGGGGCCTCATGCTGCCAGAGACATATGGTCAACTCCTTGGTAGGTGCTGCCTTCTTATACAGAGGGCAAATCTGTTGGTCAAAGGCACTATCGCATTCTGCTACCTTAAAACGGCACTTCACCAACAATTTGCCCAGGAGGGCACAAGGTAGGTGCAAGGTTACTTACACAAGGTGCGTGCTTGGTGTGAAATAACACTTGAGTTGCTCTTTGCTAATGTTGTTGTTGCAGCTACTCTGGCTTGTCAAGTCCAGTCAAGTCCATTTTTATTCATATACGGCCAAAAAACAACAAAGATTATCTCATGACACTCCAAAAGAGCAGGCCCAGACCATAATCTTTGTTTTACAGACCCAATAATCCCTCCATGGGCAAACCCTTGCAGTTCAAAACGACAAAAACAACACCACACTGTAGTGTTGCCTCAACACCGATGTTAGTTTTACACCAGGTAGAAGACTCAGAGAACAGAGTTCAATCAGCAAACAAGATGAATTCATTCAACTGTGCACACAGAGGGAGAGAGGAGGTTTCACACTGAAGATTCACCACGTCTCTAATTAGACAGATCATCCGAGCTAGAGGTAGAACTGTCAATCATTAGTCCCAACCCTACATGTATGACGTGTTTATGCAAGTAAATCATCAAATTTTGTTTTATTTCCACTTTAAGTTGTCATCTTCTTAGAGTACTGAGCTACAGGAGGAAGGACAGTCACGTATCTGTAGTTATTAATTAATGGTGGATGTGAATTTGAAAGACAGCATCGATAACTGTCCAATCATATCACACCAAAAAACATAGCCAGTTCACTGCCAGTAAAAGTGGAAGGGTCCGGCCTGCAGAGAGCTGAGTCAAGTGGAAACTCTGAAGCAACCAATCAGAGAGCAGCCTCAGGTCACATGCCTGCCAAAACTTGAGGACTTCCATAGACTCTTGTCAGACTGATGACCCTTATCCAGGAAGTAACAACCCAATGCAATTTGGAAACTGTATTAAATTAATGCTGACAGACTAGCAGACGTGTTGTACAAGTAAAACAAAAACAAAAAAGAAAGAAAAACATATTTTGCAATTATTTAACATTATCTAATATATATCTTTAAATGCGTTTCAGTAGATTTTCTCCTCTACATATTTGGAGGAAGGGCAGCGTGTCGGCATACCACCACTGGTGGCGAGAAAAAACAGCCCTTTAACAGGCAGAATCCTCGGAGCAGAACCCGGCTCTAGGGGGGGCTTGGAGGCTGCATGTACATCATTTACATCTACGTTCAATCATTTGTCCAAAGCTCTGTATAAATGAGGAATTTGACAAGGCTGCAGCAGCAGTTCACACTAAATCCATAGAAAATGAAAACTGTTTTTATTACTTCTTTTACTAGAGAAAAATGCCAAGATGGTTGCTTTCACTGCATAGCCTGATGCATGCCCAAGGACATACCTCAGCTAAATCCAACCAATCCTACACATCATATGAAAATCTGGAGGGAAAAAAAAAGAAAAAAAAGAAAAAAAAGAAAAGCTGGAACATTGTCTGAATCCAGGAGACCAAAATGCAAGTATTGGATCTCAGCATTTATAATTTTATTTTCATGATGTGTTTATGTAATTTTATCTCTGAATTTAATTGTTTTTGTAATATTACATATTTAAATGTATTATTCATTATGACCCTACTACACCTCATTCACCTCCAGGTCTTCACATCCAGCATCCCATCATCACCACCAAGCATGCCTAAGGTCTATCAGAGGATTATAATGATGACATTACAATGGGCTCTAATCACCAAGGACTCTACATTAGTCATATTTCATATTAATATGTTACACGTGGCAATAACCTTCTAATTTGTTCACTCGGTGTGAAGTCACTCCTGATTGAACTCCACATTATGTTCTTTTGTGTGCACAAGCTCATAATTAATTTAATACATTACAATATAATTTACAAACTCAAGAGGTCACATTAATTATCGTGAATAAATCTTTCTTTTCCCTCAGTAATACCTGCTGGGCCCCACACTTTTCTACGTTCTCAGAGGAGTTCCTGAATAACAGGGAATAAAATGTTTCTTCTTTTTTTTTCTAAGTCTAAGTCTGTCATGATTTGGCAACACATTTTTAATCTAGTGCCCTAATATCTAGAAATATTAACTTGTCTTGGCATGAAAATATTGTTCAGTATATGATTAGATTTGACTGGGTAGTGTTCATTATTCATAAATCATGTTGTTAGCAGGCTCCGAATGTTAGCATTCAAAACATGTAACTCTAAGTAAAGAACATAAGGAATATTTTCATGTGGTTCGTCTTCCATTCTTTAAATTACAACCTAGGGTCTTCAATTCAGTTGTGTCCTTTTGGCAGTGTAAACATGTCCCTGACAGCTTACCTTTGATTTAAAATACTCCCTTCACCCAACATGACACTCACGCCCCTTTGGCTCCAGGCCCTCAATACCATTGTGTCAAATTTACAGAAGCTGATTTGAATTTATTAGACGGGTGTAACAAAGAACAATAAAACTTCCTTAAGTAATACTTCTGACCCTCAGCAGACAGTAGAAACCACGGAGCTGTAATTATGTACGATGATTTATTTTTTATTTAATACATTTATTTCATTCATCAACAAATAAAACAATTTACTTTAAACGCAGAACATCTCCCATCCCGAATGAAAAGGAGCAGAAACAAAAGTACAGGGATGAAACAGCAATGTAACGACATGAGAGGCTTGTGACATTGTTGAGCCTTCTGTGTTAATGCAGCTCCTGGTGTGATACATCATGCTGCACTGACATTTTAAAGAAGGCTTTATGTAACTGCCAGTCAGCTCTTAAAAGGCAAACTCCTTCAACTTTTGAATCAGTCGGCCTCCGCTGCACAAAAGTGAGGTAATAAAGGGAAAACAGCCAACACAGGCCCGTCTCCAACCCCCCCCCCCGTGATAAAATAATGAGGTCGGCAGCAGCTGATCTGAAGCGGCGGCCATCATGAAAGAGGAAAAACAATACCCGCTAAAGCCCCCCCGACGCCCAGAGCCAGAGCAGATCAAATGTCTGGCAAAGAGATTACACGCTGCAGTCATATCTATTAATGAGGTCGACTGAATAATTGAACTGAAACAATATTAAAGATTAAAAAAAAAAGATAAAATATGAAAGTGGCATCTGGATGAGGTTTTGAGGGGACCTTCTGTTCTCTCAGAATCATCATGCCTCTTTGTCTGTTATCCAATGAGGATGCGTTTTAGAATGCTGCTGTTGTCTGCAGTGTCTGTGTGACTGGAGGTCGGACCGACCCAGCGGCCGACAAATAACAGACGTCTCCTCTTCTTCTCATTTTTCTTCCCCCCCTTTTGTCTCATTTGCCAGCCCTTGCCTTCTTCTTTGCTTATTCCCTGCTCTCTTTTGACTCCTGCGGTCTTCCTCTGATTTCCTCTTTTTCTACACTCCTCCCTGCTTTCTGCATCTTTCATCATTGGCCTTTAATTAGGGAACTTCCTCTTCCTCCTTTAATTCTGGTTTGTGTGCTCCAGTTCCCAGGCTGAGCTTCCGCACTGACTTGCAACATGCCGTTAAAACAGAACTGCTCATAGGAGCTCATCGTTTGGAGAGCTGGATTGGAGTGGACAATGTGAATTATACCAAAAGGCAGATGAGAAAAATAATGAGTGCATGCATTCTAATGATGTATAGCCTTCTAATTCCTTTAAATGCTTACACAAAATCAATTTATTACAGAGCCAGTGTTGTAATGTTCCGCTGATGAATCCTGCTGTTGTGCTGATGAATTGACACACACACTCTCTCACACTTATTAACCAGGCAGACCGTCTGAGGGCCCTCTGCTGCTGGTTTTCCTGCTCGGTCTTAGTGATTACTGTGTGATTACTTAGTGATTAATATTCTGCATGACAAAGGTATCAGTTCCTATCCACGCTTTATTTGCTGCGCTGGCAATTCAGCTGATTGGGGTTTGATTGTTTGTGAACATGCAGGGCTTCCATTTTTTAGAGGTAGATATGGATGCTGTCATTTTGGCAACATTGTTATGGTATAAATAGGCTTAATGAAGTATTCATGGACTTTTAGGAGAAATGTGCTGATTTCCACATAGGAGGCATAAAATAACTAAATTAGTTCATGTAATTGGGTGCGTTATTTTGGAAAGGGGAACGATCTAACACACCATGACAAGTGTGTTTGTGTGAAGCCAGGTAAAGGTTGGTCGTTTTATTCCACTTCATTGTTTTCCTATGGGTTTATGCTGATCATGCACCATTTTCATAAAGCATCTCTTGTCATTAAAAATATTTGAAATACATTTCAAGCCAGCGTACCATAAGCGACGTGCACTTTTAACTCTATGTAGGCCACGGTGGCGTAAATCATGTTGTCTTTGGTGCAGAGACAAACGTTTTTCCTCATAACTAGAGAATCAAGAATGTTGGTCATTTACTTCCAGCAATAAACTGATATCCAGTTTTGAATCGGGCACTCCTATTGGCTCTTGTAGATGCCATCATACCAAACCAGAGGGTCTGATTCAGTTGTGTGACTGTCATTGCTTGGATACGGCTGAATTGGAGGAATACAGAGCTCACAGCAGACAAGTCTGCTTCAACACATGCCAGGTGTCCCTGTGCGTATTTATGGACAGGAACGACCATCATATATGGATATCATGTTTAGAGATAAACATTGGTATAAGAAATGACCTGGAAAAACTGTCCTTGGATACAATAATAATGGGCATTATTCATGAACAGATATAAAGCTAGAAACGTTTACAGTGATTTTATCAATAAAATAAATAAAAATTCATGGTCTTTCTTTTGAGGCTTTTGGTTTTATGGTCTAATATCTCCTATAATAGTGTAAAGAAGTGTTTATTGAGTGGCATATATAGTCAGCTGAGGTTGTGCTGAAACTAAATCTGTGTAGTGTTTGATGATGCTGTAAAAATGACAACTTTATGAGGCAAAACACAAAGGTATGGAAAAATGGAAGTGTATTATGTTCTGCACTAGTCATTTACATGGTGTCATTTGGAGACAACCAGACCTGGTTCCCCTCAGCTCTATGGAGTGTTTCAGGATTGGCTGTTTCCACATTATTCTCTCATCATCATCATCATTTCCATTCACAGCTGATTTCAGAATTAGAGCAGTGGAAAATATGCTGCACATGATTTAGGGTGGTATTCTCGAAGACAACTGATTATCTACTGCAGCACTAGAATTTATAATCACAACGTGTCAGGATCCAAACAGCTTCAGGCATGCATACATCACACAGCAAATAAACCCTTTAAAACAGTCACTCAGCCTTTCAGCTGCAATCACTGCTGTCCAAGGAACAGCCGGGACATTCAGCCGTCTCTGAACGCTCAGCGCTAGCTCAGCCTAGCCTCTTGTCTTTCAGCCAGTCTGAGTGGCCTCTTCTGTCAAGCCAGGGATGGTTAATCCATGACAGGATGGAGCTGATACAAACTGGTGTTCATTAAATGGCAGCTAGAAACAGTCATTTTAGATTAACAATGTTACTCGTTCATTTTCATTCATGCTCTCACTCAACAACATAATCCAAACAACACAGGACAGGATTCTGACAGAATCACCTGTCAAATTCTAACCATAAGCACCATGTGGTAATAAAATCATGATTAGATTGATAAATTTACAGTTTGATCTGAGCTTCATGAGCAGTGTGTGATCAGATGGCACTTTATCTTTTATTAAACTTTAGTAAATGAATGGTATCTAGTTGTAGTGAATGTTGTATATTTAACTTCTATCTATTGCTTTCTGTTAAAATGGAACTGCATGCATCTGCACAAAGAATTGAATATACATATATTCATGTCGTTGATTCTTCATGACAAGCTCCTGATCTGTGATTTTGCTCTTATATTTTGTAAATAGCCAACTTCCGTTTCACTACATTAATGGCGTTTGTCTCACTACACTGTGGTGACGGCATCCTTCCTACGGTATGAATGAATGTTTAACATGAGCTGGGAGAAGTCGTCATCATCACACACACAGTGGGTGGAACGTTGTACAAGCTGTACTTCACACTTGTTTCGCTCTCAAACACAGCAACGCACACAGTGGGAAGTACTCCATCTGTGGGCCACCAGATAGCACTTTTAACACTTAACACACACACACACACTGATTATAAAATCATAAGGTAATCAACCGACTGCCCACTCAAACAGATAGCATGGGAATTAGATACCCGAGTATTAAATTATCACAGTTCACAGTGTACGTTAGAGGAAGGGCTCATGGGAAGTGGCTGGTTACATTATTACTGTTATTATGTAATTACAAAGGTCAAACGGAAGTGTTATATTTCTTTATCTTTGGCCTCATTATTAAATGATAATACACATGCTGCAACACTGTAATAGAGTACCTCTGTCCCTCCCTCTCTATTTACACCGTATTTATCCATATAAGGGATTTTAAAGTATCCTCAGCAGAACTTTGTTCCGATTAATTTCATTGAAATATCTTCACACTAAGCATCTTAAGAGCGCCGACATCCAGGGAATATGAGATCAAGTGAAAAAAACACATCATTTACAGCTATTTCTTAGCACAAATTATTTACTTTCAATTTGTTCAGAGACCTGGGGGTGGGGGTGAGGGTGGGGGTGTTTACATATTGAGAAACACGCTATGTAGGCCTACCTAGAAGGGAGCTTTAATGTTGTTTAAAAAACATTTCAGCATCTTAAACATTCTTGATTGCGTTGCATCAACCCAGTTCTGTAATGCATGCAAAATGCTGTTTATTGGTAACCGCATGAGGAACGGCTTCCCAGAGTGTTTGATAGAAGAGGGCTATTAAGTCTGGAGCTGCTACACACAAACAGCTGCTGAGGAAATGCAGACAAACTCAGCTCCTAGCCAGGTGTTCAGCTTTCTGGACTCATAAACAGGCTATTGGTCTTTAAGAGACACACAAATAAGTTAAATATATGCTGTTGAGTGGCTTTGAATTGATATCACTAACCTGAATGTTAGCATGGATTTATTCAGTCATACAAGAAAACTTAGATGAGTTCAGTAATTACAAGCAATTGAACTGCAGCGCTGCTGCCTCACAGTCAGAAGGTTCTGGAATGAGAACCACCTTCCTGGAGTTTGCATGTTCTCCTGTGTTTGTGTGGGTTCTCTCCAGCTTCCTCCTGCAATCCAAACAAATGCAGTTCAGGTGAATTGGGGACACCTGAGTTTATCCACCCATTATCCATCCATCCATCCATCCATTTTCTGTAGCTGCTTATTCTGTGCAGGGTCGCTGGAGCCCATCCCAACTGATATTGGACGAGAGGTAGGGTTCACCCTGGACAAGTCGCCAGTTCATCACAGAGACAAACAACCATTCACACCCACAGTCAATCAGAGTCCTCAGGTGGATTTGAACCCATGACCTTCTTGCTGAGGCAACAGTGCCACCCTGTGATTTTCCATAGGAGTGGATTGTTATTTGTCTCTATATGTGTTGGACCTATGATGAACTGTGTACACCTGTGCACCAGTTATGTGCACCCCTGGCTACAGATAATGGATGGATGGACAGCACTTCAATAAACTAAGCCAATAATCAGGAGACTGTGTCAAAAGTGTGTCTGCATCCATAGTAAAGCTCACAAAGACACACAAGGACTACAACAATCTGATTCAAATACAAATGTAAGACAAAAAAAGACCAGCTTTTTACTCTTTATCTTAGCATGATCATACAAACATTAACACTCTGCATAAAATACAGCACCCAGCCTTTAACTCACACACAGAGACAACATTGTTGTTTTTTTTTATTTGATCTCTAATATAGCATTTTATTTCAGATTTTAATGTTACTGCATTTGGACTTTTGGAAAGTGATGTTAGCAAACTATTAACATGAAGTCAGCACATTGCTGTAGCAGTTTAGTTCTTTCTTTAATGGAAACAAATGATTTCCAACCAGCTTTGAACCATTACAATGTGT
Organism: Chaunax sp. Z400; assembly: GCA_037577475.1. Lineage (NCBI taxonomy): Eukaryota > Metazoa > Chordata > Actinopteri > Lophiiformes > Chaunacidae > Chaunax > Chaunax sp. Z400. Next base: position 33,884,523 of record CM075189.1, on the reverse strand, counting down.
GTAATATGTGTAAATAGGCAGAATTAAACATCTGTCAGTTATGAGCCCCCAAGTCGTTTATCCTCCGCAAAATATGTTTGGTGTCATCAGGAAGACAAATACCAGCTCCAGGGCTGTAGTTCAGACGGCAGTGTGCACTTCCACTTTGTTGTTTATCCAGTTCCACCAACACAAAGTGTTTACAAGTCAGAAACAGAGAGAGAGCTGCAACCTCTGTCACACTGAGAGAGGGGCGTCTTTAGCAAACTCACACCAAACTGTAAGGAGACAGTGATGATGTCAACAAAGTTACTGCACTGCCTGCTCCTCACCTAAAATATGGTCCTAAACATGTTCCTTAAATATGCTCCTGAACATGTTCCTTAAATATGTTCTTAAATATGTTCCTAAATATGTTCCTAAACATGTTCCTTAAACATGTTCTTAAATATGTTCCTTAAATATGCTCCTGAACATGTTCCTTAAATATGTTCTTAAATATGTTCCTAAATATGTTCCTAAACATGTTCCTTAAATATGCTCCTGAACATGTTCCTTAAATATGCTCCTGAACATGTTCCTTAAATATGCTCCTGAACATGTTCCTTAAATATGCTCCTGAACATGTTCCTTAAATATGCTCCTAAACATGTTCCTAAAACATGCTCCTGAATATATTTTAGTTCACTTTTTAGCTGTATAGAGAAGGTCTGAAAACATAAAGCGTCCATATTATTTCCTGTATTGTTAAAATTGCAGCCTGAAAACTCACTTTTCGTCTATAGTGGTTTGCAAATTTAGGAACATATTTTAGGAACATGTTCAGGAACATATTTTAGTGAATTGTTTAGCTGTAATACAAGACTGTTACCAGCTGGCTTCCATACTGTTTCAAGATGGACAAGCCAATAACCAAACACCAATGCTTGGTTCATATATTAAATCAAACTTTTCTTATATTATTTTATCTATGTTGTTCTATCTGTGGCAGCTCACTCATACGCATCACTCAATTCCCTTAACACAAGTTTTATCCCTGCATTTTTTCTAAAAGAATTGGTTGGGTACTGAGAGGCTTGTCTCGTCTCTAAGCGAGTTATTGACCTTTTTCCACTTGCCAAGTGGACTTTTATGAACCCAGTCACAGGCAGGGACAAAAGGACGCATGGAAATCTGATTGTGAAACTGGATGATGAGCATACAAAGTTGAGCTATTGCTAACTTCTCCCAGCCAACGTGCTTTTGGACTAATGCATGCAGTCAATCATTTGGGATACAAAAAGGAACAGATTAATATTTGGATTGAAGTTTGATCACAATCCCAAGGCATTAGGAAATATATGGATCTCTCTCTCTGTGAAGACTACATCTATAGGACATTATAGGGACATCAACAGTCATAATGCATGACATAATGAATTATAGATTCAAGGCTCTTTGTTTTGGACCATTTATAAAGACATGGTTTGCATATGCTTATAATACATAATGACTACTTATACACATCTCAAAAATCAACTGTACTAAGGATTTATTCTCATAATCCATCATAGATTATTTTAATCATTGCATAGTCTTAACATTGGTGTACTCCCTGTGTCCTCAGGTTCAAAACTCACATTTACTAAAACCCTAAAATGAAGGAATGTAATTTCATTTTAAACCCTTCTAAAATCTGTCTTGCGTAAAAGAAACATCCGTTTTCACAAATGTTTCCGTCTTCTGAGTGCAAAAAATAATGCATTCAATACTGAGTCACTGCTTATTTTAATTATTACCTCCTCCATGGAGGTTATGTTTTCATTGTCATTCATTTTCTGTGTGTTTGTTAATTAGCAAGATTACACAAAAACTACCCACATGGTTTTTTGGTCATTTGTTTGAGGGGTCAGGATGGGCCATGGATGTTTGGTACACTTCATCTAATTACACAGAAACGACTGAATCCATTTGTATGAAACATGGTGGAGATGTGGGACGTAGGCCAGACATGCCAACCAGATATGTGATAAATAGTTCGGCTTTTGCAGAGGATGAACTCAACTGAATGCCATTCTAATTTTTATTTTGCTGAAGACATTACAGGTGCAAGCATCACCAACCTCAGAAAGTAACAGAGACCTGTACAGAGTTTTTCAAACAATGACATCCTGACCTTTTTATGCAACATAGTGATATATTCTAATACACTGCACTGAAATTCAAAATACTTGGTTCTCTCAATGAACTATTCTCCCACCCACAAAAAACAACATATGATCTAATTATAAGGACTCTCTGTCTGTCAGTGTGTATGTATGTATGTACAGTATATATGGATGTGGTGCTCTGTAAGAACTGCAAACTGACACAAACAGAGCAGTACATCTGCTCTGCACAAGCAGAGTATGACTTGGTAGGTCATACCTCCTTTCCTCCTAAGAAGAGGGGAAAAGAAAGGGAAGGAAAACACAAACCCAAACAAATAAAAAAAGACGACTCCTACTGAGTGTTAAAATAAAAGGTGATGAAAACAGTAAACATGAACCTGTCCCAACTTATTAGAAACATGCTGCAGACCTCAAATTGAGAATTAATGTATATTTATTGAAACATTAATGTTCATCAGTTTGAACATCACATTTCTTGTCTTTGTGCTGCATTCAATGGCATTCAGGTTAAAAAGATTCATCTTTGCATTCTGCTTTTATTCATAGTTTAATATCCCAACTTTTGGGGATGTGTGGTTGTAGTATTCATTAAAACATTCCATACAGTGATGCTATGTTAGATGTTATGATTTCATCTAGTTTGTTGCCCCTAAATAGCCTAAAAAAAACCCTGAAAAATCAGTGGATACAGCTGTTTTCAACAGTGTTTTTGTCATCATATTATTAAACAATAATCAGGTCTGATTAGGTGATATTGTTGTTTGTTGGTTTCCATGAACTTTTTTCTACTTTCTTCAACATTTCCAGATGGAACTTTTTCAATATTTGCCTAAATTCTAAATTCTAAAATTCTAAATTCTTGTGGACAGATTATCAAATAAATAGTCTCCATATGTTGAGCTGAAGTGGATGATGGTGGTTCCAGATTTTTATCTAAACAATGATTTACAAAACCATCAAAGCCTTTCAGTAATCTATAACGACGCATAAATAACTGTAAATATATTACGTTCACATCATATCTGAGAATTTCGAAGCTGTTTAGTTTTGTTACCGTTTAACTTTACATATACATAAATACATATGATCATATACAGAACTGTAGATTGTGTTTATAATCCTTTATCTTATACAAAATCTGTGTGATCTGGGAGATGCTGCAATTCTAAATTATGGGGAATTTCTGAATTAAGTAATTATTCAAACCAAATGAATGTTATTTTAATCAAAGTCAATTCTTTTTGTCTTTTTGAAAGAGCCAAATCAAATTATTCTGTGGATTAGAAAAGCATGTCCCAAATCCCAGGGGTTTGGGGACATTAAATTATGTCTAATGGATTCATTCTCATAGGTCCACACATACAGACCTGTGAAAATAAGGCTCCAGGCTAGCCTCCTGCAAAGGCAAATGTTAAATCATTGGTCCATTTGAAAGCAAACAAACTGTGGAGCAGCGGTCGAACAGACACAGATCTTTGTGATGCCGCTCTGACATGGTGACATTTTGACAGACCACAGCCTTCACAGCCACCATGTGACTATTCCAGAGTCCACTGCAAGGACTCCAGTAATGATGTCCTTGTTAATTATGTTAAGTGGATAAAAAAGATATAAGGCAGCATGAAGAAATGAGGAGGGAAAAGAATTAAGTGTTTGTTATTGTCAGATAAAAGCCATTATTGTCGATCCATGACATGTGTGAGTGTGTGTTTGGGGCTACAGGCATGAGCTGCAGAGAAATCATCTCAGTGGTGTTATGTATACTGTGAATACATCCTAACAGAGGAGATATGAAGGTGTCAGTGATGCTCGTTGTGTGTGCTGCATGTGTGTGCATGGTTTTGTTTCAGTTAAACCATTGTAAATGTGAAGGAGTTGAGCCAGTTATCCTGGTTTTAAGAGGCACCACCCAGATTCATTTATGAATCAGTTTGATTTAACAATGTTTGACACCTGAAAATCTGAAGTTTTCATTCACATTGACCTTTGTCTTCTCATAAAACAAGGAACAGATGAGACAAGTGATCTAAATGATATAATTTATTTATGTTAATATTTCTATTCATTTATAATTATTCATATATATATATATATATATACACAGAAAAGTCCCAGATCTACAGGTGGATGCTGTGAGGCAGCAGTTCTACCCACTGTCCCACCGCGCTCATTATTTTTAAAGTTTATTGGACACTTTAGCCTTTATGGTGTGACAAGACAGCCAAAGAGGAGGCAGGAAATGTAGGAGGGAGCGAGGGGGAGACATGCGGCAAAGGGCTATGGGCAGAATCGAACCCGCACCGGCAGCTAGGGGACTGTAGCCTCAGACGGTGCACAGGCTCTACCAACTGAGCTTAACGCGCCCCAATTATCATTATTATTATGTTTTTTAGGAGGGTTAAGCAAAAAACGTCTTGACAAAGTGCCATGGAAGGACGGAGGATGGCCCAGGAAAGAACCTGTTACATTTTGGTGTAGATCTGAATAAAGGAGAGGATTGATTATTTTTTTTTCCACTGTTTTAAACATTGTGAGGAAGGATGGTTCCACTGAGGAAGCAAGTTTTTTTCCCCCTCTTTATTCAAAAACTACTAAACTTTGTGAAGAGATGGGACATGGACCAGACAAGCTGAACACACACATATTGTTAGGCTTTGTTACTCTACTGCTACTCTAGTATGTCTAAATATCATTTAATATGCTATAAGGTGTACACTATAATGTACACTGTAATGATTGTCATGACAGTAGTAATAGGAGTGCATGAAATCCCTGTTTACTGATCTAACACAGTGAATGACAGCGAGCTGCTCCATCTGGACTTTGCCTTTTTAGACAGTATAATTATATGATATAATTATATAATTATAGTTCAGGGAAATTACATTGTCCTAAAAACACTGTTAAAGACAAGAAACTGCAAGACACACTTTTGTGTGTTAATTAGAGGGTAGGTTGTTAATTAAGATTTGATTAAAGATTCAGTAAGAGACACAGATTTTGATCACATTAAGAATGCATGGAGGTTTCCATGGTTATCTGTTCACTCCCACCAGAGGGAAATAACTGGATGCAAATGAGCTTCACACAGGGAGTTGTGTTTTCTCTTCTTCTACACAATTCAGTTTGTGATCAGATGACACCAGATAATATTTTATATTGTCCCACTGCAGAGGAATAATTCATCTCAGAGCTCCTAATAATACATGAACAGAATACAAATATTGAAATCATCCCAGTCAGACAAACCAACATGCTTCAGATCTGCAGAGGAAGGCAACACATAGTAAAAGTGAAGTTGAGCGGCATCCAAAAGATAACAAAATAACTGATCAATGTAAACAAACTTGCATCAACATGGAGGATTTCTTTTACTAGCAGTGGAGAAATGAAGACTTTAAAAGCACACAAATGAAGCCAAGACTACAACAATGTTTGTATGACCTTTGAGTTAATTAGGAAGCTGATTGGTGACATGTCTGACATGGTGGCACAGAGGGTAGAACTGTTGTCTCACAGCAAGAAGGTCTTGGGTTCAAATCCACCTGAGGACCTGGGACTTTTCTGTGGTTAGTCTCCATGTTCTCCCCATGTCTGTGTGGGTTCTCTCCAGGCTCTCCGGCTTCCTCCCACCACCAAAAACAGCCTGGATAGGGGCTCCAGCCCCCCTGCGACCTGGTAAATCATCCTGTCATTACCTATAAATGTAAAAAGTAATACATTTTGAAAATAACACAAAGACAATAATTCTGTGATTATTCTTTCAGTCCTAGAACAAGAATTACTTGTTTTAAACTTGCCTCTCAGAGTTTATGATATTTTATATAAATGTCTAATTAAGTTTCACCTTAAATGGTCATGTTATCCCCCACCATGAATCAAGAGGAGGTGGATATAGGGATGAGTTTCCTCCATCTGATCTGTCTGTCTGTCTGTCATGTTTCACTTCTGGAGCATAGCTTAAAACTGTAAGAGTAAAAACTGCATTGTTTCATGAATGTTTGTCCACACATCAGTCAGAACATGAAGCCTGTTGATGAATAGGATTTTTTTTTTTTTTTTTTTTTTCATCTCCATGGTTACACGACATCAGCTCGTGCAAGTACTGAAGTGGTGTTTTTTTTTAGCTATTTAGGGACTTTTGTCTTCTTCTTTTTTATGACAGACTTCCCTCTGGATGTCTGAACTTCTCACCCCATGGCTGAGCCCAACCATCCTATGAAGGAAGCTCATTGTGCTGGCTTGTATTCTCCATCTTATTCTCTCAGTCACTACCCAGAGCTCATGACCATAGGTGAGGGTTGGATTTAGATCAACAGGTAAATCGAGAGTTTTGATGTAATGCCTGCAACCATACTGCTGATGCCCTTCTTTTTTCCCTAAATCTTTATTTGTTTGTTTGTTTTTACATTTTGGGAAACTGAAACAATTAAAACATGCTGAATTACCTATGAAAAGTACCTGTTATGTACTCATGGATGTACAGACAAAACAAGTTCCCCCTTTTCCTGGCAGCTGCTGCGGGACCTACTTTGACTGTAGTAGTAGTCAGTGTCAGAGACGAGGGTTGTTTGGGGTGTTTTAATCAATCACAGTGAAAATAATGTCTGCTTCCATTGCTGTGTGGTGGAAGAGTGGATTGATTTATAATCCTGAAACTTGAAATATCAGTTTTAAATATGCATGTTGGTTGCAGTGTAGCTCCAACAGTGGACACCATCTGAAACATGGTGGTTTGGAGAGCAGTTCACAGTAATTTAAATTAAGCCTCTATGTGATCAGAGGAAGTCTGAAAAACACTATGTTCATGAATTAAAAACAGAGTTTTTAGACATAGTGATCGATAGGGAAAATTCCCTGCAGACGGTCTTTTTTCCACACATCAGACACAGTAATTAAAATAAAATAAAAAGTTATTTATTAAATGAATTTATGAAACTAAGAGCATCATTTTCTTGGTTTACTTTCTAATGTTGCTGACATTGACACGATGCTCACAAACACAGTCTGCTGGATCACAATCTAAACTCATTTCATAACCATAACTCTGGCAGCTTGTCTATCTGTTGTGTCTGATGGTGATTAAAGGGAAATAAGATCAAGTTAGATAATGTCACTTCCAGGGTCAACAATGCCATTCACTGGCTGAAATATTGGTGTTATTAGGCACCGCTGGTGATGAAGGATCCTGAGCAGCTGCTCACGCTGTTTGTCTTCCATCACTGATAAGAAGCCTGGAACAAAGAGGAAGTCAGACAAAGAATTGGCTGTCAACATCCTGGCATTGCTGCTTATGAGGCCAACGAGTCTTTTCTGTTATCTATTTATTTTTAAATCAGTGAAATCATTTACAAACCCCACCAATCTTCTTATTGGACGATATCTTTAGTCACTCTGAGTGAACTAACAGCTCAGGTTAAGTCCAGACGTTTGAATGTCTCCAAATATCACTCTAATATCATGTGTTCAGTATCAGTTCATAGTTTCTTCATTACACTAACAATCAAAATAAAGTAAATATTCTTAGTACTGTGGTTTTAAACCAGTTCCCATTAAGAAGCAGGTTTTTTTCTTCACACTGACTTGATCAACATTTATGGCAGTGTCAACTGTTTCAAAAAGTATTGAACGGATTACCAGTAAACTTTGACAAAACACTTTTGACATTCATGGAGCCCAGAGAACGAATCCTGCACACTTTTGTAATACCTTGATTTTTCATGTAGCACCGACATCAGCTTGACTTTTTGTTTTTGAATGAAATCGTGACAATATTTAAAGGACAGCTTTGACGTTTGACGTCCCTTTCAGATAAATTGATCCACAGATCTTTCATCTGGTGCCGATAGGTCATTATATCAGCTGCACTTTGTCTTTAGTGCTAATTACCCCAGCTCAGGAAGTTATACTTATCTGCATTGGTTAGTTTGTTAGTTAGCAGGATTACAACAAGTAATCAACCAATGTCAACACAATATAGTGGAAAGGTCTGGCATGGGCCAAGAAAAAACCCATTACATTTTGAAGTGGATCCAGATCAAGAGACAGATCCAGATTTTTTTTTATAACAATTGTGCTCACAATTAAAAACTAGTGAGGTATTGGGTTTTAAATATATATTCATTAATTAGTCAGAGAATAAGAAAAACAAATCAGTCATATTTAGTGGGCTGAACAGTTTGATGCAGATTGAAATACAAATTTGGTTCCAGTGGATTTAATAGTTTATTAAGTTTTTAATGGGGGTTAGTCCTTTTTTCAGCTGCTCTACGGTAACAAATAGGTGGTTGAGGTGATTCATTGAGGCATCAACAGTTTCGACTTATCCTTAATAATCTTAGAATTATATGTACTTGTTTGTTGCTTTGCCTGTTAGCAGGATTACATGAAACTTCAGGACAGATTTGCTTGAAACTTGGTGGAATCATGGAGCATAGACCAGGAAAGGACCCAGTAAATGTTGATGCTGATCCAGGGATTTTTTTTAACCTTTTTCAGCGTCCTACCTATTCATGCAAAAACTACTGAACTGATTTCCATGAAACTTGTTGGAGGGGTGAGGCGTGGAGTGGACATGTGAAACGGCCTTAGCTGGGCATTGTTATCTTAACATGATAAAAAGTGAACATAAACTCACATTTCATGCCACTGTCATGTGGGCATGTTAGCATTTAGCAAAGCACCCCTGTGCCTAAATCCAGCCTCCAAGAGCTTGTAGCATGGCTGAATATCACACCAGGTTCAGACAGGTTGTAAAAGTGCAGTGAAGCGCTGCACATTTCCTTTGGAGCCCATGATCTCATGATCTGCAGTGATGGTTCCAACATCTGGTCCATTCTGTCTGAGCTCTGCTAATGAGTCTGACAAGGAAAGACTTTATTAATCTATTATGATAATCTATTATTGATGAAGGTGAGTATCATTATATGATATAAACAAACAAACCCAACCATTACAATACAACGACTGTTCAATACATAGCAGATGCTAAGATGCTAAGTATTGAACAGCTAAGATGCCAGAATTCATGAAGAAGCCTCTTGATTAGATAACATTTTTAGTGAACATACTGTGTAAACGCACTTTAAAGTGTTCTTGGCCACAGACCAGATGGTCTGAATTGATTAGGAACGTAGAGATTAAAAGATTACATGGCTGCTGAAGATGTGTGTTTAAAAAAAACACATTTTTAAACCCTAAACAGATGGAAATGTGTCAAATAAAAAGGCAGAGCAGCTGAATTTACCACACTCCAGAAGTTGTTAATCCCATCACTGCATGTGAACACATTCACTGATGTAACACATGCTCATACATGTCCAGACTGCACATGGTATGTATGCACAGACATACATTCATCAGCACTGGCCAGTCTGTGTGTGATTGCATGTGGACTACCTGTGTCTTCAGACGAATGCAATTACAGCCAAGATAAGACTGATCAGTATATGTGAATAATTTAGCATAATAACACATCGCTGTAATCTTTCATCAGGCCTCAGGTGGCATCTGTGTGTGTCAGTCTCAAACACTAATAATAGCATGAGATCAGCTCAAAAGCTGCAGCAGGAGCAGCTGGAGCCTTAGATCTGGGAGGATGAAGAACCAGAACCTGTCGGCGACTATGGGCCATATGCAAGTTTGACTGTGTCACAGGTTAATGTTAATATCACATGTTATAAACCTGCCTTTGACAAATGATGCAGATAGTTGATACACGTGATTTCATAAAGTGGCCCTTTGAGCACCACTTTAAATATTTATTATTTCAGAGTGGTGTCTGAAATAAATGTAATGTCTCTCTAATCAAATCTTCAGGAGAAAATACACACCAGTCACCCGTCCTGTTATTTGGCCTGTCTTTTCTCTTTCTCTTTATCTCTATTTTATCTCTCTCCATTTTGGAATATGTGCCATTACTTCTTTACATCATGTATCCATAGCATAGCCGTTGTGCAAAATAGTCATCAGTGCAAAACAAAGTGTGGTGTATATAGTTATATGCACTGAATTATCTTAAGTAATCAAGTTACATGAGGAATCATTTCAGTCCCAATAGTTACAATACATAGATCAAATCAATAGATGAGACATAAGTTTCTATATGTCATGTTTCATATGTTTCTATAAGTCATAATGTTGAGATGGGCAACACATGTAAAGAAACCCTGGATAACTGAGTGCAGAGGCATTAAAAACTACAACTAAGGTTTAACAAGATGTAAACAATATGTAACATGTATGGGACATTTTGGGGTAGCTGCAGGACAACGCTCTCTGGCACCATCATCAGAGTGACAATGGCTGTTCAAAAGCTCTATTCAGTACCACAAGTGTCGGTTTAAATCACACACACACAGACTGTGCTCTCATTAAGGGATGTCACTTCCTGAGAGCAGTCTGACTTAAACACCACCTCTGGTGTTGTAATTGTTGATGTGGCTGACATCGTTTTGTTGATACCTGACAGGAAATCACCCAGTTAAACTGGAAACTCTGATTTGCTGGTTTCTTTCTAAATATGGAGCTAAGTGTTGGTCCTCAAGATCGGTGACAGGTTGGTTCTAATGAGAGCAGAGGACACACTCCTGGTGTTAAAACACTAAAACATCCTGCAGTTCTACTTTTATGATGTGTCTGTCTGTTATATATACAGTATATACAGAATATACTACTACTACTACTACTACTAATATAATATATATAATGTTATTTACACATAAAGGACATTGTCATTGAATGTGCTGAATAAGTAAAATGCCCATTGCCATGTGCTGTCTGTGTGCAGCCCTGTCTCTGTGTTGTCTCTCTGTGGTGATGGCTTGTCTGTCATTAGGAGCATGGTCCCTGACGTAGATACACCATCTGTTACAAGAAGGGGAATTATGCTAATCACTGACTGCTACACAGCATGAGTCAAGACGAGGGCAGAGACGTTGGGATGAGATGGCGGGAGACACAACAGCGTTTTTAATGGAAGTGACAGTAGAGAGGGATGAGGTGACTGGAGGGAGGATGGAACGTGAGCGAAGAACTGGAGAAGAGACGATGAACGTGAAAAGAGAGTTATGGACTGTAATGCAAGCATCTCTGCAAACTAACAGAGATGATGTCATAACCATTCACATTATTGAGAAAATACTTAACCACCTGAATACTGTTATCTCCACATTATTTAAAACCTCATCCAAAAACAATCTCACTATGTCATTAAAATGAAAAGTCTATGTTTAACCAATTATGCACTGCAGTTAGTTCACATTATGAGGAGCAGACAAAGGCTCAGGAAGCTAAATTTGAGAGATACTGAGGTAAATTAAGTGTCTTTCTGACTCCAGCACACCAACACATAGAAAACACTCTGCTCCCAGACATGAGATGCACTCAGCAGACTCATCAGTGGAGTTTTAGTTGTGAAAGAGAAAATAGAGAATACTCCATTAGATTTCTTTCATTTATTTGCTCAATTCATAGAGTCGTAAACCAAGAGTCATCTGAAGATGACACCCCACAAACAAACGCACAGCAAATTCATCAGTATCCATTCTTTTGGTGAGACTATAGTAGTGGGTGTTGTTTTGGATATGTGCTATGGAGAAGATGACCAACCTTCAGCCTCACCTTAAAGCTGTTCCCATGGAAACAGCAAAACATTTCAATTGTAGAAAATTTCAAATATGAAAAGGCACAACTGTTTTTATGGTTAGTTAATGTGTAAGGGACCGATGACTATATATGGCAGTGAGGGGTGGATGGAGTGGGAGAAAAACAAGTTTAGCCTTGAATGTTCTCATTTCACTGAATCCAACTCGAGTCCCATGATTCCATACTGGTTTAGACCTCGGCTGAGATGAACTTTTTAGTTTGTGGGTGGCTCCAACAGTAGCTACAATAGCAGTTCCTGATACTAGGACATTTTCCTTAAATACCCCCAGGCAGTCAACTTAGGTGGACAGCTGCAGATCGGCCTACCACAGACATATGGAGAGTATCATTAGGGCCCCACAGTGCTGCTTTGAAGCTTTTGAAAAGTCTTTGGAAACCTGCGACTTTCTCTCTTAAAGTTAAAACTTTCAATGGTGAACATCCTGAATGTCAGAATAATGAAAAACTCCCAGCTCTGCAGGAACAGAAACTGCCACATCACATCCTTTCTATTGAAAATAATTCAAAGAATAGAGAGCTTACGTCTCTATGGATAGCCGGCCTTTGAGTGAGACAGGAGGAGAAAGAGGAGAGGTGGTACGAGGAGAAGGGAGAGAAACCAAAGATGGAGAAGACTGACGTTTGTGAGACAGGAAAGAAACTGGTGGGGGATGCATTGGAGGCTTTTCTGCATGTTAGGGATGCAGGGAAGACGGATAGAGGTACTGGAGGAAAAAATGGCACTTAAGCAGCTGAAAGTGATTCAGCCGAGGAGAAGGGATCCTATTTTTATCCCATAAAAGGACAATGAGTAAAGTGGAAATACTGCATATTTGGAAAGGAAGAACCGATGAAATGTACCCATGTAATTGGAAAAAAAAGGTGTGGATAAGCTAAAAGAACAGTTAAGGCTACAGAGTACAGTACATTCATTCCTTTATTTCCTTGCCTCAGTTGGAGGAGCTAAGTCTCATCCCCAGGGTGTCAAATACTGCTGTATTAGCACATCCCTCAGCGTCTGGATTAAACACTGAGGTACTCTTGTGCATGGGGATGAGACGCCCCAGGTTTTAATGGTCCTGTAATGGACACGGGGAAGAGGGTTTGGTGGTGGGTCACAAACACAACTGAAGCAAATGCATGTCATAAAATAACTATGTAGTTTCGGTGACTGAACTTAACAAAAGTGGCTTCAAGCATGGGTTAGATAGTTAAGTTGCTTCAGTATGTGATGAGATGGAATAATAATATGCTGAGCTACCATTTACAGTGTGACCATTTCTTTGTATCTGAGGAAACCTATGTGTCAGTTCATGAAACCTAGAACCTAATGCACAGGGAGGGAACATTTTTATTCACATCCTAATAGTCAGTAATACCAGTTCCATGTAAGTTTAATTTGCAAAGTGATTCAAGATCTTAACGAGTGAATCAGTATGAATGAGTCACTTCAGAGGAGAAACTGTATTCTGTCTCATCAGGGTCAATGTCACGAAAATATTCATCTTCAGTTTCAGCTATCCTGACTCAACTTTACTGCTTTGTTTCACAAACACGTTGCTTTCAGAAGGCAAATTAAAAAATAAAATAAAATAAAATAAGATGGATAAATAGATAGTTTGCTTTAATGCTATAAAATAGGGCAGAATGTCATGACTGACGGATGAGCCCCATTTGTATCAGCAGGATCTTGATCCCACAGCACAGAAATAATCTTACCAGTGCAAGATGGCAGCTCTCATTTCCAGGAAATGTTGGCTTCATTATTGGGGGTTAACGTTAAGATCAATGGTCCAGATATTGTTCATATATAACACACAACATGAGTGCCAGATGTATTCTCACCCACTGGACACACTCCATCCAGTGTAGACATGGTGCCTGGGTTGAGCTGCAGGAGGAGGAGGACTTATCCATAATGACAGTTTGATGAAAGTCAGGCTAGCAGTTTTTCCTGTTATCTTGCTGACAAACAAACAAACAAGCAAACAGGTGGTGAGAATAATTAACCCAAGGGGAAAAGGTGACCTCAATATAAGCATTATACCAACAATTTAATAACAAACTAGAAGGGCACTCTGTAGAGTACCTTCTACCAAGGCCCAACGATCCCACACATCTGTTTAGCTCCCCTTACCTGTGTCCCACCCCTCTATAAAGTAAAAACCATGCCAGCTGTTTGTTTTGTTTTTTTGGCTAATTAGATGGAATGTCAAATAAATAACAGATACATTATTAAAAAAAGTCCCATCTCATGTTCTCTTTTGATTTGTGTCACCAATAGGAATGCTGGATTTCCATAAACTGGCCAGTGGTTTGTTTACCAACGTCACTTCTTCACAACATGTCAGCCAAATTCTGTGTTTGTTCCATTTTTAAGGCTCCAGTCATGAGCTTTATGAGGTTCCACACAGTTTTGAAGAGACGGTGTTTCACGGTGGTGCATTGGCTCATTCGTTCAGTCAGTCAATATACACTTAGGTCTGGAACAATCACCGTACTTGTAAAGGTACATGCTCTGACATAGGAGGTAAAAAAAAAAGTCTTTGAAATCTGAGTCCTAAGACCTGCAATTGTTCCTAATTCTAACTGTGTGGATACAATATTTTTTATTTTAGATTTATGTGTTTCTTCAAATCCGTCCAGTAGGTTTTGCATAATCCTGCTGACAAACAAACTACAGTAACAAATAAACAGGGAGGGTGAACACGAAACCTCTTTGGCAGAGACTGCAAAGCTGTAAAAGAATAGATCCATACTGTATCTAATTCACATTCAACTGACCAAACTGAGTTTCAAGTCACTGCATGTCACACATTTTATAATGATCGAATAGATTCCGCTTAATGGATCAATTATTTCACGTCACAAATTCCGTGTGTGTCCAATGTTTCTGCTGTACGTCTGCATGTACTGCAATATCCACAGGTGTTCACACCATGTTTACATCAGAAACACCTACTGTAAGAAGACATGATGGAATAAATGGACAGAGGCAAAGACACAGGAAAGAGGAGAAAAGAGAGCAACCAAGAAAGCAGGAAAAACAACAACAAACAAACAGAGACAGGTGGGGGGGGGGGCTGTGTGACTCAGACAGACACAGAGCAGAAGCATGGCGACTCTTTGTGTTTCAAGGTTGGTTTCATTTGCCGGCTGTGTTCACAAGCAGATGGACTGATACAGCTCTCAGCTCTCAGTGTGTGTGTGTCTGTGTGTGTGTGTGTGTGTGTGTGTGTGTGTGTGTGTGTGTGTGTGTGTCTGTGTGTGTGTGTGTGTGTGTGTGTGTGTCTGTGTGTGTGCCTTTTATCCACATGGCTGCATGCTTGCGTGCATTTGTTCTTGCTTTCTTGTGTGCAAAGATGTGGCAGTGTGTGTTTATGTGTGTGTGTGTATTTGCTGCCACAGTGCTGATTGCTAGTGAGTCCTGGTGGAGCCATAACTCAGGAAACCTGCCTCAACAAGACAATAATCATTTCTATCCACTGCTCCATGTATACCTCACTGTGTGTAAGTGTGTGTATTTGTATCAGAGTTTTGCACTGGACTGTGTGTGTGTGTCTGTGGCTGTTGTCTTTAATTGCATTGCATATCATTTATCCACTGTATTGTGTCTTTGCTATTGGTATATGTGTGTGTGTGTGAGTGTGTGTGTGTGAGTGTGGGTGTGTGCTGATTATACAGCATTTGCTTTCTTAAAAAGGCCACAGAGGTGGAGCATTTTTCTTTAAAATGGAGACAAGCGATTTGCTCTCTTGTAAATCGTACAAAAACAACCCCTTTCTTCCAAATGTCAGACCCCTGAGCATCGTAATAAATCTGGTGGGTTTGGAGAAAAAAACTAAACAGGAAAGGTGTGTTCAGTCAAATATGCTGAAATTCATGTAACCATCTACTTTGGTTGGTATTCTTAAGGTTGTGACATTTTGGAATTCAAATGTCAAATCCAACCCTGATCCAGAGCTTGGAGAGTTAGAGAGGATGAGACTGAGGCTTTGTCCATTTATACATGTGACTATAAATAAATGTCTCCTGATCATTCCCTGTGTTCCCACAAAAAAATATTATAGTTTTATTTTTTCAGCATAGTGTTGTTTATCGTGGATTTTAACTATTCTGATTCCTGCTTTGTGGTTCTGGGTCTTAATGGTTCTCAATTATGGTTCTTTGAGGGACAGGGTCAAAACAGGCCACATGCTTATTTCACAGAAGTAAAATGTATTGTTTTAAAAAAAAACCTTTTTACAAATCATTCTGTATAAAGAATGTATCATTCATTATGAATGACTCATTCATATTCCTGTCACACTGTGGGATCATTGCCACTAGCTTAGCGGCAGGAAACTGTCTACTAGTGTTATCAATCTGCAGACGTTCATCTACCAAAAACAGATATCAGTATTTGTATTTGACACAGCTTATAGCAGTTCGGTCAAGTATAACCTGTTTGCTTTCTCTCTGTTGAGAATAAGACAAACGTTATTTAATTTGAACTGAACTGATTGTGACGAGGTGCTGCAGGCTGTTGGCTCAGTGTTGACTGAGGAGGCTGAGGCAGGTGAAGGAGACCAGCGCAGCACGTCGGACCACAGTACACTCACTGGTTTGTGCACAGTGTAGGTGAAGGTGTTTGGTCATGTTAGCTGTGCATCCTCACTTTGTTCCAACACCAAGTTTGGCACAGGTGTTGCACTGTGCCGACCCAGAATGTTTCAGGGCAAAATCAAGCCACATTTTGGCCGCTGTTCGCTGTGGTTCATGACGGAGCCCAGCTCGAGGTACCCATCCAACCTGTGAGGGGGAAACTACAGACGCTGCATGTCACCCCCACAAAAACTGGAACTTAACTTGAGAGCGAGTGAAATATTTTTAGGAACTGATAAGAAGAATCAAAATTAAGATTTCTCAAGGATTCTGTTGGAATTGAAGTATTAGAACCGGTTACAATTTGGAACTGGTTCTCGATGCCCAGACCCACACATAATGCATTATTTGTGTCAATACCTGTGATGTTTATTCAAAATAGTTTACTTACTCTTGTGATTAAAACCATTGACCTGAGGCTCAATCAGCAGTAAATTGTGTGTGTGTGTGTGTCAATGGTTTTCCAATATTCAACAAGAACATAAACACAACACTTTTGTTTTTGCACCCATTTTCAATAAACAAAAACTGTTTATTCCCCTCACATTATGTTTGAATAATTAATTTAAATCTTGTGTTGGAGAACATTTGCCATTGATGGAGATAATCCATCTACCTGACAGGTGTAGCATATCAAGATGTAGATTGAACAACATGATTATTGTACAGGTGTATGTTGGGATGGTCAGAATAAAAGCCTACTCCAAAATACACAGATGGCCCAGGAGCCATCTTTCCATCATCTTCATGGAAATACATTCCGTAATGTTGTGTGATCCTGCTGGAAAACCAACCAACACACTTTGATGGAGGTAATTAACAACTTCAGGTTAGCTCCACCCACTTCCACCTTAGACAGAACCCCCTTCCATTTAAAGCTCTGCCCATTCCAAGCACATATATGGACAGATAGAAGTGCATTACCTCATCACTCGCAGAAATGAGATGTCCTTTAAAAATCCAATAAGTGATTCAGTAAGTGATGTCATATGTCAGAGGAGCCTCAGACTGGTCTGATAAAGCAGTTGAAGTGCACTCAAAGTTTTACCTACTGTTGCTGCAGTCAAAATGAATTACCTCTCTGAAGTAAACTGAAGGTATTTATACACAAAAAGATGAAGGCCACTGATCAATTAGAGAGTAAGAGAGGAGGCATCCAATAAACTGAACAGGACTGACATGTGCAGTTCTACAAAAACAACACAAGTTTACACAAAAGACAAAGTTAATGAGAACCTCTGCCAAGGATGTTATGTTTTTACTCATGTCGGTTTCTTGAGGAGGATTTAGATGCAGCTTGCCCCCCCCCCCGCCTTGGTTCCAGAGAGCAGCGATGGGCAAGCAAGCCTTCACACAAGCCTGCAGGAAGGTGTCACATAAACACGTCAAACACACACACACACACACACACACACACACACACACCTGTAGCTCTTTATGGATCCATGACACAAGAAGAAAACAGAGGCAGCTCGGGTCTCTGCAGACACCACTACACACCTTTAAAGCATCAGACGTGATCATTTAGAGATCATGCTGATGCTTCTGTATACACACTATATTTTGACATAAGTGTAACACTTTGGAAATGTATCCATACATATAGTGGTGGCACTTTGCAGTACTGCAGTTTATAGACGAGTGGACTGTTGGTCTGGGTATTTTTTGTTTTTTCAAAATCTTGTTTGCAAAGCTTTTTTCATAGACTCCTCTGATCTAAACACACTGATGCAGTTTGGACAAAGGTTAGGTATATAGTAAATTACTGATTGCTCTTTAAAAAGAATACTGCTTTTTTTATACTTAATTTAAAGACTGGGAACTGCCTTGCTCTGTCAAAATAAAAAAAACAAAAACAAAGAATCTACCAACAGCTTTTTTAAAACATCTAATTTATTCAGGTTGCACAAAGAAATGGAAGACAGTTTGTGTTTTTAGGGGGAAGTTAGTATGCTGGAACTATTTCTTGGCACCACCAAGTTTGGTACCATTTTACCTGTTCTTCCATCCATCCATCCATCCATTCATTTTCTGTACTGCTTATCCTGTGCAGGGGGGCTGGAGCCTATCCCAGCTGACAGAGAGGCGGGATACACCCTGGACAGGTCACCAGTTCATCACAGGGCCACATAGAAAGACAAACAACCATTCACTCTCACATTCACACCTTCAGGCAATTTATAGTCCCCAATTTTGCAGGTTTTTTGGACTGTGTGAGGAAGTCAGAGCACCCGGTGAAACCCACACAGACGGAAGGAGAACATGCAAACTCCTCACAGAAAAGTCCCAGATGGATTTGAACCCAGAGGCAAAACAGTGCTACCCATTGCACCACCGAGCCGCCCCCTCACTTCAGCCACAGAGGAGGGAAGTAGAGGAGTTTGAGCTGCAGAGCCCCCTAAAATCAGGCATTATAAATCCCATTTGTTTTTAAACTTATGTTTGGCCCTTTATTACTGCAATATGTGTAGAACAGCAGGCTAGTATTTTTTGCTGTCCATTAATTATCAATACTTATAGTTTATTTATTGTTCTCAACCTGGCAAAATTACATTTTGGCTACTAGGAGATTCTTATTCTTTTTCTTTATGCTGTGGGCCTCATTTCCTGCCCTTTGAACCCAGTAGGCCCTTTTGTTGAAGCATATTGTGGAGCTGTGTCTTTGTCTGTGTCTTTAAATACATATATTGCAAGATCCATATATTCATTTACATTTAAGCCAGGTTTGTGTGTCATGCTCTATTTGTCACCATTTAATCTGTTGTGTTAATGGGTAGTTAGAGAGCATTATTTGGTAGCCATACACATCAGATGGGTTGTATACTTATTGTTTAAATTATTTTTGTTAGTTTCAGGTTTACTCCAGTGTCATGCTGTCAATAAATCGTTCATTGACTGCAGTTGAATGAATTGTCTTGACAAAGACGGGACCTCTATGTTTATAATCCCTCCTACACTGATATCTGGACAGAGCCTTTCTGTTGCTCATGTTCAGTGATTTGACGTCAGGACAGTCATTCTTTGAGACGGATCCCTGGAGAGAGTTCAGTCCTTTCAGCTACAGCAGGAATATTTGACTTAATGCAGTTAGTGCTGCTGTGTACAGTGAGGCTGTACAATAGGATGTGTGATATGTTTTTAGTTTCTTGTTTTTATTCTCATAATACGTTTTAAATGTCATCTGAATAACTCCCTGGAGAGAGATAGAGTGTAGAAGAACGTGGAGACACAAAACATAAATTTAATTAAAGCTGGATTGTGGAACTTTTATTTAAATCATCTTCCATTAACATTCAGGCTGTTGGCATATGAGTTCACGCTGTGGTGATTAAGCCTATCACCTTCAGGTAAATCTGTCCGTATTTCCCAGAGTACCAGTAATATGGTAGTGATGCGTTTAATGTCAACCAGCAAAGGTTGGTTTACCAGAGCTGAAGTGCAGGAGCAGCCATAGCTGGATTCTGCTACAGCCGACTGACAGACAGGACTTCTGTGTATGCAGAACGGATTGGGCATCCGGTACAGATCGAATTACACAGTTTACCTCCACACTTAAGTTTTATCATTGAAATATAATGTTACCAACCATGTCTGTGTTCAGTAAAATGAAGGGCTGGGGAGAGGTGCCAACCTCAGATGTGAGCGATGAAGCCAAAGTAGTGAAAGCTGCAGTTTGTGGAATGGCTACATGAATTGCTGGCTACAGAAACATTTAAGTCTTAAGTCACGTTTCCACTATGTGGTACCGCTCTACTCAACTTGACTCTAGTACCTGCTTCCTGTTTTGGTATCACCTCCATTGAGGTGTCAAAACGGGAGAGATGTGTGTGTTGCATTGAAGAATATGCCATGAAAGGTTTGTGCAGCGTTGCTATGATGACCAGCTACACTGAGGCAGGACTATCCTCTAATGGAAAATGACCTCCATGTAAAAATGTCCAGCTTTACAGCAGAAATAAACATGTTTACAGACTGGAACAAACAAAAAAAAAAAAGATTAAGGTCTCTCTGGCTATTTCCCATTTCTATATTACTCACATGTTTAAATTATATTAAGGCTTGAAGTTGGGGACATAATTAGCGTCATGGCTGCTTTGAGTGACAGCGAGATGCAAAGTATTCATAAGGTGTCATCTCAGCTAATCTAAGTCACTGGGTCATTGAAACACTCTGCTGTGTTTGTGGTCTTGATGCTTATTGGAGAATTGTTCATGCATATATCAGAATACATGGCCTCCTGTGCAGCATATTGTACTAACAGACCTAAGTGGAGGGGCTGTTGCCAGTGAGTGTGATTGAGCGTAATTTTATCAAGAAAGTTTGTTTTTATTTGTTCCAGCCTCCTCTTGATGATGTCCCCCACAGTCAGGAAAATTGCATGAAACATAAACTGTGATTAAGTGAAAAAGGATGAATCATATGAGAAAGTTGAATGAATGTTTTGTGAATGTATTTAAAGCTTAACGGAGTTTCTAGCTGAAAGTGTTTATTTGTAGTAGAGTTGAAAAAAATGAATACGATGGATGTTTAAACATGTCATCTATTAATTTAAATGGGGATCATTTTTGTGTAAAACATGGAACATATCAAACATTTTGAAAGGTATTAATGAGAAAAACAACAGCACACTATTCCCAATTGAGCTGAACATGTTGAAGTTTGAATGCCGTCGCTACCTTGAAAAATGTGGAAGTATTTAAGTAGCTGAAAAAAGTGGGTACTTTGTTGATAGAAGCACATGCTTTCAGTATCCAAACCCATGACTCTGGTGAGTAATCAGTTCACACATATTCAGCAAAGAGACTGACAGAAAACTGAAGCATCAGTGAATGTCAAGAAACCAACTTTCACTCAGTAACATTTGAAAATGTCCAGGTACCTTCTAAATAACACTGTGAGGCGTTTCAGGTGCCTTTTCAGTGTCCCAATGACTTTGTCGAGTCATAACTTTGAATTGGAATTGACTGTCCTGCTGCCCCACAGGCACATCTGCACACTCACCAGAGATATCAAGACTCAATAATGAGGTTCTGAAGCCCTCATAGGCTGCCGTTGTCAATTCTACATCAGCCTCTGGCAAATACTCTCTATACCTTTATGTATCTATTGACTTTCTGATATGACCTGACTCAGATGGCCATAACATCAAAAGGGAGACACACCATGAGGAGCAGTTAACACATATTTTATTAAACCTAATTAAAACGAATCAAACCAAATGAGACCAAATGGAAGTGTCAGTTAAAGTACTTGGAGGATGTGTGTGAGGGTGTTGGAAAGTGCACAACATAATATAACCCTAAAACAACATAAGCTAAAGCAGCCAGGTGTTCACTGTCACCCAATCATCTATACCTGCAGAGGACACACATGTTCATAATATGTCACGCCTGGACCAGAGGGTCATAACACTTTCAATCCTTTCAAAGGTTACTAAAACTTCTAAAATGTTGGATCACATTCGCCAGTGGCGGATCTAGGATTTTTCTAAATCAGGGGCCATAAAGGGGCCACATTTTTCAAAGAGGGGACAAATATGCAGTATGTCCAACATCCACATTTCCTTATTCAGTAAGCTGTATTTATATTAACAGGCATTCCTTGTTTCCCATTGGCTCTGTAGCTTTGGGCAAAAACACAAATAAATGAATATATTTAGCATATTGTGTCTTGTTTAAGCCCATTGTGTACATCAAAAAAGCTTAGCAATAACAATAATTTTTCATATTTACAGAATATTAAACTGGGTTGCAGAGAAAACAATGTAGAAGGCACTTTAAAAAAAATATGTAATACATACAATACTTTTTACTTTAAGAAATACTAATTTTTAACAAAAGTAAAAAATCGGTATATTATTACAGCATATACAACAGTATAGAACAGAAAAACTTACAACTTGACACAGACAAGTTGTTTAAAAAAAAAGAAAAAAGGAACAAGTGACAGAAGAGGGGCACTTTAGGGGCCAATCAGATTTCACCTGGGGCCAGTGCCCCTCTGGCCTCGCCCCTGGATCCGCCCATGACATTCGCAGTCAGTACCAAGATCAACCAGGTGCTTCTAGCAGGTCATGGTTTCAGCTCTCATAACACTTTATATTGTGCTGCACTGTGTCAACAGGGAAAGATAAGATAAGATAAGATATCCCTTTATTAGTCCCACAGTGGGGAAATTCACAAAATGATATGGAGCAGCAAAATCTGGCTGACATTTGAGATTCTGAACCACAAATGATGCATATCACTGTTCTGTTGTTTGTGATTAATTACTGTGGGCTAACACACTGTTACATCTAGCTGACACACTATCTATGCTTAAATACATTAAATATTAAATACAGCACCAGTCAAAAGTTAGAACGCACCATCTATTTCAATGGTTTCTCTTTATTTATTTTTTTTATCATTTTCTACATCATAGAACGATGCTGAAGGCAATAAATCTATGAAAAAAAAAAGTAACAAAAAAGTAAAAACAAAGACTAAAGTTTTGTGTATCAGATTCTTCAAAGCAGCCACTGTTTACATTGATGACAGCTTTGCACACTCTAGGCATCATCTCAACCAGCTTCATGAGACCTGGAATGGTTTTCCAGCTTTTTGAGGTCGTAACCTGCAATGATTTTCTGTTGCCTTGTTGGTCTTTCTTTCAGTCCCCCCCCCCCCAGAACTCAGATATAACAGGAGTTAGCAAGGCAGATCAGACATACGGCATAACTATGGTTACCCTAGTCTAATTTACTGCCTGCAGACCTGTCAATGTGCTGGGTATACTAAGAAAAACTGCAGAATGAGGGAGGGCTGACGAGAATATATATGGTTGATTATGAGTCTCTTGTGGCATGCAGAAGGAGAACAGTTCGACTAGTGGTGCAGGGGTCTGGTTTATATGGGCATGGATAGGAGTTCTTGATGGATGCCCAGACAGATGGCAACCACATGTTCTGGGAAGTGTTCCACCTGCTTTCAACAGCAACAGGTTTAGATTCAATAGAGTAGTCGGCCACCTGTCAGCATCTTTGACTCAGTGTTAACATAACCTGGTCTGCCTTAAGTCCTGGAGTGGTTAAAACAACATCTGTAGCTCTGTGGAAAAGGGATTGGCTCAGCTTTATCCATTTAAACAGAGGATTGTACAGCTGCAGGGGCAGAACTGCCTCCCAAAGACCTGCCTGCTTAAAAATCTCAGTACAATTAAGAAATACAATAGACATGTGATTAAAGTATGTAATAAAATAATGACAACAAATAAGATTACATGCTTCAATAAAATATTAAATATTAAAAATTCACAGCAACTACATAAAAAACATACAGAAACAAAAGCATCCTTTTATTTCTGCTGTGTGACATAAGGAGTAGAAGTGTGGGAGGGGTATATGCAGCATACTGCAGGATTAAGGAGAGTATGGGGGCAGTGGTAGTCAGGTAATCTAGGAAATGGCAGTAAGAATGTGTGTGATTAGTAGACAGGTGGAGAATCATGAAGAGGCGTCTACTTATGTCAAGGCTACACAAGGTATTTTTTTCCCAGTTGAAATATTGTGTTTCCAATATGCACTAAACACAGCCTGAAGAGTTGTGGGTGATGTAACTTGAGCTCGTTTGAATGCCACATCCACCACCATGGACGCATTTCTTAGACAAATGAGATGAGAAATTGAATGTAGTGGAGACAGTGTTAGGCTATTGTGAAACTTTTTGGGAGTTGGCTGTGACTTTGTGCAGAGCTTCAAGCCAACTAGATCTGTAAAGCTCCACAGTGCAATAAATGATGCAATTCTGAACAAAAAAATCAATCAACATGATTGCAAATATAGTAGCAAATAAGGCCCAGGAATGAAAACAGCCATAATTATCCAACACGGAACTGTCTCTGACAAGGGGGAAACAACACTGTGAGGAACTTCTAGGAAATATTTATGTACAATAAAACAAACAATCAAAATTGAGATAAAGTGATACAAAAGCTGAATAAAAACGGCGGCAGGAGGAAAAATAGATAAAGTAGAAATTACCAATACTTTTTGAAAGTCTGCAGGAGAGAAAATTTCAAAGACAACAAATCACCTCTATCAGTTGCCCTGCTGTGTGTCTGTGTGTGTTTGCACATGCACTTGAGTGGGTATTGGAGTATAAGTGATGAGGTGTATGTTGGTTTTTATTGTCCGGCTCAATTCACATATTTCTGCACAAACGTGATACAGCAGGGAAAAAAAAAAAAACTTTCTGTTTTTGATGTCTAAATCAAACCCAAGCCTGAAACACTAAGTAGCATTTTGACAGTCATTTACAATGGAGGTGAACAAATACAGAAACTATGCAGGTTGTTTAGCCAACATTGCTACATCTTTCTCTTTTTTGTGCTAAATTTCTGATTGCAGTTGTTCTTCTCAGATTACAGTCTTTCAAGACAGGTATGCAAGCGAGCATGAAAACTAGTCTACTTGGACCAGGGGTTCCCAAAAGTTTCACCAAAAATGTTTTCATGGGGTCTTTCAATAGAATCCAATTCAAATACTGTAGGTAGACAGAGACATAGTTTTGTAAGTGCTACAGAAAGACAGACCTATGTTGTAGCGTACAATATATGCACTCTTGAATTACATACATTACAATGACATGCAGCTTGACACTAGTATGTATAGTACTGAACTGTAAACTATCAGCAATGAATGTGACTGATTGGACACTAACCTGCACATACTGAAAGTGTTGCTCTTTGACCCTTGGGGGCAGGAGTTGTGCTCATAGGGTACTCTGTAGACCTGCTTCATGTGCACCCTGTTGTGTTGAGGACACGGTCAATGGTGGAAAAGCTGACACTGTTGATTCCTTCAAAATTTAACTAATTCGGAACTGACATACTGTATATGTACCTAAAAATGTAAAAATAAGCAAAGTGAAGCAGCCACTTATGAGATGCACACCTTTAGTACAAAACAAGTGTGAAACAAACACAGGAGGTACGAAGCAAAATATGACACATGATGAGAGAATTACAAAATTAAAACAGGAACTAGCAAAACAAAACCCCAAATCTTAACATCGTGTCATCCTGAATGGAGTAAGTATCTAAACCAAATCACTGAAGGGTCCATTTGACCCTTATCAGACACCGTCATCTTCGAGCTCTGCCTTTCTGTGTGTCTATGTTAAACTTTTCTTTCAATATTTAAAAAGACTGTATAGCAGAAGTGCCTTAAAATGATCCATTATTCCTTGTGTTCTATTTTGATTAACCCCTGATAAAGTAAAGGTGTGTAGTATTTCCTTATATATATATACTTTTTTTTCATTTATTTTATTTTTATATTTAGTGTATTGCTGCTCAGATATTATTATGTTGTTATAGGTATGTTATATGTATGTCTTTTTGTTATTGAGAATGTTATATAAAGTTTAAAAAAGAAGTTTCCCCCTCCTCTCACACAGCCTCCCTCCATACTCTATGTTTGTGTGTCCCTCACAGGTATGCGTATTCTTTGTGTAAACATGTATATGCACCTTCCTCCACTGCTGCCTTTACGTATACATATATTCCTCTCCATGTGTGTGTGTGTGTGTGTGTGTGTGTGTGCATTCCTCCATTATTCAGTGTGTGTTTGTGTGTGTGGCTGTGTTTACACTCCGTCTCCCCAGACGAGCCAGCAGCTAACAATCTAGGTTAAAGATCCCCGGCTGGGTGGATCGATCCGTCCCTCAGCCTCTATCGGCCTGCCTTTAATACTTAATGAGAAAAGGTGTTGATGAATGCGAGCCACCCTGCTCCCTGTGCGATCTATTAACACTGCTTTACATTCAGCTATAGGGCTTTAGGACACATACACACTTTCACCGGCTCTGTGTGATATCTGGAGGATTATGTAAATTTGACTGGCAATGAAGGTCTCTTTATGTTGTCTCGTTTTCTTAGACTGCACAAAAGGAAAATACTTCACTTACAGTATATTGGTGCTTTGGCTTTTCGAATCATTTGTATGAGATATACACAACTGAAGTTATGACATAGAATTATCCAATGAGTGCTGTGGTTCTCCACACAAAATCCTTGTTGCACTAAAATCATTCTTTACTGCAAGTTTACTGTTGAACCTCCACATTTTGTAGCTTAGCTATCAAATAAAGATTAGGAGTCGCCTCATGTGATGCAGGTCTGCCTCTGCAAAACCCCCTGAATCACACAAGATGATGGTTTCTTGTGTATTCTTTCAACAAAATAAAAATGGGCTTCCATCAATAACAGCTGATGTTGGTCATTTACACCACAATGTTGTCCATAAAAGCCAGAGAGGCTGATGGGTAAAGGCTGCTCGGATAGAATGGTGGATGTAGAGATGCAGAGATGTGGAGGTGATTGAACCTCATGAGAGTAAAGGTGTGTTTTAGGTGATTTGTGTGTCTGCACTCTGCACTGAGGCCCTGAAACCTGGAATATGTGATTTAATTTTTTTTAAAACCCACTTTACTGTCATTTAATGATTGTTTTTCACCAGGTTTGGATTATTGCTCTCTTGATTTTCACATCTGGTGCAGATGTCAACAGGTGTGTGAAAGTGCAACACCCTTAAAATAGTCTAAATGTGAACAATAGGGGCAGGTACAATACTGTTAATGTATTATTCAATCTCTGCCCATAGTGACTGTCTTTAATGGGATTAAAACCTGGTCTGATAAACTGGGATCAGAGTGGAGTGTGATGATAATATGGCCGACATCTTCACATTAAAAGGTCTTGGAAACAATGTCCCATCAGCTTTGACTGTGTTTGAGCACCAAGCATCAATGATGTAAACCCAGAGCCCTCCTCAGCTCAGAACACAGTTCCATCCATTGAGTACATCCTGATCCAGGTTGTTGCGGTGGAGACATGTCTTTGTACATATATGGTACATAACATTTCCTTTGGCCAGCCTGTGTCCCGTTTTGACCAGACTACGACCAGACTTCAGCCAAGCTGGGCAAACATAGCTCCCAGCCTGGACCTCTTTCCTTTCATCCTGGGTCGATCCAGCTGGTCTGGCTGAACTGTTGATCGGTGCCGTGAGCAGCGGTCCTCCCCAAAAAAGTTCACTGTCCCAAGAAATGAATTGATGAATTAGTTCACATGAATTTCTTCTGCATTTGGAGCTGCTTGAACTATTTCTTTTGTAATAGTATCTTCTCCTACTCATCCATCTCCAGTCACCAATTACTGGCATAATGTTTTCCAAAAGTAATGCATCACAGTAATATATTACTTTTAGCAGTATAACAGGACTTCTGTGATAGTATATATATATATATAACACATTCTGACCAAACCTTGCATTGGTCAGCTGATGTCTTACAACATATTAAATATCTTTGCAGAGCTGCATGTTAAAGACTAAGAGAAGATACTGTTATGTTAACAACGGCTCCGGTGTGATTGATGAACTACAGTGT
Source organism: Chaunax sp. Z400 (assembly GCA_037577475.1). Taxonomy (NCBI): domain Eukaryota; kingdom Metazoa; phylum Chordata; class Actinopteri; order Lophiiformes; family Chaunacidae; genus Chaunax; species Chaunax sp. Z400. The sequence continues at coordinate 33,856,676 of CM075189.1, read as the reverse complement.
CTTTTTGCAGAGTTTGTCAATTAAATCCTTAATTATAAATCATCTGTTATTATTATCAGCAGTTGTTAGTTGTTAGTCATTCACAGGGAACATCATGGTGCCTTGGGTTGGGTCTGTTGACCAATCAGAGGCTGTGTTTCTGACTGAGAGCCTTCATTAGGCCATAAAATATCCTCCGCCTCGTCCAACTCAAGTTTCTGTGCTTTACCTCATAGATATAAAGTATAACAGATATATTCACTTAATTATTCACCCCAAACATGAGTATGTTTTGTGGCTCTAAACAAAGTATATCCCCCTCTATTTAATTATTTATATACTGTACATCTAGACAAATCATACATTATCAGATGTGAACACATTTAAACAAGAAACATTACAGCTTACTTTTAGTATCGTTCCGTTCAGCTGTGTTTGAATATATTGTAGCCTAAATTCAAATTTATTTTATTTTATTTGTTCAACATTTAAATTATATTTAAAGTAATTATAATAAAATATAGATTTTTTTTTCCATGACAGATGATGGCAGACTGGGGAGATGAGGGTTAGACAAGAGGAGGGGTAGGGAAGGGTTGGTGAGGAGAGAAATGAATAGGGAGGGAGCAGAGGGGGTAAGGGCTTGGTTAAGTCTGTGTGATGGAGGATGAGAGAAGATGAAAGGAAAGGAGAGAGAGGAAGGACCCTTCATCTAACATTTTAACAGGGTTGGCCTGGTGTTTAGATGCTCAGGTCTCAGAGCAGATGGTTTAAAAACTCACAGTGGGTCTCACATTAGTGGCACAATAAAGCTGGAACACTGCAGCCCCCCCCCCTCTGCCAGTACACTCCACCAGGAAATACTGGTTTAAATGGACAGATAGTGACCTTCACTTCTACAGTCCTCTGAAGGAGTGCAGGTTTCCTCTATTTTAGTGTGTATCTCATATGAAACTGTGTTTTATAGTATTATTTTAAAACTTAAATTTTGTGTTTATACAGGCTGCCTTTGTTTTATGTTTTATGTTTTATTTAGTTTGAAGATCTGACACAATTTAATATGAGATTATATATATATATATATATATATATATATCTCTATATATATATATATATATATATATATAGATATATATATATATATATATATCTATATATATATATATGAGAGAAACATACTAAAATAGAATTAATCAAGAGTGGGTCCAATTCTTTTTGATTGCACAGTATTAAGGGGCCAATATTGTTGTGAAACTTTATTGCAATCCGTGTTTGTCTGATCAGATTTGTACATTGAAGAATGTCACTGTCCTTCCTTGGCCAGCATATTCACCAGATCTCAACCCAATAGAGCATCTGTGGGATGTGATCCTGCTCCTGCAACACATGAACAACTTGTCTCAGCTCTGCAGGAAGAATGGCATGTCATCCTACAAGTCCTGAATAACGTCTTATCCATTCAGGAGGTGTAAAGTAGTGATAAATGCTGGAGGTAGACACGCACGGTAGTGACTATTGTTGTTCTCTGTCTCACCATCCACACTTTCTGACTTGTAAACACTAAGACAAAAACCACTAATCTGCACAAAAATGATTTTTCTGTATGGCTAAAGGGTGAATAAAGATGTGTGAACCATAATCTGCCTGATTATGGATGACATGACTACAGTATACTACTGTTTGTCAGTATACTATGGGCTACCCCTCACTTTTATATGCCCATATGATCCAGACCATTTTAAAACACCAGTAGAATACTTCAAAGAATACATCCCCACGTCAACAACCTGTCTGTTCTGTTTTATTGTGCTTAGTTTAGTCAGATTCACTGTTGATAAAAAAAGAAATAGACAATAACTTTTAACAGTTATTAGGATAGAAATAAGGAATACATGAGTACAAGTAGACAATACAATAAGTACTGTGTAAAATATGATAATAACATGCTAAAGACCTAACCTGTAACCTGCATACTGTATTGTGTGTGTTTATTGTTTAAGTTAGATGGACATTCTATCAAATTGTAGGCTACTTCTCAGTATTGGTAATGTGTCCCACACAAACATACTCGTTGTCCCACATTTGGTTGTTGGGATCTGATCACCCTACTCCTGGTATATGTGCTATGACTCAAGCTTTTTGGATAAAACTTCTTAGTGTGTGTTTTTTAACCTGCCTGCTCTGTTCCTGAGCGTTTTTTCGTGTACTTCAGGTCCATTCTCCTTTGTACTGCTGCGGTCACAGCCTGGTAACTGGCTCTCCTCCTTGTTACGGATTCAGGCCTGAAAGACGCCTTTTGTTGTAGTTTTGCCTGCCTGCTTCCAATGACAATAAATTGTATGTCAAACCTTTACTCCTCGTCTAAGTCTGAGTTCTGCATCTTGGGTCCTTGAATGCTGCTAATTATAACAGAACAATCTGACCATTATGGACCCAAGAGGCTCCAACCTGGAAATCCCCCATGTGCAGGGTGCATTATCCAGTCACGGCGTTCTCCTTGGACAGCATGAACAATTGTTGCAATCCCTGGCTGAAAGCAATCAACTAATGAGTGAACAATTATCATTATTATCAGTGTTGTTATTGCAGTAGTTATTATAAATACTACAAATTATAACCTCTCTATTATAATACCTGTTATTGTTATTGTGGTTGTTATTGTCCCTGTCCCTCACTCCCTCGCTCTCTCTCTCTCCACCTATCCTCCTTATCTCTCTCTTCCCACCTATCTCCCCATCTTTCTCGCTCTCTCTCTCTCCCCATCTATCTCCCAACCTTTCTCTCTCTCTCTATCTCTCTCACCCCAACCGGTCAAAGCAGAGGGCCACACACCTTGAGTCTTGGATCTGCCCGACGTTTCTGCCTGTTAAAAGGCAGTTTTTCGTCACCACTGTCTCCAAGTGCTGCTCATGGCGGATTGTTGGGTCTCTTTAGAATAAAGAGTCAGTCTAGAGCTGCTCTTCTTTGAAAGTGCCTTTATATAGCTTTTGTTGTGATTTGGCACTATACAAATAAATTGAATTGAAAAAACTGAACTGGATACTTGGCTGGAGCCCCCATTGCCATGCCTGGTGTTTGCAATCTGCCTTGTCTCCCTCCAGTGTTTCAGAAGACTCCACACCCGATCCACCAGATCTGTCCTCCATCCCGACTGAGTACCACGATGTGTTCAGCAAGGATCGGGCTGTCTCCTTTCCCCCTCACCGACCTTACGACTGCACCATAGACCTGTTGCCTGGGGCTCTGTTACCATCCAGCCGTCTGTACAACCTGTCCCGACTTGAGAGAGAGGCTATTGAAAAATACATCAGAGAGTCCCTGGCAGCAGGTATCATTCGTTCCTCCTCTTCTCCTCTGGGCGCTGGGATTTTCTTTTTGGCCAAAAAAGAAAAGAGACTAAGACCATGTATTGATTTCCGGGCCTTAAACAAGATAACTTTTAAAAACAAGTACCCCTTACCTCTCATCACATCTGCATTTGAACAACTGCAAGGCACCACCATTTTTTCCAAGTTAGACTTGAGGAATGCCTATCACTTGGTGAGAAATAGGGAGGGAGAAGAGTGGAAGACAGCCTTCAACACTCCCTTTGGACATGTCGAGTACCTTGTCTTGCAATTTGGACTCACCAATGCGCCAGCGGTCTTCCAAGCCCTGGTCAATGATGTTTGAAGAGACTATCTGAACCACTTTGTGTTTGTTTATTTGGATGACATCTTGATTTTTTTCCAAGAACCAGGAAGAACATGTCTCTCATGTCCGCCATGTCCTCCAAAGGCTCTTGGACACCAAACTGTACGTCAAGGCTGAAAAGTGTGAGTTCCATGCCAGACAGTGAGTTTTTTGGGTTATGTCATTGAGAGCATGCAGGTGAAGACAGATCCTGAAAAGATCAGAGCTGTGGCCGAGTGGCCCACTCCTGACTCACATAAAGAGTTACAGAGGTTCCTGGGGTTGTTGTCTTTGTAGACAGCAAATGGTAATTGCTCTGTGGAAGGCATGATTTACACCTGTAATGAAGTTTGCTACTGCTGTCTTGTGGTTCCCTGACAGTCTATAAGCTTAGGGAATCTGAGAGTTGGCAGAGAACACTCTCCCCGGGTCTTCTCTCCATGCTGCATGTATTAAAGAGATCTGATTCATCACACCAAGTCTGTAATTCTTCAGAGAATTGGCAACTCTCAAATTTCGACAAGGTAGAATTTCCCTTGTACACACTGTATAGTCCACACAGTCATACATTCTGGACAGCATAGAGTTGTCCAAACAGTCATCTGCACAGACACTTATGGACATGCGTACCTAAAAAAAACATTCTATCATGTGGACCCACACAGCTACACAGAAGCAGCAACTAAAAGCAGCTGAAATGAATCATATTGACTCTGTTCTGAGTCACAGTCGAGTGTCATAAATTCAACTGTACTGCTATTGTACGGATCTTGGACCATGTGTCTTGTAATTATCTGCGCATCTCTGCTTTTGACAGGTGGACGGAAAAAAAACAATTTGCTTCATGTTTCTCTAGATGCTTGTGTAAAGTCCACACTTCAGAGACCTTAGGCAAAGACAGTCTTAGGGCTGAGGGGAAAGAGAGAGAGATGAGAGAAGAAGCATTGGGCAGCATGATGAGTGGCTGGAGAGAAATGGTCAGGTCCCAGAGCAGATGGTTATAAGAATGTGAGGATGTCACATAACGAGAACAGAGTGACCTTCCAATCAAAACGCAGCTGCTCGCCCCTGCTTGTTCCTTATCACAGCAGCGACTAATTATATGAATCAAAGACTCCTTTTTATAACCATAAGAAATCTGAGTCATAAATTACAAATGAGGATTTCAAGCATTCGTCAAAGCACTCTGTGCTGTGCTGGGTTGAAAGGCCTTTGTCTTTCTTTCTTTCAGAGCTTCTCTGGTAAGAGCACAGACCACAATGTTAGTGGTCTCCATTCAATAGTTCTCTCTACAATAAAGCAATCAATTAAAATTGATAGATTTGTCTCTTAGAGTTAAGCTGTACAGCTCAGTAACAGTGGGAATTCAGTTTGATCAAAAGGAGATGCCTGTTCAAAGAGGCTGCTGTTGTTTTTTTACAGAACAGGGTGTCAATGTAGAAATGAGTCAAAGATTATAGATGATTGTGCCACAGATGTACTTACACCAGGTTCAAATAGCGATGTGGCCATAAATATATTTGTGAGAGGAAAAAAATCAAAATCAAGACTAATTCAAAAACATTCTAACACCAGAAACACATTAAATTTGATCATTTCTTTAGTGAATTTGTTTTTGTTTTTTCTCCCTAAGGAGTAGATCAGGGCAAAAAGTATCCTAGAGTTGCCTTAAAGGTATTCCTGTCTATTGTTGAAGCAATGAGGGGCTTCTAGCACAACAATTCACCTACTTCCAAGGTGCATGGAGAAATATGGTGTTACCCATGTCACTTATTGGACACGCCCCTTGCCTCTCTGCCAGCCTGGGACAATGATTGGCCCGAAGTCACATGACCAATTACCAAGCCTATCCTATCAAGACGTTTACAGATATGGATGGAGCTTTCCGCACGTCTTCGGTGTTCTTTTCGCACATTTTTGGGCACGTTTTCAGAGAGCTTATGGATACGGACAAACAGACAACATGGAGCAATACCACCGGAAATGTTTGAGGGCAGTGTAGCTACAATTCAAGCAAGGCACGACAAATGTGTACAGACACAATGAAGGAAAAAAAAGGGGGAAAATCCTACCTTATGGCCTCACAGACCACAATTAAGTACATCGTTACCTTCTCCTTGTATTTGCTACATTATCACAACTCTGACCGTCGCCATATTTGTTGTTGAAACTTTTGGCTCTTTACTGCCATCTTGTGGATGAATCGATGTCAACGTAAAGGATGTATGGAAGTATGAGAGTATTGACGAACACACCATTTGAAAAGGATCTGTCTATATTTGTACGTAAATGGATTATTAATGAGACTTGAAATATGATATTTATGATGGATGATAGATGTAATATCTGTTCTTGGAATGTGTGGAAAGGGTTTTCTATTCTTAGATGTCAGATTATGAAGCAGATTATGAGGCTTCCAAGTGTTAAGTGGTGCAGCAGCAACAGATGAGGCTATTTTGGAAGGCTGAAACTATATGCCAAGGTAAACAGTTCAGTCAGTCCTTCATTCATGAATATTTACATCGATGAGAGTCTCAGCACAGTCTCAGCACACTGAGATGCCCAAACATAAACTGTAAATACATGAGTAAATAATAGTAGCTTACCCTCTAAGTCACATCTTAGAGAGCCCAGGCAGGGCATGCCTCACCCCTAACACTTTAAAAAAAAATCAAATTATGAACAAATGTCCAGCGTTATTTTCAAGGTGGTTTCATCGTGGATTTTCCCTAGTTATTTAAATTCAACATTTACTCACAGAATAAACAAAAGAAAGTCTCACAAGCTTTTCTTCTCAGTGAAAAGAACACAACATCATCATTAACAGCCCAGCTGCTGCGCTTTGTACCAAAGGCAAACCAGGAGGAACAGAGAGGCAAAACATCTGACATTTGTGAGTCAAGCTCTCTGTGGACATGCTGCTGCTGAGGACACGGGCTACAAAAATAGATGAATCGAAATGTCAGAAAAAAAGGCAAGAAAAAGACTTTCTGCCATGTCCATAATCACAACCAGAAACCCAGTGATGTCACTGTTCAGCTGCCATTCTGTCTGTGTGTGCATCCTTAGACATCATCTTAAACCTGCTGCAGCAACAGCAGCATAAAGGCTTGTTGTGACTGGAGTGTTTCCATATTTAAACACCCAATCTGTTAATGTACTAACTGTATAAACATTAGCCATTAAATTGGTTGAGTGGAGATCAGCTGAATGTAGTCAAAGGGTCTCAATTGATTGTAGAATTGACCCATTTAATTGGAAAGTTTGACTTCTGGTTACTCAGCATTGGGGTGAAATCTATACCACTCCAAATCAGGGCATGGATATAAGCACATTTCCAAGTCACATAATATCCTTTTGGTTACAGTGAAATTGATTATCAAGCAGTAAAAAAAAAGAAAGAAGAAAAGTCAGCCTTGGTGCAAAAAGCTGCTAAAATGCTAGTGCAATAAATACACTGAAGGAGTTACAAGCCTCTTTGGCTGAGGCTGAACAAACTGTGCATGTGGCGATGGGGTGCTTCACTACTCACAGCTGCACGTCAAGGCTTCCCTAGAGTTTGCCAGAAGGTAAATGGGAAACTGTAAAGACAGCTAGAGGAAGGTCTAATGGGCTGATGAGACCAGAATTTAATTTTCTCCCCGTCTAACTAAGTGCTGTAGTTTAGGAAATGCCAGCAGAAAAGCTGAAGCAGCAGCTGAAGCAACACATCTGCAGCTTTAGAGAAGGTTTGTTTTCCAACAACACAATGACCCCAGACATAAAGCGAGAGCTACACTGGAATGGCTTTAGAACAATGATGTAGACATCCCAGAGTGATGGAGGTATAGGTTCCTGATCTCAAACCAACTGACTCTGCTAAGTCCCACCCCTAGACTGCAGAGTAGCCAATCATAGCATAGCATCAGCCAGCTCTGACAAGTGACAACTAAACACATGTTCTCCATAGATTTTTTCTTTGCAATTGTTTCAGATTTTCTTCATCTTCATATGCATACATATGTATGCTTTTGTTTTTTTTATTATTGTAACAGTCAATAAAGACCTACCCTGCTCAAAAGAAACACCCCGATATCTTAACCCTGAGCCCTATTTTTACACATTTTGGTCTGTCAGTGACTAATGGGTGAGAGTTTAAAGCCATGACACAGGCTCCAATGGAAGCGACGTAATCTTTGTAGGCAACGCCATCAAAGTATGTCCACTAAAAGATTGTTTTAAGATTGTTGAAAGACTGATATGTCCTTCACACACACATATTGTGGACCATTCATTCTGATTCTCTCATCGATCACTTCTTAATTTCTCAATAAATGTGTAGTAAGATTTCCTCAGGGAACACAGTGTGTGACAGTGTGGGCTTCATGCTAGCTAATGGAGTAGCAGTCACTTTTTTAAAACTTTATTCAACATTGCACCATTTTGACAATATCATGAAAAAAATATAATATAATATATAAAAATATCCAGTTATAGACAACGGATGATATTCCATCAAAATGCACAAGTGCATCCAGTTAATCTGGGTCTGGGAAATTTAAAAAAAAGTTTGAAGGGGGGCAATATGTATTGGGTCACAGTGCAGTAACAGGTAGAATCATTCAAATGAATTTCATATATCTGTGAAAAGTAAGACGTTTATCATAGATGTAAAACAGATCTGGATCCACCATCATTGTAATCATATTTTTCTTCATAACTCATAAACTACTGATGATAAACACATGATTCAAATGCTGTTAGCAGGTCACTTATTTTAGCATGAGGCAGATCTGAGCGTGGCAACGTCATCATGGTGACATCACCATAGAGTGTGCTGGATGCGGTGATAAAATAAATGATGATATTCTCATGATGACACAAAATGAAATCCATTTGCATCAGTTGTTCATGTGTTAATGAATTCCTCAACACACAGCATTGATTCCTCAGATCTAATCATGTTTTTTTGTTCCCTTAACCTTTGCTAGAAAATTCAGTTTGGCCATGGACAACATGACTTACTCTCTTCATTTGGCTAAACCATGAAAAACAACAGTGTGTGTGGGATAATGTCATGCTTAACACTTTGGAGGAGAAAAGTGTGTAATTTTAGCTAATGGATGAGAGCCTGTGTCTTTTTCTTTACAGAAAATGTCTAAACCCCCTAAATGAGTTCAATGAGTGGTTTTGGTTTCAAATAAGCATTTGCCAGCTTGCTTCATTATAATGAATGTACACACAACAGAACAATATGTTTACATCTTAGCAGGGAATCCTTAGATTTTCACATACAAAGTCTGGGTAATTTGTTGCATAACAATAGTGAGAGAAAAAAAAAACTAAAATAAAAAGCAAAACTGTGAACGTTGAGCATCATAAACAAAATGGAAAAAAAATTCAAAGAATATATTAACAAATGTGTCCAATCAATCTGTTTCTTAAATGAAAGAACAGAACCATTCTTACTTCAATGTGTCATCAAAACTATCCTTTCAATTCTGTATTAGAAAAAGCACCAGACAGTCTGGATACTGTCAAACTTAACACTGTTTCCCATTCACCTTCCTGAGAGCTGAGTATGAGAAGGATGTCGGAGAATAGAGGTTGACACATCTGCTCTTCTCTCTGGTTTCAATCCATCTCACTTACATGACATCATCTGGTTTGGTACGGATTGTTAAATAACGTGGAAACGAGCGTAAGCATCACACCAGTCCATCTTTTTCAGGGTCTGTTTGTAAAAGCATCCCAGACACAGGCACTCAATCAGCCTTATTTCATCCGATACACAATCACCCATATGTTAAACCAGGCATTTCTTCATTGGGACATCTGGAGACATTAGGAAACAGAGAGAAGGTTCAGGGAAATCGCCCTACAATTGCTACTCTGCCTTCAATGTGCATAAATACATACACCTTCACAGTTACATATAAACTGTATCGGTCCAACACCTCCTCATGGTGAGGATTATGGGGATTTGCTGTCCTTATCCAGCCTCGGTAGTTGAACTGGTGCCCACTGAATGTTAGAAACATCAGTCCTTAGTTAGTCTGGCTGTTTTGCTCTCCATTTACCTTCCTCTCCATCGTTGTGCAGTTGGTGGCTTGACATTTCTCCATGACACTGTAATCATCTTTTTTTTTGCGATCAGCAGCAACACCTCAAGTAGATATATCTGATTTTTGGATATCAACTGGAGTCTTCCCCAGTAAAAAGAATACTGGCTCTAAAGGTAAAGATTCACCTGATGTCCCCTGAATGTCTGTCCAGTGATGATATCATTTGGTACAGTTCCAGGAAATGTGTGTATGGTCTCTGATTTCCCCACCTTCTCTACAGCAAACTTCTCGTGACCATAAAGACATTTCTTTTCCCACATTTCATCCGAAATAATGACATTTCATTATTGATCTCTTCTAATTGGCCTGATTTAGGAATGGTAATCCTTTCAGAGAAATGTTGGGACATAAAGTTTGTTTTTGTAACCTGTGTCCTGGTCAGATAATTGATATTTTTGATGTCATTATATTTCATAACATACTTACATAACAGATAGACAGGATCGGTGCTCTTAACATGCCATTTATGTAATATCCACATTTAGACTTCCTTGCAATACACTATTTTTCATGACAAAGAAAGTAAGACAGATTCCTATGTATGCTACAGACACATGTATGAGGGGGAGATAATTACACTCAACTGTAGATAATATTCTAATCTTCAGAATCATTTAATGAACTTGGACTACTGATACCCTTGAGAACTGAGCTCAGCTTGCTTTTAAATACAATTATTTACATTATAAATGTCTCTTTAAATTGTGACTGCATTTTCTCCTGCATTTACTTACACATAGAATGTGGTTCATTTGCTTAAATGTAACAGTACACTTCCATCAAATTGTACTTTCCTACTTTTGTCATTCCTTTTCACTTTCCATTCAACAAAACATGAAGAATAAAGACCAGTGGAGGGGAAATGCAGCATTTCTGGATGAGTGAACAGACAGACTTTCTTCTTCTACATCACTCAGCACAAGAAAGAGTGTGGTCTATGTGGAGTTTGGTCCCAGAGGGATGCATTATAGGTTAGCGGACCCATTTTTGACCTTCCTTGAATGCAGGCCGGGGGGAGGGAACGGACTGGAACGAGGTATTGAACCTATGATCGGCCAAGTTGACCATCTTCTGCCATGTTTTCCTCTATGGGCACAAGGATTGTAAAGCTCCTCTGGTTGACATGTTGTGTCCTCTTTTTAGTGTTTGTCTATCCTTTTCTCAGTTCAGTCTTTCTCTTAGCATGCACATTTTTTTAGTACTGTGTAACTTTCCAGTTCTTTCCTATGTAAAAGGCTTGCTTGCCTCTCCCTTGAACATTTTCAATGTTTGCTTTCCTCCTTTAAAGGCTTGTCGTCATGTCTTTTAAAAGAGGAAATTAGTTTTAGCCATTCTTCCTTTTAGTAGGTTTAACCTTGTGGGTCAAAAAGGTCTACTCAAAAGAAACAACTGGAGAGATTAGGTTCAATATTCAATGCAATGTGACCATATTAACTTGTACAATGTAATGAGACAGTTGTCTAGTCAGCTACCTGCTGGTTTACCTATTGAACATGTCATCGTAGACCCTCCCATCATGTGCAATGATTATGACATTGTAGAATATGGATAGAGTTGAAGGTCAGCACAGCAGGAAGTGACAATAATTACTTTCCTCCAGCAGATGCGTAGATTGAGATTATGTACATCCACATTAAGTTGGTTTCTGTTTCATCCCCACACCAAGCTAATGTTTTCCTCACCAAACCGCCTAAAGGAATCTATGGCATTTAATATGTCTGGGAAAATAAAGACCTTTTTTACGAAAAAAGACATAAGCCTGTTCAGTCACTGTCAAGGGATGTTAAGAGGACAAGTCTAAATTAGTAACTATCCCCATTCATTTTAAAGCTCAGCTGTTGTCATTTACTTCTACATCAGGGACACTCAAGTACACTGCTATGGGTCCCCAATGTCACAGAAGTTTAGCTTGGATGATATTAAAGATGCTATTAAAGATGCTCATGTACTTGTGTTAGTTATAAGTGGGATTAAAGTGAAACAATCCCCTTTACACTGTGGACACCCTGAAACCCACACAAGGCCACCTGGGGTCCCTAAACCGCACATTCAGAACCGCTGAATGAGCATCAGAGGTTTATATTCTCTTCTGTTTTATTTTACCATCCTTCCTCTCCTTTTCCCTCTCTCTGCTCTTTCTGCCTCACTGACCACTGACTCATGTTTACCTCCTTAAATGATTAATGACCGTTCGTGTGCCCCTGAAAAGCTCCTGAAAACTGCTAATACCTCTCATGTTTGCCATGCCTGTTGGGTTATGTGAACCTCACTCTGATAAATTATGAGTTACAGAGGACATCTTGTGTTGTACTTCAGTTCTTTGAATTGAAAGAATAACTCAGGGCTAGAATGTTTTGTCAAATTGAATATGTTGACTTTGAGTTGTGAAATGCAGCAGATGTCAAAATGTCATTATTTATGAGGTTTGGGATGACGGCCATCCCAGTACAACTATGGATTGGTATCTTTGTTGTATGTCATTCACTAATCCCTCCTTGCATTTATAGTTTGCATGCCTTTATTTGGTAGATCTGTCTATTCAACTGAGAACACAATAATTATTAACATAGCCAGAATGTGCACAATGCCACCTTAACCAAATACACACTTTAGTTGCAGATGCTATAATAAAATGTGTTTCTTATAGTTCCCTATCTTAGTCCATCAAAGAGCTCCTTTTCATTTATGTTAAAAGTTTCAATTTGTTCTTAAATCATTTTTTGTTTGTCTAATGTATCAATTATTTGCAGCTGAGTATGAATCAGCTTGTGTGAGAGTCAGCATCTCCTGGTCAGAGACCAGACTCTGCTGGATTCCTCCCTCTAGGGTGGGGATGAGTGAGTTCCTGCCTGAAGCAAAGGAATTAAAGTTTATCGGGGTTCTATGATGAGAACACGGAGGGTGAAATGAAGAGGTGTTGTGGTACAGCATCAGCAGTAATGCAGGCATATATATCAGACCGTCATGGAGAAGAGGCAGAACTGGAAGGCAAAGCTCTCAGTTTAGTAGATCTATGTTCCAACCCTGATCTATGTTAATTAGCTCTGGATAGTGACAGGGAGAATTAAATCACAGATGGAAGAGGCTGGAATTAGCTTATTCCACAGGATGGCAAACCAGATCCAGAAAACACCTCCATACCTTACTTCCACCTTCATGTTTCTCATTGGTGGAGAAGCATTCTGGGTTAAATTTATCACCTGACCTTTGGAGACAGCATCCCGGAGCATCGGTACATGGCTCAAAACATGACTCATCACTCCAGAGTGATTCTGACTTCAGCAGGTTCATGACATTTAGACATTTTTAAGACAGTTTGTTAAAAATAGCAGTGTCACGATGAAGAGCTGATGAAGAGCAGTAAAAATCCAGACAGAGTTGTCTTTTTTTTAAAATTCCCTCCAAAAAAAACTTTCAAACACACTGACACAGACACATGTCACATGTTTTCTATTTTATTATTATATATTTATTATTCTATTGTTTTATTTTTTATTATTCATTGTATTTTCATTTTATATTTTCTCTATTCAGAACATTTACAACTATAATGACACTCTATAGAGCACATCTTGCTGCCAGGATTGGACAATCCTACATGTTTGTTTAGCTTGCCTGATCCATCCTCCAACCCACACAAAGTTTTGTGAAAATAGTTCCAATAGTTTTTAAGTATTAGGGAAATGTTAAACACCCTGTCCTGCAAATTTAACAAACTTGTGAATCTGCCCCTCTCTCTGGATCTGCACCAAAATTAAATGGATTCTTTGCTGGCCCATGTCCCATCATTACACAACGTTTCAAAAGTGGACTTTCTCACACAAACAAACAAACATCACTTACTTCTGCAATAATTAAACAATAGAATAATTAGACCATCTGCCTTTAGATTGGTTCCCTATAAACATTGTTTTCACTGCTCGGTTATGTCTGCCACCAGGCACGAAATCTGTGGGAATTATCTGGGAAAAGGAGGATAACTGGTCATCCAGTCACGGTTGGAGCCTGGCACCATTTCTAATTGGTTTCACATCTCCATCAGAGGCTGCATGAATGAATAAACTCATGCTTTTTGCTCCTTGCTGTTGGCAGCTGCTGCTCTGAGGAAAAGGCAAAGTGATCTGGCTGTCTTTATGCCAGGGACGCCAGCGACCTTCAGATAACTTGTGTTGTGATTTGGCACTAAATAAATAAAACGGACTTAACAAAAGCATCGCTTGGAAGAGCTGATGTCAGTCACCAGCTCCAAGCACCACCAGCTCTCAGATATGTCACTCACTGTCAGTAGAAATACCCACACAGAGACTAGAGGCTTACATGTCTTTTCCTTTTAAAGTGAGGGAATAAGCACAAGAACTGCATTATATAATAATGCAATTATTGTAATAATAAAAATAGTATTTTATAGTTTATACATACACAAAAAGAGTGGACAATTAAAATTTCAGTTTGAATTCAAAACTCTATTTTCCCCTCATTACATGCATTCCTACTACTCATAAAAACAATCCATCATATTGGCTTGGTATTACATTTTATGGTACAGTTTTCTATATTTTTACAGCTCATTGAGTTCTGTATGAGTTTAAAGGAAAATTAAGAATCAATGTTCATCTCGTCATCTCGGGTCTCTAACAAGCCTCCTAATCACAGCTCCAAATCACCTGATAATGGGAAATTAATGAACCTTGGTGAACTGTGTGTATAGAAGTGTATTCATGTCTGTGTCTGTTAATGTTCTCTTTCATCTAATAACCCGGTAATATTAAAATGGTAAATCTTGAAAAGCAGCTGCTCTGATCTGTAATGTAGGTGTGCATGCACAGATACATCTACAGTATACGTGTGCATGTGTAAATACAGCTGTAATTTCCTGGGTCTGTGTCAGGAGGTTAATGATGCATGGAGCCATTAATCAAGGCACAATGAGGTGCTGGTGCAACTAGACTTGACAGCATGTTTAGTGGTGCATGTATGTGCAATTTGCCTGCATTGAATACAATACCTGTGTTGTGTGTTCTGCTAATGCATGTCGCTGACAGTGCATGTTTTGCAAATGCACATTAGTTTCCTTCAGTGTGACAGCAGGTATTGACTGAAGAGGATGACATGCACTTAGCATCATCCTTGTATAAGTTAATTTATTTAGTCTCATTTCTATTCTCTGAACATTGTAAAAGTTGAATAAGAGAGCGTAGCAGCAGTGCAGCAGTCTGTGTGAACCTGTCCTGGGAATCTGTGGGTGTCCAGATGAAGTCAAGAGCAGACGAGTCAATGTGGACCGGCCACTATGAAGGTGCCCTTAAGCAAGGCACTGAACCCCATCATTTGGACGTCATCTCTGCAGTCTCTGGACATCTCTGCTGTCATCCCTGAAAATTGGATCACACCAGAGAACAAGTCCACCCCTACAGCCCTATTATTAGCCTGCTCCTTCATTCACAGACTCACCTGCACAATGCAAGCTTTTATTTTGCCTCACTGTTCAGTATAAAAAACTGCTAAGGTAGAATTGTGGGGCATTATTGTTCTGCCTCTGGGCTCGTAGCAGAGGTCAAAATTAACATCTATGTAAAGGGAGTGGGCCAGGAGGAAAGGAGGACGGGACAGGGGGGAGGTCTTTTCATGTGTTATGTTTTCGACCCACACAGAGAGATTTAAAAGCAGCTAGTAGCAAAAAGCAGCTAATTCAGATCAACCAAAAATGTTTGCAAACTGGGGACAGCAAATCATTGTTTTTGTCATGAGTCATATTATGTAAAATGTAACTGCAGGCCTCACACCTCTTTGTTGTAGTGCTATTGCTGCAATCTCAATCTAAAAAAAGGCTCTAGTCTTCCTTCTCCAACCCCCAAAACTCCTCTATCTTTTCTGCCCTCTTTCCTGCTGACACCACCTCCTTATCTCCTCTACTTCCTCCCAATCAGGTAATTACCCTCCCACTGCCCAGCCACCTGCCTCCTATCCCCACTCATCTTCACTCTCACTCCTGACCTCCTTCTTTTTCTTAGCCACCTAATCAGTATGTCCAACACATAAAAAAAAAGGTTGTTAACTCTCTATAGCAGCAGGAGTGACCCATATTTTAGACAGCCTCACTCAACCCTTCTGATGAGCTGAATTACAGAATACGTATCTCCCCTTGAACAACCCTCTTGACTCCAATCATTTTAAAGGCGGGCCACTCAAACAACACTTACTGTCACAGAGGAGCTCCATATTCCTAGAGCAGCCTTCCTCTCCGTCATCATCAGTGTTTTACAGGCTGAGCCACCAGACTCTCCTCTCCACCCTCCAGGAGCTATGAATCTGTAGGTACCCTACCTCAACCCTCTGGAGTCTTGGGTTACTTAAAAGTTTATGAATATTCTTGAATTTGCCTTTTTATATCACATTAAATAATGTTTAGGATGACAATATTTGGTATCCTATATAAAAAAAACTAAAAATGGATTTTATGTTTTACTCTAACAATTACAAACATGCTCAATAAAACATTTTGAAGATGGAAGATGTAAACAGATTGCAAATGTGAACATACAAAGAGGTAGAATCATGCTATATAGGCCTTTTTCTTTTAGCTTGCCTTACTTCCAAACATCTTATGTACATCATTAGAATTGTAGCTACATTACAGGTTTCACATTCAGTGGCAAACATAACAAGAAATGATAAACTGAGAAGATCTATTTATTATTTATTCTATTCGGTTCTACTATTTACAACAAAATGCAGGAGTAGCCAGGCGTTCTATGTGGCGTGGACCTAATGATTTGCGGGGCAGTATCATGGTCATTTTCTGTTCTCCAGGTCCCAAAGCTGGAGGGTGGTTGTGCCAACAGGGCTTGTGGAGATCTTGACCTGTTCAGCTTTCCCCTCCCACACACCCTACTTGTAGCCCCCCTTGTTTGAATTGGTTGGGTTGATGATGTGACTGCCTTCTCATCCTCCCTGTACATATACATGAGAACCCACACATACATACCTGTTCATATGAACATAAAATAAAAGTTTACATATATATTTACAAGTACGTAAAAGCCTTCAAGGGTCTGTGTGAAAAGCATTTCTTCATCAGAGTACAGCTATAGGTTCTGTGCAGACATCCCTGTACCTGGGATTTGTTGTGACTGTCCCTCCACTACAAGGACACCAACTGGGCATTTGAAGAGAGGCTGTGTGCAGAGGTTTGTCGCTGCCCGCATCTCTAGAATTCTGCTTTTCTTTTCGGTGTGATTGTGCCAAGTACAACAAAGCAGCTCTTTTTTTCTCGCAAGAATGTTGTCGCGTTGATTTGACATAGAGTGCATGCGAGGAATTACATCCTGCAGATCCCAATCTCCTCAACATGTCTGCAATGTGTCCTTAGGGGTCTTGAAGCCTAAGGTGCGTTCGATCTTGCTGTGCATTCAGGCTGCAGGAATGCTAATGTCATAATTCTATGGATTGATACAATCCAACTGACTACTGGTCCCCTGACTCTTCCCCAGCACCACCAGAGAGTTGTTTTAGCTTTTACTGCAGTGTCAAGAGTTGGTTAGGTTTCCATTAAAATCTATTCTATTCCCATTCATCCTCTGACTTTTCCTCTAACACCATCATTTGGTCAGAAATGTATGTAACTTAATGCTTTGGATTAATTCCATATACCCACAAGGCTAATAGCATCCCCATAAGCCTCAGCTGATAAACTAAGATGGTGAGCTTTGTAAAAATTATACCTGATAGTTTTAAAATCAGGTACCACCTAATGAAGGATAAATATTTCATTAACTGGCTCTAGGTAAAATCAATTCTATGAATATACAACAGTATGAATAGCTGACATTTATAACCTTCATTGCTGTGAGTTATCTCTGTTAATGCACCGTGTCTAACCTTCTCTACTATTTTCACATTAAAATTCATTTTGGAATTGTTTTGAAATACATCAGGTCTCAGCCATTAAAAAAAGGCTCAATCAAAAATAAATCATGCACTTTTTCCTGCCTACTCAAATGGGCCTGTAATCCAATCTTTCACCTGGCGCATCACATCCTGTTGAAGGCAAATGACCCAGGAGGCAGCGAACTTATTCTCAGCAACAGTCGTTCTGGCTTCAGCCGCGATCACTCGCCATCATTATCACTGTCTTCATGGATGTGCTGCCCATTACGATCCAAGGTGATTTACACTGCAGGCCAGCTGTTAGCTTTATGAAGGCTGATATGGGCAATATACAGGACCTGGAGGATGTGTAAACATGAGTGTGTTGGTATGTTCAGGGACATATGGGTCATTATTAATGCATGCATGTGCTTCCATGGAAAGAGGCTATTGTTCACACTATATACAGCAGACACTTTTATGGCAGTGTGCTCTGTTCTCTGCCCACAAAGCCTCATCTTTCGCTGTGCAAAACGACCATTTGTGTGTTTGGGTACCACTGTGACTGTTATGTTAATCTAAATGGGATCATTTGATATGTGGTGGTGATTGAATGAATGATTGAAATCAACACAGCATGGCTCGAATAAAAAGCATGCAGTCGTTTCACTCAAATGTACGTATACCATACATATGTAGGAGTCTATTTCTATCATACTGCATTCTGCTGCAGACCCTCCAGGTCAGTGTGTGAGTTTATTGGTCAGTCCATCAGTGTGACTGCAGGGTCGATGAGAGCTTCTATACATATACAGTACAGGGTGAATAATTTGTTCTTGGCTCGAATCATTCTGCACCCACCGGGTCGTGAAAGTCACTCTGTAATTGTCAGGGTGATCTGCTGCATGGCGATTAGTCAGCTCTCTGTTGCTTCAGATGTCTGTGTATCCACTAGAAATCACAAAGGTGGCTGTGGAGAGAGAGACTTCCCTCCGGGTGATACATAATTTTACAGAACACTCTTATTTAGTCGAGATACATTGCTAAACAGCTAGAATGAAACTCGGTGCATACGCCTGCCTCTAGGCCAAACAATCAGACACGTCTGTTTAGCTCTTACAGTATCAATAAAATAAAAGAGGAAATGGTCTATTTTTTTCATCTATCATAAAA
This sequence comes from Chaunax sp. Z400, assembly GCA_037577475.1. Taxonomy (NCBI): domain Eukaryota; kingdom Metazoa; phylum Chordata; class Actinopteri; order Lophiiformes; family Chaunacidae; genus Chaunax; species Chaunax sp. Z400. The sequence goes on along the minus strand of CM075189.1, from coordinate 33,837,882 downwards.
TATAGGTAGTCATAAATAATACACAGGTTTTCAGGCTCCTCTCCTGTGGAACCATCTTCCAGTCTGGGTCCAGGAGGCAGACACCTTCTCTACGTTTAAGAGGAGGCTTCAAACTTTCCTTTTTGATAACGCTTAGAATTAAGGCTGGCTTAGGCTAGTCTTTAGCTATGCTGCTATAGGCTTAGACTGCTGGGAGACTTCCCATGATGCACTGAGCTCCTCTCTCCTCCTCCTCTCTCTCTACTTCTCTACACATTCATGTCTCATTATTTCATGTTACTAACTTGGCTTCTTCCCCCGGAGTCTTTGTGCTTTTGTGGACCAATCTACTGCTGGGATCATGGTTGACGCCTACTGGCATCATCATCATCATCATCATAATCATCATCATTACCATTATTATTATTACTATTACAATTATTGGTTGAGAAGCAAATGTCTGTATTTCTTCTAAATAAAAATACTCTGCATTAGAAAACACACACACACACACACAGGAGGACACTGACAAATCACTGCCCACAGGAGCAATCCACAAAGTGGTGATTATCAAGCTGTCTGTCACTGGAGCTGGACTCTTTGCAGAGATAAAGTAGAGGAGAACACACACACACAGACACACACACAGACACACACACACACACACACACACACACACACACACACACACACACACACACACACACACAGAGCATAGTGTATGTCACTGGGAACATTTCACCTTCTAGTTAGACAGTCAATAGCAAGAAGCACGTACAGTAGGTGACATATACACATACACACTTGCACTTATAATACCCCCCCTCCTCCAACACATCCTCTATAGACACAAAGTTGAATGACATTGGGTAACATTTCTTTTATCGGGATCAAGGGAATAAACTATGCGCATACAGAATAAAGTGTTTGTTTATTTTCTGAGCCATTTGACAACAAAATATTCTATAAATTAGAATCCACTATGCTAAACTTATACTGAGTCACATGCACTGTTTAGTTGATCTAAAATGATTTCAAATAGTGTGTCAATGCAGAAAGCTGTAAGACATCTGAGTCTCACTATGGCTGAGTTTGGCTGCGGTGAACATTGTGTCGTCATAACACACAGTGTTGATATATACTGTATTGTTTGATATGCATAAGTATTAATATGAAACATCTTTCAATAATAACAAAATGGAAAAAGCAGATGAAGAAAAGGAAAGAATGGAAAAGTTTTAGTCTCACCTTCACATTAACATTCACATTAAATCTCCTAGTAATGGAAGAAGGTGTCTATTACATTAAATCCATTTAGGATACACTTTTATTCACATTTGGGGAACAATTTGGGCGTCTTAGTCAGAGAAGAAGAATGAGGTCAAACCACTTATCCTATGACTAATGGGGAACCTGCTCATTGTCATTGAATTTCAATATTTAATCTGAGTAATTAATATATTTTGAACAGGAAGTTAGACCTCACTCATACCATCGTGACATTTCGAATTATCAGAGAATACTAGCCGCTGGTGAACAATGGCAAATGACTGACAAAACCACGTAAAAGGAGAGTGAATACTGAACTTAAATTTCCCAGTCACCTTCATCTAATGGGATGCTAATCATCACCAAGATTGTCTTCTGTTTGTATACAGTGTTTTTTTATGTGTAAATTACGACATGTGCTGCTGCCTTCTTGACCAGGTCACCCTTGTAAAAGAGATCTTTGATCTCACTGGCTTTTATTCACCTGGTTAAATAAAGGTTAGATAAATAAAATAAAAATAAATAAAAAAATATCAATTAGCCAACACCAGAAAAAATCTAAAAAAAATGACCCATTAAAAACTGTGCCAATGATATAAAATGATATGCACTTCCACCATCTCCACTGGGCATTTTTAACCCTCATTCCTGATGGTTAAAAATGCCTATGTTGAAATAATCCTGCTCTAGTCAAAGATCTGCATTTTGCACCTTATTTTTGTTTTATTTGCTATGTTAACATGGTTGGTACAGATCTCATGAGGACGTCCTGCTGAGGCTGTTCCCAGACTAAGTTGATTTTTCTCCTATTTAGTCAATATGAAAATATACAATAAAGATTTGGTTTGCAGTATAAAAGTGACATGGCATCCATTTTGGCACACACTTCTTAACAGCACAGATAGTAGACAACAGACAGCACAGATGCTCCATACTTAAATAATCAAAGACCTGAGGAAAAAAAAGTAACAAGAAAAACAACTAAAATAGGTTTAAAAAATGCTTAGGCTCAGATCATCATGAGGGACATAAGAGGAAAGGTACAACAGTGATAAAAAATAAACAAACAAAGAAAAAAACACAAAAATAAATAACCGCTATAATAAAATGGTAAAATGCAGTAGACATAAATAGATAAGTTAATGTTGCCTCTGCAGCCCTTGGTGGAGGAGACTTATCTGTTTATCTGAATGATGACAGCTGGAAAAAAGCTGTTTTTGAACGGTTTTGTTTTTCACCTCGGGACGATAAACCTCTGGCCAGAAGAAAGGAGCTGAAAGTCCCTGTGCAAAGGAGGGGAGTCATCATTTAAAAAGGAGCAGGCCAGCTGCTGTAACTGTCTGGTGTACAGGGAGGCTTGGTTGAACATGGGACTCACCAATCAGCTTACTGGACCATTCAACATTTTGGCTCGGATCATTTTTGTTCTGCAAAGAGAGGTTTCCACACCAGGACACCAAAGGAAAAGATTAAAACTGATTCAATAAAAGCACGATAAAATACAATCATCAAGGTTTTATCAATATGGAACATTGATAAATGAATACAAATGCTGGTTCAGAGTTTGCTTCAAAGTTCAGTGTAGAGTCAGTAATTGCCCTGAGGTATTTGTAGGATTGAACACAGTCCACTGTGTGACCCTGATGGATGTGAATTTGTGTGACTGTGCCTGTCTTCTAAAACAGTGGTCCATGGATGTGGCCAAAGCAACTTGCTGAAGTTTGTGGAGCAGTTTGACCACCAGGAACTGACCTGTCTGGTATTTGAGATACTGGACAGGAGTCTCCAGGACTGGCTCCGTGATCTTAAAGGGACACCACTGTCTCTGGAGTCCATCAGACCCATTGCAAAACAGGTTTGTATTATTGTAATTTGGAACCAATCAATTGTTCTACATTTCTGCTAATGATCTATGAAGAAAATGTAACCTGAACTCTAATCCTGAACGTTAGCTCATGGAAAACTGAATCTGAAATGTGTCCATTCTTGTCTGTCCCTGCAGCTGTTTGTGGCTTTGGACGCCCTGAAGGCTATTGATATCCCCTCAGGGTCAAACTCATTGCCTTTGGCGTTGCCCGTCCAGCTGCCGATATTCACCCTGGTCAGACTGTTCAGCCCCTTGGATACAGGTATCTTCATCCTTCAAATCCCATCCGTTAATCTAAGACAATTTATGTCATTCTTTTAAAGATCCATGTTGTTCTGTTGGTCCAGCAGATTCCTCATCTTTGGTTCTTGTCTTCCCTCCTCAGGGCTCCAGAAATTGTCCTTGGCCTGCCCTTCACCGCGGCCATCGATGTCTGCGTCCTGGTCTACCTCTACTTTGGTGACCACCTCTTCCCTTCATACTCTGACTATCAGATGGTAAGTCAGCTATCTCACAGAAATGTGAACAACCAAGTGGAGATTTTATGCTAAAGTTCAGCTGATGTGACTCTGTTTACTTCTTCTGCAGATGAAGGCCATAGTCCACCTTCTGGGTCAGCCGGAGGACCGCCTGCTCCGTGCTGGGATGTACGCCCACTATTTTTTCCTTGAGGAAGAAGCTGCTGATGGACCAACATGGCGGCTAATGGTAGAGTAACCATGTTCTTCTGTGTTTGAATTGATACAATAATTTTGGTTAAAATATTTTAAAATAGTTCCAATACATTTTTTTTGTCTCTTTAGAACCAAGAAGAATATGAAGCAGCCAATGACTTCACAATGCCAGAGGAGCAGAGAACCATCACTGACCGGCCCAGCTCTCTGGAAGGCCTGGCTCATGTAAGTACTCTCTGTTGTTTAAGTTAAGACTGAATCAGCTCTGCCTGTCTCTGAGAGGTATAGAGACTGGATCAACTAAACTGAATCTGTTTCCACATTCAGATCTATGAAAAAAAGGAGGATGTGGAATTTGAGGACAGGTTGGTCTTTGTAGACCTCCTGAAACAGCTGCTCCAACTTGACCCAGATCAGAGAATCTCTCCCCAAGAAGCTCTGCAGCATCCATTTCTTACCATGGAGCACCTCAAAAACATCCCTGACAGCAGAGTCTAGTAAGTGACTTTGTGTCTGCTAGTAGACATCACGTATTGTTGGGTGGACTGATGGTTTGATTGATTGATTGACTAATTGATTGTCATCCTTGTTCCAGTCTGGCCGCCTCCCAAGCCTCCATGACTGAGCCCTGGAACTGTGATGGAGACGTACCTCCTGTCTCACATCCAGATGTCTGCTCTACTGATGGGGCTCAGGATGAGGACATGCAGGGAGATGAAGAAGCTGCTGGGTCATCGGATGACATTTTGGCTGCCAGGTCTTCAGATGAGGCTGAACCTCCAGGTTTTGCCCCTGATGTTCAGCCTCCTCTGGTCGCCCAACAAAGTTTCTCCACAGGATTCGTAGATTCTTTAAATGGATCACGACTCCATTTACTTGTTTGCGTCCCAGTGTGAAGGACTAATGTGTTTTTGATTTTTTAATGTAAATGATTAATAAATCTGATGTAAAATGATGAATGTATCTCATGTGAAGTTATTATATTTCCATGTAAAATCATTTATATATCTTATGTAAGATGTTTATATCATACATAAATTATTTTATTTTAATCTAAAATATTTACATAAGCAGAATATATAATTTAAATAAACAATAGACTGATTGATTGCAGTAAAGACTTGATTCATTACAGAATCACACTCCTCAGAATATTCCAACCTTCTAATTATCTGATTATAATAAGGGGAACATGTTAAATATTTTCACACATCAATTAGTTTAGTATTTACTTTTCAAGATCATCTCAACCTATTTTCTGAGGTCAAACAATTGTAAAATAAGACTTACATGCATCAGATGTGTAAAATCAGCCCTGTTGAGTTGTGAAATGTTTGGCAGGTAAGTCATCAACTGAATCAATTCCACCTGCTTCGTGACAACAGGTGTAATGGAGAGGCAAAAGCAAGACCACGCCCCAAAAGGGAGGAGTTTTAAAAAGATATAGCAAATAAAAACTTCGTGGTGTCACTTTTGACCCATTTTGTGCATAAAAATGTTAACAATCTGAACAATTAGTTCTGTAATCAGATGAAGTGGAATCTCAGATTTAAAACACTATCCTTATACCTTAGTTTATGGTTAGTACTGTAGGTGCACACAAAACGAGTTCTGAACAAGGCACCGCCTGCCTGGCTCCAATGTCGCGCTATGATTGGCTGAACTCCATGTGTGGTGGAGCTAGAAACATGCGCTTTCATGTGGCTGAAAGATGTACTGTAGATATAAATCTAGAATAATAGAAAAATAATTATTTTATTTGGCGACCCAAATAAAATATCCTCGCAACCCAGACTTTGGGAAGCACTGCTCTAAAATCACTGATCATGTCCTTGGTTTTAGATATGTTTATTTTGAGATAGGACTTACAGCAATTAACAAAGTCATTGATGACCTGTCCTGGAGCTGACTGACGATTACATTACATTACAGTCATCTGCATACTTCATAAGGACCCTATTTATTACATATCTGGTCCGACACATTTGTATGGAGGATAAATAATAGGGGTGAAAGCACACGTCTGAGGGGAGCCGGTGGAGGAGCTAACTTTGTCAGTCATAATTCCTTTTAACCTTACTCTTTGTGTCCTATTGGTTAAAAGGTCAAGGATCCAGCCCACAAGATTGCTGCTCTAAAAGCCTTGTGGTTAAATGTGGGGTTGGATGGTGTTTAAAAGGCCTCTCTGTGGCCTATAAGCAAACTGCATTGGATCAAGTGCATGCTAACATTTCCTTAAAATTTCTGACCTGTTCAATTTTTCAAAGGTTTTCATCTAAATAGATGTAAAAGCAACCAATCTAAAATCACCAAGGATTTTAGGGCAGCAGGATTTGGGGACAGGGACTAACACAACATCCTTCCAGACATTAGGAACATACTGTGCCTGTAAAGGCTTATTATAATGTATTGAAATATAGGATTTCTCCACACATGACAACATCTTCAGTATTTGTGTTGAAGACCTGCTATAGTTTTCAGACAAGACCATGCTTAACCAACGTTGTTCGCAGCCATCTTGTTCTCCAGTTGAGTTTTATCATTCTGTTTTGCTTTCCTTTTCCAGGGAACCCTACAAACATGCAGTCATAGTATTCATGGAGGCAGAGCACAGCATCTTCCATCCAGTCTTTATGTCATTTGTACTTTCTCTTTCTTTAAAACTGTCCTGTAAATGGGCAGTAGATGCACACAGTGATTTATATGCATCCTTATAACTGATCCATAACAAAGATCCAATGTCTTATCCCGCCTGGTTGGGCGGTGCACATATTGATAGAGGTTTGTTAGTGTCTTTGTTCAGAGGCAGGACCCAGAACAGAGTCTCAGACACAGTAAAAGTTCAACAGTTTATTGGAGCAGTAAATGGTCTCTGGAGAAGAGTTCTGATGGTGGTGTGTAAGAATTGCCATAGTAGTCTGAGTCTCACCAGAACTTGATCCAGAATCTTAAAGAAGCTGAGCAAGGCAGGAAGGCTGGTAATCCACCAGAGAACACTGGAGTGGACTGTACGATCTGGAGACGAGTGGAGGATGAGACCAGGGTTAAATACTAAGGAGGCTTGATTGTCAAATGCGTATCAGGTGTGGAGGAAGCCAGCCATGCTGCCAGGTGTGGCCAATCCCAGAGAGACAAAGCGGGAGGGGGAGGGAGTGGGGCAGAGAAAGAGAGAAAGAAACCATCGATGAACATGTTGATGTCCTGGTGATGCTTAGAGAGCCATGTCTCGGTGAGGGCCACGATGCAGAAGTCTCTGAGGTCCCCATGGAAACGGACGTTCACCTGGAGTCGTCTACTTTGCTCCTCAGGGACAGGATGTTCACCATGATGACCGAGGGCAGATTTATCTGGTTGAACTGCTGTTTTCTCATGCGTTTATCTGACGCCTCTGCATTTCCCCTGCTTCCTCCCCCTCCTCTCCCTCATTTGTCCACAGGTTTCATGAGTATAAAGTCTCTCAGTATAAAGTCAGGTAGCTGTGACAGGATATCTGTCACATGAGTTCAACTTGATAAGTTCAGACTCAGCAGTACGTCTCTGCTACACTGCGTCCCTGTTAAAGCTCCATTTACGTCGCAGTATATAACAAAATCCACAAAGCATCAGGATAAAGAAGGTCCATTATGTATAATTCACACTGTTTAAGACTGGTTCTGAAAGCGCCTCACATTACCAGACCATCCGACCACATTCCTAGATTTCTTCTCGTATTGCCGGGGGGAGTGGAATTAGGATTAATGGGCCTGAACTTGAACATCCTGCCATGTAAATTCAGCAGTACACATCAGCCATTAAATTCTACCAATGCTATTTTCATTTGTTTGTTTTCAGCTCTTTCTGGACTTAGATGTACACTAATTTTTATTATGTTGTTTAATTTGATTGTTTTTCCTTTCGTTTCCAACCCCAGGAAGACTAGCAGCTGCTTTGTGGAAGCTAATGGGGATCCATGTAAAGAATAAATAATATGCTGGTGTAGATTCTCATTCATCCAGGTCGTGGTAATCCTCGAAAGTTGAACCGTCAACCTTCAAGGAAAGGAATAAATAATATTTATTGCTATCAAAAAGCAAAATGAGGAGTTTCCTGTCACTTTGATTTCTTCTGTGAAAGTAGAATCCCTTCCTCCAAACAGAGGCGAGGCCTTGGTCCTTGCAGTCTACTGCCAGTCTAATGTATTGCATTGTTGAAATTTAATTGCCCTTTAATTTAATCTCCACTTCACTAAATAATGACTCTGATTTCAAGACAATTCCTGCCAAAGATTTCTGGAATCAAGAGGAACAAAGATACTTAAATCTTTTCACCCAACAAGAAAATAAAATGTTGCGTATAAAATCAAATCATGCCTTAGTGTGAAAAACTGAAGGTGACACAATTTGAATATAAATGAGTAAACTTTTTTTTTCTTCTTTTTTTAATGAGACACTTGCATTGGCCAAAGAGCATATTGGGAATGTGTCAGGGCACAGGCTTGTTTCAGTGTCTCTTCATTCTCATTAAACACACGCTAAAGGTCTCTTGTTTAATGCTATGGCAGACATTTCTATGGTGCATTTTGTCATTCTTCCAGCGCTTATGTTTGGACAGATTAATTGGTCAAGATTGATTTTTTTCACTCATTAGGACACATACACACACACACACACACACACACACACATAGAGCTCCTCATTCCAAATGACATAAATTGTGTATTTATTTTTAATTGAATGTTAATACATAAACCTGGGATTCATGTGCATGCATCACGTCACAGTCAAGTTCCAATTTACATCCATATATATCCAGAATCATGTTCTATGAATTAAAGGCTTTTTAAATCAATTTAATAGAACATGATATATATATATTTTTTTTCTTTTCTTGCATCACTATGTTGTTGTCAAACATGTTGTCTTCACTTTGAGACTATTTTTACAGAGGAGTACAGAGGACTGATAGAGAGCAGAGAGTCCTCTGTCCTTCATCACATGGTGCAATGACAATCACATTTGACCTTCATTGTATCTCAGCCAACACCATTGCATTGAGGGATAACAATCACAGGCTTGATGATATTTATGTGATAATGTATGGTGATTATAAAGGCTCTCCTGTCACGGTCTCAGTTCTTAAGTTACACAGGAAGTATGAATGAATCTCCATCAAAAACTCAATGAGTATGTTCGACTCCGTCCCTCATAATACAGTGTCTGTAAGTATTTATATAAAATGTATCATTTTTATTAGATATAAGTTGTCAGTCAAGATGGACGTCTTTGCCTGCCAGCAGCTATATTTTGTATAATCAGCTCTTTAAAACCTGCTAAGTGAAATTCGTCTTTATTTTTTGGTGCTATACCTTTCATACATCCCCCTCTTTGGTTGGTGTAGTTACTCTCAGTGGCAGAAGGGGGAGACAAAAGCTCGGTACTGCATATTTAAGATAAGAAAAGATAAGAAGATACTTTATTCATCCCGCAAGGGGAAATTCTCTAAAATTTTACCCATTTTTTTCTTGATTATTTTAATTTTCTTGATTCTAGACTTTTTCTTGACTATTTTCCAAAGCAAACCATTTTAGTCTTAAACAGAATAATTATCTGCTAATTTAAAAAAAAAAATGTGCAAAGGTTCATCACTGCAGTACATCCATTCATTAACTTTCTATACCTGCTCATCCTGTGCAGGGTCAGGGGGCGGCTGGAGCCTGTCCCAGCTGCCATTGGGTGAGAGGTGGGGTACATGATGAGGGTAATACATTTTCTCAGCAAATCAATCATCAGGTTTTCATTTCCTCAATTCTCGAGCTACATCACACCTCATGCTGACCGTTACAATGTATAATCCACTTTAAGACAGGTTTGTTTAAATTAAAACTAGGATGAAATACTCCGTGCATGAACAGTGCCTTTATTTAACTTCACTTTTAACTTCCACTTCCCAAAAGTATAGAGTGGGAAGCGTTTGGGACTCTCACACAATAAATGAAACGGTCCCAAATAGGGCTAATCATTATGCTTGACTTCCTATTTGACCTCATAGATTCCACTTTAGTTTCATGGCAGCATACTGCTACATTATGAGGGAAAGAAAGAGATGCAACCATTAGTTAAAGTGCACATAAAATGCAGAGTGTAGTGTGTGCAGGGCAACACAGGGAGGACATCCAAATCCCAAAGAGAGAGGATGCAGACACCAAAAGCTAATTTCCAGCATTGTTCCGGTGAGAAATCAAAGACTCCACCCTAAAAAGAATGAGATGTGTGACAAGACAGAGATGAAGATCACAGGCTTCAGGCTGCTCTGTCTCTATTATGTTTTTGTTTTTTTTCCATTAGATGAAAGTGGCGTTCTTGATCTTCCTCTGGCAGTCCACTGACTCCTGACCAGTGGCACTGATCACATCTTCCCAGAGGAATTGATTCCACCCCCTTCCCCTATCAAACAGTGTGTTGGTGAGAGAATAGCTAGAGAAAGGTCAAGGACGACATGCACATCTGACATCCATCTTTGAACACTGACAGACACTTTGGTCAAGTCATGCTAATGAGGCTAGCATCGTAACATGGTTGGGGCCGTCACAGATAACAGAAGAACTGAAAAGCTTTTAGGTATTTGAATTAATATGACCTTGGACTCACAGATTGAGCTCTTTAGAGCCTGAAGGAACAGTTAGCAGATGAGAACAGAGTCTCTCTGCAGTGCAACCGCATTGGACTCATGGTCCATCCAGACAGGTGTTTGCACTCATGTTACCACCCTGTAAGTGTCTGTCTAGGGGAAAGGGAAGCAACCTACAGGCATGGTGGTGTAGGCCAGCGTTGAGGTTTATTGTTGTTGAATGGAATCGATCAGTCCAGCAGCCACCCATAAATCCTAATGTCAAATTAAACAGACAATTGGACAATATGTGGTGTTGTGATTATGACCTCAAATCAACCAAAGTAAGGCCCTGTTTACACAACAACATTTTAGGTAAAAATGGAGAAGGTTTTTCTTTGTGCTTTCAAATCCTCTGCAAAAACGATTGAAAACGCTGCTGCATGTGTGCCAAGGCAGTAGGTGGTGGTGTAACTTTTCAAAATCAACCCTACAGAATAACATCCCAGTGGTGGTTCTGCAAATCTGAAGGAGCGTTAATAAACTGAATAGAGTCTGCAGCAATTTGTTGAGTCTTTTGTTGTTCTGGCCATAGTAGGCTGTTTGCTGTCTGTGTACGTGACAAAGGCTGGCAGGCATGCATGAAGTTGGCTGTGTTGTCATCATTTTCAGAAACAGAGAGGGGTTTCTGGCACAACTGCACCTACTTTCAAGGTGCACGGAGAAGGGACAAGGTCTAAAAGGCAAAAACTCCAGCAACACTTGCAGTATTAGGAACAACTTTATAGCTAGATCTTTGTCATCATTTTCAATCAGAGTTGTGTTTTGCCCGTTTTCAAAAGTTTGCGGTTTCAGTCTCCGAAAACGCCGTTTTCATATAAACAGACGGGCAAGTCACAATAGAAATTTTCCGTTTTTGAGTGAAATGGTTGTCGTGTAAATGGCCCCTAAAATTGGAGCCCCAAAAAGCTTAATTCTGGAGCCTCAAGTAAGGAATGATCAGGAATTTTCTGTGATTGGATGGTCACGGCCAGAGGTGTAGGGTGGAGGAACCAGTTGGCGATTGGGAGGCCCTGGATGTAAATGAGAAATGGGATGGGGCGTTGACTGGGGAACCCCCCCCACCTGGAAAAGCTGGTAGCACATCTTCCTAGCTGATGAAATGGGGACTGCATAACAATAACTGCATAACCACAAAGGGAAGACACACAAGGTGGCCTTAACAGCTACTTTCTTTAACATTTACTCAAATACCATATTTATGGACATTTCCATTTTCTGCTGCTTTTTTACTGTGACTCCACTAAAGTTCATGGCATACATAAAAAATAAATACACACCTGTGTTGGTGCTTATGGCCTGGATTCTACCACAGACATCTAATATAAAGATGATTGATGATGTATTTTAAAGTAGCAGTTTCTGCCTTGAATAGATATTTGAAAATAATGTAAGCTCAGGCAGCTAAAACCATCAGATGCAAAGCTGAGATGAAATAAAGAAAAACTGTTGGCTGCTGCTGAATGTAATTTGTTGGAAACAGCAGCGAACACGACCAAATAAATGCATCTCTTTTTAACAGAATAATAAGACAGTGGAGCGGTCAGCTATTTGATCTCTCGGTTCAGTGGTTGAGTGGGATTTGAAGTTGCCGCTGGAGGTTTGGCTATTTTAAAATGGAACTGTGTATCCATGCTTGTAATTTAGTTTGGGTCTGGGAATACTGTCGGGTGAAAAAAAAAGAAAATGTTATCTAGTTTGTTTTCCATTTCCCCATCCTCTATCTCTCACCCCTAGATCTCTGAACTTCCCCAGCGTCCTCTCTCTCTCTCTCTTCTCCCTCCATCTGTCACTTTCTATCATCTCTATCTACTTTTATTCCTCCTTTGGTTCCAGTTTTTCTGTTAGTCTCCCATCATCTAATTTTTATCTTTTCCTTTCTTCTATTTCTCACTCCTTCTACATCTTAGTTCCCCTCATTTCTTTTCTCTCTATAACCTTGAAATGCCTTAGAATAATAAGTTCATGACAAGCAATACAATGTGTTTGAGGTAATCTGTCCACAGGAAAATTAATTCAACCATGTAATATCCAGATCGCTAACGGTGCTTCGTATTATTTGATAAATATTCGAGTGGTGAATTCTGTAGATGCATAAAACGAGAGCAGAGATTCCCCACATATACACATCTGTAGCTGGTATGTTGCATAAAGAGCTCTTTTTTTTTTTTGCCCAGCGCAAAGTGGTGCACAGTCCAGCCCAAGTCATTGAACAGAGATGTCATTTTCACACCCATTGCCCACATTGTTTACATAGCAAATGTTGCTGCACCCACCCATGCATTCAGAGCCATGTACTAAAATAAGGTGTTTTTTGTTGACACATTGGTATGTCGGGGCAGCAGAAAGCATCTGTGCCACTGACAAACAAAGACCTGTTATTAAGTCAATATTGCAGTGTTTTTCCTGCTGTTTAAATGATGCATCAGACTCTTCTTCATAGGCAGGATCAAGATACCTGTGCACTTACTGATTAGAAGACTTGCTCCTGCATGAACATTTCTTTCTTATCAGGAGGACGGCTGCTTTGCTCTAAATGATTTCACTGTGAACCTGGACTGTGTTGTGCGACCTTTTAGATGTGAAGAACACAAAACATTCATCAACATTAGATCTTGTCAGCATGTTGGGATATTTAAAGTTAGGCTGCTGTCTCTGTTGCGTAAATGGCTCAGACAGGGGAGATGCACTTATTGTTCCTGCTGCTGGGAAACTGCTGCAGATAACATTATTTAATATTACATTATTTGAAACACCATCTGTTCTGCTAGTTATCAGAATGATCATTTTTCTGACTTGGTCATCCAGATCTGCAGAGTGCAATCCACACACAGCAGCCCTCCTCCTAAATAACATGTACCTGAGACAATGGATGGCACTGCAGACAACTGAATCCATCAGAACACAATGAAGAGTGAGCTTGAGCAGCATGGCAATCAGATGGAGATTAGTTTTGTTTTGAATTTTAAATTGGTATGTGGAGTCGGGGTGAGGGCTTCAGGCTGTGGAGAACATCAACGTTGATTTATTGGTACTTCATGTTGGTCAATCCAAGTATCAAAAATTGACAATAATTAATGATTAATAAGAGAAAGTAAAACTTTGTAGATCTAGCCTTCAGTGATCAACGATGGCAAGATGTTTCTGGCTAGCAGTGGTTGTCTGAACGGTTTCTATACTACAATGGTGTCTCACGGCATTGCATCACCATGGCCCACAAAGAAACTGCAAAGGACAAGACTGTTTTCTGATGACCTCATCATCTTCATCATTTATCAGATTTAGGCAGCATCCTGTTTTTAAAGTTCAGATCCAGCCTCCAGCTGAATCTTATTGTTAGATGTTTGACTGTGCTTTAAATACTGGAATAATATTTAATGGTGTTTACATCTGGATTACTGGTCCATCACATTTGAAATGATTATACAGTAAATAAATGTACCCAGTATGGTTCAAACTGACACAATGGTGGCATTTCATTCTGATCCATTTTGTTTTTTTGTTGTTTACTCCTGTCCTTCTGTCTGTCAAATGTTTCACAATAAAAGTCCTTATTAAAACATGAAAACTGTCTCGCATCTGAAACACTGGAGAGGAGGTTTGTGTTGAGTTTGCATTAGTAATGCAGAAACCTTAATTCCTCACCTGTCCACTAGATGTCCTCAGCATGTTTCCTTGTCTCCTACACCTGTGGCTCGTTGCTTTGTCATCCCCACCCTCAGTCGCCCGTCTCACCAGCTGCAACTCACTAATAATTAGTTCCTGTGTCTGCAGTCAGTGTTTTACCTGTATCAGTTTCACATGGCTAAAGCAGCCTTTGTGTTGAGCCTATAGTATATCCAACCTACCTGTTGCCCACAGGTATTTTAAGACTAATGAAGCGGCCTGCATTTGAATAATTTACAACACTACCATTGCAGGTAACCCTAGTTTTCACCTTGTCCAATCTAAGGTTCATCCACATGTCCACCATCGATTACATTACCCAGGAAAAGTACTTAACTACACACAAACCTTAAAGGAGGGCATGTCATTGCACCTAAGGACAGTAGTCCCCTGATAGTTTGACCCTCATAATATCAATCCTTTCACCATCCTTCACATAGACTGTGTTTACATGCACATCAGAATCCCTGTTATGACGTTTATCCCAGTTTTGATCATATTCAGGATATGATGTTTACATGAACTCAGAGAAACCTGGATATTCATTTCATGTTTACATGTAAATACTAGCAGGCTGTTACTGACCTATGTGTGTTGTTACCAGGCAAATAGTCCAACGTTTTATAAAATTTAAATGTTGCTGGATTAGAGCCACTTCATTCATTTTGATGTTTGGCCACATACTGATGCTTCCTTAGCGTTTTCCATTGTGACCGGACTTTCTCCACTGTCCATGTTGGGAAAACCGGCGTCCTGCAGCCTGTTAAGGACTAACTTGAACAGATCTGCGTTACGGTGCCTTTTCCCACCAAACTGCCAAGTATATTTAATAATTTCATGACTGGAAGACAAAACTCTGTTTCTTCTTCGCTCCAGAAGTGAGACGCTTTGGCGACAGTCGTCCTTTGTGTGTTTCAATTTCTGTTACGTCACTCGGCGTCTGCACAGATGTCAGAAACCAGGATAAGACATAAACATGTACTAGTATCCCGGTTTCTTTGGGAGTACTCCAGCTGGAGTTTTTGGGTTTCTCAAAATGGGATAAGGTCATATCCCAGTTACTGAGACCGGGATCTGATGTTTACATGTGCAAAAACAAAGACTGGATACTCCCAAAACCCGATAATAACCGGGATACTGGTGTGCATGTAAAACAGAGTCATTGGTATCATTATTAGTTTGATAGTAATTGAAGAAAAATTTAGATGCGTCAAATTTGACTTAAGTTTCTTATCTCAAGGTAATGAATTTTGCGTGAGCCTTATGAATGTAAACATTGGCTCTAGATCCAGATCAGACTCTGATGTGTAATAGATCTTGTGGGGATGTCATTGTGTTATTTTTGTCTAAGCATTGTAGGAATTGGTCATGAAATTAGAAGCTAAAATCTTGCTCCTATCCCACAATGTTAAAGAATCCTTAAAACAAAAACATCTGGATCCAGATAATGATCTGGATCCCCACCAAAATCTGGTGGATGCATTGTTTCTGCGACCGTACCCTACCTCTCCAAAAATGTCATTAAATTACTTTATAGTTTTCTGAGTGGTCCTGACAGACAAACAAACAAACAAACAAACAAACCAATGCCATCAAAAAACCTCCTTGGTGGATGTAACAACAGTCCTTCCCTTTCATGCCTGCTTTCTCTTAATACTGATGATATTTTCTAAAAGTTTTGCACCAGGTAAGCAGTTTGAGACACTACACAGCAATATGTTGAAGAAAGGTTCACATTGTGATGAATGTTAGGGACAGAACTGAATTTAAAATCACTGTTGCAGTATTCCAGAATCTGCTATAGGACAGGAAACCAGGAGTAATAGAAAGCAGAGGGAGCAGGTCCCCCTGGGTTTCCCATACATTTATTTATTTGTGGCGGCCTGACACAGTATCCACATCGGCCACCAAATAATCATTTTCTATTTTTGGATCACCCTCTCTCTCATAAACATACTGTGTGTGTCCCACATATAGACCCCACTTGGGCATATCAGTGGCTGCTGAAGCGTTTCTGGTGACCCATTTTATCTTTTTTTTTATCTTTATGGGTTTTTTTTTTTATCTGTCAGAGAACATCATCCGTGATCAGTTAACTGGTGGACAATCTCCCCTCCCATCTCCTGACAGTCACACAGACTCTGCAGAGGAACACTGACAGACGCTCTCAGATGTGAGACGTTCTCTGATGTTCATGCACTGACTGTGGTGAGACCCAGCCGCAGCAGGATTTCAAATTTGGGTGGGCAAAAGTTATTTTGTCTTCCTTCAACAGTTTCAAACTCACGTCACTGGTTCATTATAACACTTTTCAATGGTTTTCTTATCATTTAGTCATGACAGTTTGTATTTATTACAAGCGGCACACGGTGTATTGCTTAAATCGTGTGAAAATGGAATGTGAGATTCACTGCTGGGTGAGCGAGGCAGACTTTTAACAAGAGAGAGAGAGAGTCTCACTGCTTTGTCTCAACAGAAACGATTTCAAGACAATAGAGAGACAATCAAGTGAGGAAAGGATTTTCTGCTCTATCTCCCGTCTTTTCTACATTGCATTCTGTGTTCTTCTAATCTCAACAGGAAATATATCTGTGTAATTAAGTCACATCATCTGATTATAACTGCTGATACACACATATACAGCTGGAAACTGATGTGATTTGTTTTTTTAATCTTTTAAGGTATTAATAAATCAGTGCTAGTTGAGACAAAACAATGAATTAATTTAGCCGTAGTCTACAATATTGGATAGATTTTAAACAATAAGCTTCATGGCCGTCATCCCCAGTATGTCTGTCTGCAGACAGTAGCCCCCAGAAAGACAACTACATGATCCACCCTGGAAATGGTGAGGCACCAGTGCTACTGGTTTAGGAGGGGGAGTGTGGTGTATATGGGCCAATGTAAAAGGGGCTGTCGTGATTGGTTCAGACTACACTAATGATACTAGCCTAGTAAATGTTGTCTTTTACTTTTTAGAAAGGTTTTAGTTTATTGTGTATTTAAATGTTAATTTAATTGATTACAAATTTAAGCTAAGAAACTATTCCATTCCATCCCATCATTTAGGACTGGGCAAGTGGACAGGCCCCGGCCCGTTAGGTCAGGTCCAACCACAAGGCCACACCTGTTGTGACTGCTCCTGTTTAATGCAGGCACTCATGCAGCTCAAACGTCGTTGCATTTTTTAGAGTAACTTAATAAGACATCCTGTTGATGAAGAAAGTCAACAGAGAGGACACACAGAGAGAGATGGGGTAAGCTGGTGTGTGTGTTTGTGTGTGTTTGTGTGTGTGTGTGTGTGTGTGTGTGTGTGTGTGTGTGTGTGTGTGTGTGTGTGTGTGTTTGTGGCATTGCAGGGAAAAACCAGAGGCTTGTTCCATTTTGCAAGTTTATCAAATAAGCCAGGCTTATTCAGATTAGTCTGATTTATTTTCACTGCATTTGGTTCCATAAAGCGAGTTCAGATTATTTGACTTTAATAAGCACAGTCATTCAAAAAATGCAAGTTTTGGGAAAAACAACTGAAATAAATGTTAAAGAAAAATGAATGAATTATGTATGAATAAGTATAAGCACACCTACATAATTACTTATTTATCATTACATAGTTGTGTATAATGATATAATTAATAACATATTTTGATACAACATTCAGCTTAGTATACGGGACTCAAACATCTACTGTTGAACGATCTACACCTGATAGCTCATTACATTTACATTTAATTTCTACTCACGTATCCATTCGATCACCTCTTTAGGTTACATGTGTGAATCCTTTGTGTTTCTAATGGTCAGCTCTGCTCAGTCCTGTGAACAGTGCTCATCTCTCTTCATCACTGTCATCGATCTGATCCACGTTTGATCTTCCGGGCTGCTTGGGATTAGCGTGCCCATGCTCTTATCTTGACTACCTGAACCTGCCCAGAATTAGTCTGGTAGGATGAGCTTGAATTAACCTTCATGTAGTCGCTTTATCCCCGAATGATTAGTTGGGTTAATTCCGGTCAGGTGTTGGACTTTAATAATTTCTTGGCGTCCTTCATGGAACAGACCCCTGCTGAGCAGTTTGTGAGTAAACACTAAAATCAGAGGCAGAAGTAACTAGAATTTTAATGTTGAAATATAAAATAAACTATATAAAA
Source organism: Chaunax sp. Z400 (assembly GCA_037577475.1). Classification (NCBI taxonomy): domain Eukaryota; kingdom Metazoa; phylum Chordata; class Actinopteri; order Lophiiformes; family Chaunacidae; genus Chaunax; species Chaunax sp. Z400. Next base: position 33,819,634 of record CM075189.1, on the reverse strand, counting down.
TATGGGAAATAATGAATACACACCTGTATGTATGTATGTACACACTTATATTTATTTATAAATTTATAAAACTTATATTTGTATATGCAGCATAGGGAATGATACTTTGAGTTTGATTGTACAATACTAGGATGTACAAGAAGAATTCCATTAATCTTAAATTTCAATTTGTACAATTGTGTCTCTAGTTACAATTCCAAAGTAACATAACACTAATTTAAATTTGATGAGTCACAGCTTCATTTTAGAAGTCTAGAATTCCATTTATTATAGCTTTAATGTAAGAGCAATGGTAGATATCTACAATGAAGATTTCCATTAGTTGGCTTCCATTAGAATTGCAACTTGTAAAAATGACTGATATGTGGATTATTATTATTAATATTATTCCATGTCAAAAGTGAATCATAGATACAGTTGACTGGGTTTGAATGGAGGTCGATGCTACAGGTTGTTCAGTTGTTCCCAGGCAAAGCCTCTCTGTGCCATCGTGAACCACAACTCTGGGACTTCTTCTTTGGTGTCTTGTGATGTTCAGGATAACCTGCCACATTTCTTTGGTGCTGTTGTTGTTGATGTCTGTCTCCACTCTCTGCTGATGTCTCTGCTTTGTCTCCTCATGCCGGCGTTCCGTCTGGTTCTGGGGGTCCTGTGTGGCTCCTTGTCACCTGACGGAGAGGCAGCTCGGTTTTTCTTTTTCTGTTTGTTCTGAGCGGAGCCCTCACCTCTCCATTCATCCACACTTTCTAGTTGTAATCACCACATCATCATGCTGATATATGACACCACTGTGTATTCCTCTAGATGCAGGTTTGTGGGTTTAAAAACACAGTCCTGTAAAATAGCTGCAGCTCTTGTCCTTTATTATTATTCATATCTCACTCGCTTCTCACTCCTGCCTGTTGCTTCTAATATACTTGTTGCTTCTTTATGAATCTTCTCTGCATCCCACTCTCTCTCTGCCACCTTCCCCCATTCTCCTTACCTCTCCTATACTGTTACACTCTGACCTCTTCTCATACTTTATCTCAAACATCCCACTAGCTTCCGTTTTACTCTGAGGTGAGCAGCATTTTATTTGAACTGTTTCTACAGGTTTCACTGAATGAAACCTTATGTTTGTAGGAAGCAAGGACACAATGGTCGCTATGAAATGGCACCAGGGGCGAACAGTGACATGCTATTGTGCTTCTTTTTAAGCTCAGGAGACATGTTGCATTTCAGCTGTAGTTGGACTGGCCTTTAGAAAGTAAGGATTCTATATCTTAGCTTGTAATTTGGTACAATGTTAGAATAAAAAGTTGGAGAGACATTTCTTTTGAATGCCACTTCTGCCAGCATCCTACATAAAAAGTATTTATCTCCCCCTTTCTTCTGTAAAGGTTAGGATATGAAGGAACATCTTCCAAAGTGAAGGACAAAGGTCTGGAAAAGTTTTATTAAAGTATATTGTTCTGTTCCAAAAGTGCAGGAAACACAGGATTGCGTATCGTACGTGTCTGAACACACCGGCTAGATGACTTTGAAAAGAACAAACTAAACAAAGTGAGAGAGTAAGAGAAGAAGAATCAGGTGACAGGACGAACTGCAGGAAGGAAGAAAGGAGGGAAAAAAATTAGAGGTGAGAAAGATGATGAAAGAGGCACTTTGGAGAAGAAGCAAAACAGATTATTTTCCCAGAGACAGATTCTTAAGAGAATGCTCTTTAGTCACACACAATGAAATCTCCAATTATATTTGACAAGGTGATGCATGAAATATTATGGTTGCTGTCATCCTGCAGAACAACAATATCACTCAAAAAGTTTTGGCAGCAGTTTGCAAAGTCAAGAATGAGGTCCTGGAGAAGCGACGGAGTAAATAAAACCACGGTGTGTGTTTGAGTCGAAAGCTTCAGAGCGATAAATAAAGGAATGGGCGCAATGAAACTCATCCGCACGTCTTTTGTGAAGTAGAATCACAAGGCTGGTGGGAGCAGAACTACTGTATGTTACTTCTGTGTGGAAGCTGACTAAAGTACAGTTGAGCTTTTCCTTTATGAATGACTTGAAATCACTGCATAGTATTAAACTAACCATCAGTCAATTTTAGTTCAGTTCAGCTGCAGTGGTTATGACATCACTGATCATCTGTGTCCCCTAATCTCTCTGGGATACATGTAGCCATTCTGGAAGTTCTGAAAATAACCATTGATGCTCAAGCACTTAAACATTCACTGATCAGATCGAGAGTTACTTTAGGAATCTGCAGTTGGTGCCACGACAATGGAAGCTCACTTCTCTTATCCCAACCAAAACAATGATCCATCTATAAAACAATCTTCACCATCCTCTACAGTATTACAGCTGACCTGGTGTTCTGCATGAATTAGTGAGATCAGAATAGTGAGATCAGAAGAGATCATTGGTGCCCCGCTGTCATCTCTGCTGGACATCTACAGCCAGCGGTGCATCTGCAGAGGATACTGCATTATAAATGACCCTTCTCATCCCTCTCACAGTCTCTTCTCTCTCATGCAGTCAGGGAGAAGATGCAGGAGATAAACCAGAACATGCACATTCATACATAACTGCTTTGGCTCACTACTGTACTTTGTTTGAGTACTGCTTTTTTATCTTGCCCTTATTTATTCATTTATTTAATTAATATATTTATGTTGCACTGAAAGTCTTTTAACTTGCCAGGTGTTTTTTTAAAAACGTGAAACGTTATTTCATTTTGATGTACCTGCATTAAAATGACAAATAAAAGGAATTTTGAATCTTGAATGTACATGCGTTTATCACCTGGTTGCAAAAGCAGTCGACCAATGGCATCTTTGTAGGCAGGATTAAGGATGTGAATTTAATCATCGTATAAAACTAGCTGATCAATGGATGGAAAACAGCAAAAGAAAAAATGGTCAGAAAAATGCAGCAACCCTGGATGAGATGACCCAGCGACGAAGTTTCTTTTAAGTTGACTTGCTAACTTACACCAGTTGATTAGCAAGCAGCAGCTGGCAAGCAAAATGTACAAAATGGAATGGTGAATGGACCGTATTTATATAACGTCTTTCTAGTCCGACCGACCACTCAAACCGCTTCACAACACAAGCTAGCATTCACCCATTCACACACACATTCATATACTGGTAGCAGAGGCCATGAGGCCAGATGTAGTTCATGGTCTTACAGAGGTGGACATGTATTTAAAGACTGGCAATAGTTGTTTGTGGATAGACAAACACGTAATCTAAGATATCGGAGGGTCAAAACCCGAGACAGCAGCCCAATAAAGCAAACAAAGCCTAAGGCAAAACATAAAATAAAATAAAATAAAAGTAGGCAAGGGAATAAAGCAAAAATGCCAAAATAACAGGCAGAATACTCAGAGGTAATGGGTAGACACACACAGTACACACTCAGACTGGCTGAGAATGAGGGGAACACACACACTAAAGGCACTGGGGAGGGAAGGCCAGTAAGACAGAGATGAAGCTAATTAACAATCCCACAGGAAAGAAAAATAACAAAGGCAGGAAACATACATTACAAACATGAAAGAGGGAAGTCAACTTTCAAAATAAAACAGGAAATGAATATCTAAACCCAAAGCCCTGAGAGTGATTGCTCAAAGATGAATCCTATAGGGAGGAGAGGCACATTGTAAATTTGGGGACAGTGGAATTGGAATAAACACATGAAGGAAATCTTTGTGCACAGATCTGTCCAGAAATCACAATTACAGCATCATCTGGCAGATTGGATGACATCATACCTGTCAAATCAGCCAGACAAAAATCATTTGGACGCTTCCACGCATTTTACGCTGACATCAGCTGGTGTTAACAGGATTCCTAACATTCACAGGTGGACAGCCTCGTGCCTTTTTTCTTCTTTTCTTCCATGACTTTCATTCATTTGTGGATGGATGACTGAAACAGAATCATCATCATAAAACCAAGATATGACAGAGAACGACAGAGGCGGTGATGCACTGTGACAGAGACACACTGGTCAGTAGCCTCCACTTACTCTGACAAGGAGCTCCAGCATCAGGACTTTCAGCTGACAGTGTCTCTTTCCTGTGTCGCATGAACACCACAGTGGAAGAGCGAGTAAAGGAAGGCACAGAATAAGGTGAGGTAAAAGAGAACAGAGGCTACATATATAGAAAAAAGCAGCAGGTTTTCCACTGGACAGTTTTACACTTCGAACAGTTTCAGCCGTATGATTTTCACCTGACAAACGGCCTGTTTTTTTTTTTTTTGCACTTTTGCTCATTTCTTCTGGCTGTTTTCTGCCATCTTATGCTTATTTTCTCGCTTTAAGTTCTGCACGGGGTGGCATCCAAAGGGTCGGAAGCAAAGACAGATATCTTTTCAATTCAGAAGGGTGGCTTTAATACTGAATTGCTTCTTTATTCCTCTTCTTGGATGGCGGTAAAGATGGAGCAATAAAGAGCCAGACAGATGAAGAGGTATTGAATTTAAAATGTTTTAATAGAGACATATTGACTGGTTGATTCTGATGAATGCTTTTTTTTCTGCTCAACAGACTGAAGCTGCAGTGCTTTCCGTCTGACTTTGTGTATTTGAAGAACTAAGTGCAAAATGTGAAGCTGTATTTAAGGTTCAGTCTGACAGACGATTCCTTTGCACGAACAAGTCGAAGTTTATTTCCCATACCATCCTGTCATTCACACATTCTCATATCAATTCCCTGCTGTCATTGTCTGGGACGGTCAGTGGAGTTATCAGCTGTTCTCATCAGCTGGTCACATGTATCCAATAGCAGTGACACCTTCATTGTTAGCCTATCATCTTGATGCTGTCTTTTTAAAAATGATTCTCTCTGTGGCTCTGTTTCATTCATGCTGCTGGTTTACATGCCGTCCACCTCCCCATCACCTCCCACACCTGTCAAAGTGAGCCAAATCCATTGCCTCATTAGTCTCAACAGAGTCATCAGCCACCACCACCACCAGTGTCTGGACCCCATGGAGGGATTTTTCCTGCTGCTCAGGACAGATATGTGCTTCGATCATCATCTCCCTGAAGAGTCTAAGCACCAAAGACTTTCTGACAGACTAATTATCACATATCATCTGCTGTAATAAACAATTATCTTCACTTCACTTACTTGTCTCCCCTGATTGGAATGCATTTACATGCAGACTGGTGTTTTTGATGCCTAGATGTATGTGTGGGTCTGGATCTGACAGATGATCATGTGTGTGTTTGGCTGTCTGTCTCTGTGTGTGTGTCTGTGTGTGTGTGTGTGTGTGTGTGTGTGTGTGTGTGTGTGTGTGTGTGTGTGTGTGTGTGTGTGTGTGTGTGTGGACCGACTGATGCTCATGCTTTATCTCCTCTGTACTTTGAAGAATGGCAGTGAGCAGCAGGTGTTGTGTTCCACCACAGATGGGAGAGTGGGATGTGACGGCTGACTAAAGTCTGCAACACATATTTAGATGCAATTACTCTGAACCACACAAAATCAAATTCCCATGCTGCCGCCACTGTTCTGATTGTTGTTTAATTCCTTCTGTAAACAGAATACAAGAAAACAATCAAACTGCCACCTGTTGTATGCCTCCAGTTTAAAGTTTACATCCAGGTCTGTCCACAATGTTAGGATTGTAATATATTCTGAAGACTGTGAAGGAGTTTAATAATTGTTAATAAGTGGAGTTCTAGTTGCATGGAGCTTTTTTCTGTATTGTCATGCATGATGACCTATACAGTCCACACAGTTTGAAGGTACTCAGTTTCTTTCTTTCTTTTTTTTTTGCAGCTATTAAACATTTGTATGAAATTGTGTCATATACTGTTATTGTTAAAACCGTGTTTGTTTAGGTCACAGTGATGTTAGGTCACATGTTTCATTCTGAACTTGTGTGGCAAATTTTCATAAATTCCCTCTAGGTGTTCCTGAGATGCCTCGTTTACAAAGAATGGTACAGAACACCCAGATATAAAAAGTCTCCAGCCACGCCCATCCCCAGAGCAGAAGGGTCATAAAAAACAAAGTAGAATTTAACATTTGTTAGAAATACTGCACATGTCATTTAAAGCTGTATTATTTTATTGATAAAGATCCAGTACATCTACACCTGTAGCCCTCAGCATGAATATATTGTTGATTTCTAAGGTTACCACAAATGTTACCTATTTGCACATCCAAGTTCAACATTCACTCTTTTTTAGCTCGATTTTACTCTCCACCCAATACGATCAAGCCTTTTATTTGCAGAGTGATCCAGTGTTAGGTGTTTGCTGCTGAACAAGTCACTACTGAACTGTGTTCATCCCTCCTCTCAACTGGCTGCTGCATCACAGCGACAAATCTAGGATTTTTCTAAATCAGGGGCCATAAAGGGGCCACATTTTACACAGAGGGGCCAAACAACCATGCACAATATATAGTATACATTTTCACCTGTAATTCCTTGTTTGCCATTGGCACTACAGTTTTGAGCACAGACACACATATGTTTTGCAAATTAGGCCTTGTTGAAGAATATTTTGTAGGTTGTAAAAGCTTTTAATTTTCATATTTATTTGTTTTTAAATTGGGGTGCATTAAGAAGGAACGTACAAGACACTCTTGTCCAAAAATGTGAAACAAAAAATACTGGCAGGCATAAACAGGCAATGTATGCTATTACACTGTAAAACATGACAACCCCATTTAGTTATGTCCATTTAATCTTTCAATTTAACTCAAAGTGTTCTGGCAAGTTTGGGGTTTTGAGCTCAATTGTTTGAGTTTTCAAAATTAAACTTGCAAGAATTAATTATGTTGACTTATGTCAGATCTGTCCATGTTAATTGGACTTGGGTTTTTAAGTTATCAGTTGAAAAAAAATAAGGAACAAAGAAGTTTGGGGCAGGGCCTTAGAAGAAATTGTTGCCACGGATTTTGCCTTTGACAAAAACTGTCTTTTCTAACACGTCAGGTCTGAGGCATGTTTACAAACTACCAGTTATACACTGAATATTCAAAAACCTGTTGATATCCAAGTCTTTGGTAATGTTTTAAAGCAGGACTGTTTCTCCCTCTGGCCAGAATTGTAGGTGTTTCTTTTCCCATGCATCCCTACCAGAGAGGATCTTTGTCTCTACCACAGCTAACCATAAACAAGGGGCTGTGTGTTGAAACCTAAAGTAAAAACCCCTTCTCTCTTTATACGATTGCAATAATGAAACAGGCTCCATACTAACCATAAGATAAGGTATTAGAATAGTGTTTTAAATCTGAGATTCCACTTTGTTAACACTTTTTTGCACAAAATGGGTCAAAAGTGACCCCACTAAGTTTTTATTTGCTATATCTTTTCAATTAATTTATTTCATCATTCAATTTTTCAGGTATTCCTCAATTATCTTGTTTTTTATTTTTCCTTTATTATGTTGGACTAAAAATCATTTTTGTATCACTACCCTTCTAATGCAACATGGGTAAAAAATGACCCGTATTCATTCCCTATGTTACTTCATGAGTGTTTCTTTGCTATATCTTTGTAAAACTCCTCCCTTTTGGGGCGTGGTCTTCCTTTTACCTCTCCATTACACCTGTTGTCACCAATACTAGCCAGAATGATTAAACAGATATCCAATTGGAAGCTATGAAATCAGGAGAGGCACTTCAGGGGCCAATAGGGTTTCAGCTGGGGCCAGTGCCCCTTTGGCCCTGCCCCTGGATCTGCCCATGCTACATCGGTTGCTCAAAAACATTCAAAAGACTTAAAGGTACCAGTGTTTTTAAAAATGTATTTATTTGGAATTAAACTAATGTTCACATAGAATGATCCTAATTAAAGCACACTATGGCACATTTACCAAAGCTCTGGCAACATTTTTTAAGGTGCAGATGTGGTGCCTTCTGGTTCTAACACATGTTGTATTTATCAAACAGATACAGCAGGCTGGAGTTACTGTTTACATGCCATTTGTGTTCACAGTGTGCATCTTTCTACTCATTGCATATGCATCACAGAGAAGATTTTTTTCTAGAATTTGAAACCTGCATTGTTTACACCAGTATCTGCTTGCTACCAGTGTTATTCACTTCCTTTGTTGACACATTGCTACTGTACGTTTCTCAGCAAAACCATCATAAAATCAATATTATATTAGCATAAACATGCCTCTAACAAAAAGGGGACTATTGTATGATTGATTATATCTATTGATTGTAGACATTACTGGGATAGATCAAACAATATTTAGTGCATTCATTTTTTTATTGCTGCATTTAACAAAAAAATAAAAACTTTACACCAGTGAATGCCCCAATCTACAGACTATCACTGCTAATCTGACAGCTCTGAGAGTCTCCTCATTTTTATATCTCTAATACACCTGGATACAGCAATCAGGCATCACCTTCATGCATGACAATGCCAGACCACATGTGGCTCATGTCTGTCAGGAGTAGCCTACCTGGACCAGAACAATGTCGCTGTCCTTCCTTGACCAGCATATTCACCAGATCTCAACCCAATAGAGCATCTGTGGGATGTTCTGGATCACCGGGTGAGAGAGAGAGATCCTGCTCGTCTTATCAATTCCATGCAAAGGAGATTTGACGCTGAGATAAATCCTGGAGGTGATCACATGCGGTACTGAAGGTTTTTGTTCTCTGTCTCACCATCCACACTTTCTGACTTGTAAACACTGGGAGCACTGGGAACAGCCAGTAATTTGCACAAAAATTATTTTTCTGTATGGCTAAAGTATGAATAAAGATGTGTGAACCATAATTTGCCTTTGATATTTAATATGAACAGGATGGCATGACATTAAAAAACATGTGTTTCTACTGTTGCTCAGTATTTGGCTCTCTCTGTTCTACTACATGGGGGCCAATTATGTGAATAGGCCCATAAGGCTTGGGGAAAAAGGTCAAATTAAAAAATCACTGGGTGAAAAAAAAAAGGTTTTAAGTTAGACATCTGTCCTTACTCCTTGATTTTAGTATCTCTACTCCAAAATGGAAAGCAGCCATGGAGGATCATTGGCATGGATGTATTTTGCTCTGTTTTCATTAGTTTCTTTAACACTTGTCGTTTTACTTTATTTGAATCTTTCTGTTGTTTGTTTCTGACAGTAAGAATCATGTTTAAGCCGCTGAGCTTCTTTTTCGTGGCAGTAACTCAGTGTTATTCAGAGTTTTTAATTGTGCAGCTGCTGCTTGTCAGCCTCAGAGAATGCCCACCCAATAAAACCAAATGCCAGGCCAGTTATTTTCCTCTGACGCCAGGATTGGTTTGAAAGCACTGGTTGGCCCCTCTCCTGGGTGTACACAGCCTAGCACTCAGGACTGTAGCATGCAGCTACAGATAGATGGGTAGATGTGCTCTATTTTACACCAGTTATTCAGATTTAGATGTATGTACTCACATGGACGTTTCAATGCACATCTATTTATTTATCAGGAGGGTAACTGCTTGACTCCGAACAATTTCCCTGTGTGAACCTGGACTGTGCATGTGTGTGACATTTAGGATGTGTAGAAGAACACAGAGCATTAATTAACATAAGATCCTTTCAGCATGTTGGGAGATTCAGAAAGTGAGGATGCTGTGCGTAAATGGCACAGATGAAAGAGATGTACTCATCGTTTCTGCTACAGCTGATGTTATTGTCTTGATGTAGATTATTAATCTTGATGTGGTATTTCACCCTGCTCCATTCCAACAAATCAGAATGATAATTTCCATTTTTTTTTTTTTTATGAAATAACACACCTGATCTGCAGACTGCACATCACAAGACCTATAACCAGAGATTAGTTCTATTGTTATAGAGATATGCCTCTCTCAGGACTTCCAGGGGGAACTCTTGGGGTAGTCCAAAATGAATGGGGCTCTATGAAGTTGAACGTTTATAGGAAAAAAAAAAGAAAGAAATCTGTCAACTTTCGTTACGTTTTTGATATCATGGGTAGAAACAATAAATATCAGTCCATTAGATTTTTTTGCTGCTTCAATTCTTGTGAAGTACCATTATTTAAGTAGTTGCATGGGTAGCACTCTGAAGCACCACAAGCCACTTTACGACACTATAATGGTCGGTGGAATATCTCTGCTATACATGAACCAGATCTACATTTGGATCTACATTCTACATTTCAAAAAACGAAGGTCCTCCTGGTCCTCCTTTAAATATTCATTTGACTTCATTTCAAAACGTCTGTAGACTCCGGGAGACTTCAAGGAGGTAAAGTCGTAAGTCCTTAACTGACCAATCAGCATTCATTAGCAGAATGTTAGCGGTTTGTGGGCAAAATCGTCTTCCTAATAAGAAAAATGAAAGGACATCAGTATGTTCTCATTTCACTTCTGATATATAATCAATACTATATTTGCACACAAACTAAAATAAAATTTGGGCTGTTTTGTCTAGAAGTAGGTGAAAAATAATTATTTTAGCCATTTAGCTCCATTCACTCCCATTCATTTAGGACTCCTTCATGAGCGCCCTCCGGATGAATTGCAGCCCATTTTGGTACAGTGGAATGAATTGGGAGTAAACAGGCTGTATGTAGAGGGGATGTGCTTTTACACACACAGGGTTGCACAGCAGCCCTCCCCCTCAGGTGCAGGTGCACCAGGCTTTTCAAGAGATACCATGAGATGACACTCTGACACTAACTCATGTTCTGCCCACCTCTAAATCATGGAGAAAATTAATACAGTGCAGTACAAGTAGCAAAGAGAAGAACATTGACAAACACTCTGGTGCCTCCCAGTGTTATGGGCACCACAGTTTTTGTATGTTTTTTAGTGTTGTGTACATTTTTTCCAATTATACGTTCAACTTCATTAGTTTTCTTCCTTCTTCTACACCCTGTATTTTGCTATCTTATGACAAATCCTGCTTTACCAACTACATTTGTCTCTCTGTAAAGAAATGATTCTTCAGAGCCACTGCACTGTAAGTCCCTGAGCCCTCATATTAACTTACAGTAAGTTCAACCGATGATGGATAACTCTACTTGAAGAAAGTTGACCCAAAAAAAAGTATAAGTTATATTTAGATGGGGCCAAACTGCTCAGATGCTGCCATAAATCTGCAGTAGAGGAAGTGTGAGGCTGTTTTCTAGCAGAAGAGGCAGAAATTGATTTCTCTCCCAAAGCAGAGAGTATATAACTTCTCAGCTGGCAACCTCACTGACAAATCTGCAGAGCTCTTCCTCTTCCCCTCCCTCTGACTCTCTCTTCAACATCCAATAATTCATTGACAGCGTACTTTACCTTGATGCTTTTTGGTGAGAAGACTGGAATAAATAGAAAACACAAAAGTGCAGCACAGGAATGATCCAATTTTCAGAGGGTTTGACAGCTCAGGGCCCAGCTGTGCCTGCATCTATCATCCCTCACTTGAATGCCGACATCTCATCAAATCCCCACTATGACCATCCAAACAGACAAGCTGACTTTTAATCATATAACCATGAACGTACTTCTTTATTTAATAATGTGATTTTATTATTCTCATAATTCTGGTCATTCTGACTATGAGACATAATAAGACTACACAACTCTGGTAAAACATACAACATGTACTGTATACCTGGACAATGCTTTAAAGACACCTATACATTTCATAGGAATGACTTCAAATGCTTGTCTTCGACTCTGACCTGAAGTGAACACTCACACTAACCCTCTGAATGATGTAGCGTAGTTACCCTTGTGAGGATCTGCTTATTAGTGAATCGAACCAGCTGCCTATTCATCAGTGAGCGCAGGTGGGCCCATTCATCAGTCGCATCATCTGCTGAGCCAGGTGTGATCACCCTCTTCCTGTGTCTTATCCTCACACATCTTTATCACCATGTCCTCACAGTCCATTTATCCTGTTTGGTTTTTTTCTCATCCCAATCACAGTATTCACCCTGAAAACAACATCGCAAACAAATGTGCTTCTATGAGTCAAGAGTTTAAGCACTTGAAAAACTAAGAAGTTAATTCTACCTTTTTAAAATCATGGTTTACACTGACACTTTTAGGAGGGGTATAAATTACAAGACATCCCACTTCCCCACAGCTGATTAGGAGTCATGTGACCTACAGGTCTTTTAAGCAGTTATTGCTGCTGTAATGGTGAGTGTGCAGGTCATTATACAGCCATGACAAACACTGTAATGACCACTTTGCAGGCTGCAACAAATAGAGGAGAAGCACACCAAGTTCCAGTAAAAAAACATGTCCTTTGTGATGTAGTCGGTGACGGGGTTTGTTATGTTTTGCCATCTGTTGCTTTTCTTATCATGAATCACTTTTTTACCGACTGATTCCGCCAAAGTTTGCAGAGTTTTGGGTCTGTTGTGGACAGCTGACTCCTGAAGCTTGTCATATTCTGTGTGGTTTGTTTGGAGATGGTGAAACCAGTTTGTTGTGGAGCAGTCTTTATCTGCAACCAAACATTTGAACAACATCCTTCTTTTCAAGCCAAACTGCCATCCAAGTGAGGATGATTCACATCTTGCAACTAAGTCTAACGATGTAGTTGTCTCTGTTTTATTTCCTGATGCTGTTTGATCATTTTTCAGTCAGGCTCACTTACCTTTGTGGTGCAGATGTAGGCCCACCTATACGAAACATCTGAAAATGAGAAAATACAAGGTCCAATTTATTTGAACTTATGATCCAGTTAGATTGTTTGTTCCCTTCCACTGGATGTGATATGTTTGCATTCTGAGTGTTAGTGAAGCTGCCAATATTACAGTTTTTGAAAAGACGTCTGTAAAAACTAATATTAGTCAACTAGTTGACTCAAGCTTTACTGATAAGAACATGATTGCCTATTGATATGGCCACAAACCACGGCATCCATATTGTTTTCCGAGCAGATCATGTGAATGCATGTTTTTCAGAGGAAATTCCCAAAATGTGATTGCTGGGTTTACAGTTTTCTTGAACACAGCACTAGCAAACACTACATACTCTCTCAGTGAGCAGACTCATTATGTGTGTTTTTGATTGTTTTTTCCAAAAATAAAACAATTTTTCTCGAGAAAAATTGTTTTATTTTCTTTCCCTATTATAACATATAAAGGCAATTATTATAAAATATATGAGGAAATGCATGTTTCAGGAATTCCTGACTTTCGTTTAATGGCTCTGTTGGGGGAAATCAGAGGGAGAGGGAGAGATGCTGACATGCATCCCTTTAATCAGCCGGACCAATCTTTACATTTCCTTTGATAAGTGCAGATATCAGTATATGAGAATGTGGCATTATGATTCATGTGGAGAATTTCTCTCTTGCCATTGACCTTATCAGCAATGTTCCTGCTCACCACTTTAAATGAAATACACATCTGAAAATGGAAACTATAAATGAAGCAAGCAGACAAGAAATGCACAGCACATGAATATCATGTCTAAAATCTCCTTTGCAGACTCAGGTTATACTTTATTTCCCATGCTGCTCTGTTATTCACACCTCTCACACATGCTCAGTCTTATTTCCTGCATCACGGTCTGGGGCCGTCAATTGAGTTATCAGCTGTTCTCATCAGCCGGTCACATCCATCCAATAGCACAGTGACACGCCTTCATTGTCAGCCTATCATCTCTCTCTGCTCCTCTAGTTCTTTCATGCTGCTGTTACGCTCTTCCTCCACCTCCCCATCTACGCCCAGTCTTCAAAGATTAACCAAATTCATCATTCATCAGCTTCACCAGGTTCATCAGCCACCACCACCACCAGTATCTGGACTCCAAGGGGGGATATATATCTTGCTGCTGCTCAGGACTTATGCCCTTCAATCTCCATCTCCCTGAAGAGTCTAAGCACCAAAGACTTTCTGACACCAAACACTTTCCAACATACTAATTATCACATATTTGATGTAATAAATTATTATTTACTTTAAGCACTGTAGTCCCTCCTGATTGAAGTGGAAGAAACACATTCTCTGCCATCCTCTATTTAATCTGATCCTCCTGCATTCTGCATGTTCATTTCATCCATGACTTGAGTTACATTCACATAATAATCATGACTCTAAATGGTAAATACTCAAAAATAAAGCATGCATACTACATTTAATAGTTAATTCAAATCATAGTTATGAATAAGTATAGTTTCAGTCAGATGTATAACATATCACATAATGTATGATAAATTAACTTCACGATAATAAATTTGGATAATATTTCCATGCAGCCAGAAGAAGATGAATATTAAGACACACGGTATAGAAATACAGGGGTGCATTCAATTAGGAGGTACAGAGGAGGGTAAGGAGGACCAGCAGAGGAGTGGTCTTCAGGAGGGTCTTATAGACTCAGACTTGGGGTTTATTCACACCTCGCTCGTTGAAGCTGTTGTTCTGAAAACAGGAGCTTTTCCCCCGGAGACCCGTTCCATTGAAGTGTTTGTGAACACAGCGATCACACACAGATGCAGGAAAAAAACAGCGGCTGAGATTGCAGAGGAAGGGTGCTCCCGGCTCTCTTCTGATTGGACCCTGGAGGAATCGGTTTATGATGTGAAAGCAAAGGAAGCAAACAAATAACACATTTATGACAGCAGACATGTGATCTTAGTCCTACTTCAAAAGCTAAACTACTCATAAATCAATTTACTGATTGTGAAATCTGTCAGAAAGCCATCTTATTATTCATCTGTGTAGACCTTGTTATATTCATGCAAATCATTTGGTAACCATAGCAACACATAAGGACATCAGCCCAGGATTTTCCCTCATTAATAGGTCAAAAGATGTTAACGCTGCTGCACTTGTATCCTACTTTATCAGTTCATACTCATTAAAAGTGTGTGACAGCAAACCCACAGTGATAATTGCCCAGAATCATTATTGTACAAGACACCTGTTTTTTTCAGGCCTCATTATTTATAACATACAATCTAATAATATTAATAATGTTTATTATCATGTGTTTCTTCTTGAGATCTTTGAGACACCAAAGTTATGCCTCATGGGTCCTAATGATGCCCTGATGATGCAGAATGACATCACCTGAATTGTCAAATCAACAAATTACCTTTCTGTTTTTTATAACATTATAATTACTCCTATTGGTTTGTTTTTAAAACATCAGCGTGAGCAGGACCCGGACCAGAACTATGATGTAACAATGTATGATCAATGTATGATGAACCCTCACAGTCCATTGTGTCCTTCCTTTGGAGGATTTATTGCATAGGACAGCAAAGCTGAATATTTTGGGACGTTTTTGCTTTACTTGATATTGGACAGGTGAGAGGTGACAGGAGAAAAGGGTCACTGACTGAATTTGAACTGGAACATTGGGCATTTTTAGCGTTTAATGTGTGACAAGACAGACAAAGATGAGAAGTGGACATGCAGGGGGAAGATATGCGGCAAAGGGCTGCGGTAACATGCGGGAAACTGCAATGCAATCTGGGAGAGATGGTATCACGAGTACAGCACGTTAGGATAATGCCATTCCTTAAGGGAATGTATTGTAAACTTTACTGTAAACAGCAGAGCATCATGGGAAGGTGAAAGAAAAGTGTGAGAACTAAAATTTAAGAATGAAACAGAGGTACTAGTAGATGTTAAGCCTTTCACAACAGATTTCCAATATCATTTTTTTTTCCCATGGTGACCAGGATTGTGGCTCCGTTGAAGCTGCTGAAGAAACAGGTGCTCCTGATTATGGAATCCCACACTATCAATGTGATTGGGGGAAAAAGGGGTATAAGGGGACGACGGCTCTTGGTTGACATGGCAGGGAAGACCATGATCGGAGACCATGCAAGTGAGTGTTGCTGCGAAGCAGCAGCCTCAGACCTGACAGGTGTCCCAGCTGGCTCAGGGCAACGATGACCCCCCAGAGCGTCTGACCACAGCCTCCTGCAGGATCCTCTGATGAGCTGAGGGTGTTGTTGTAGCTGCTAGGCTAAACGCAAGCCTAACCAAACAGTAGCCTGGGCAGTGAGAAAGTTTTGATCTAATAAAAAAATATTTTTCATAAAACCAGCAAAGTTATGAAAACAAACTATAAGAACGAGTAAAATACCTAAAAATAATTCTGATCAAATAGTAAAAAACATGAACGTAAGAATAAAAACATTGAGGAAATTAAGCTGTGGCTGTTACAGAGCTGCCATCTTGGAAATTTAAGGTCAAATATTCCCTTTTGACATCAACAAAAGAGATATTATTTCCAACACACTGTTTGTTTTAATCGACATTTTTTTCCTTCAATGTGTTTGCAAGATGGGGTGTCCCTCGTGTATTGGCCTCATCAAAACTGCATCAGCATAATGTGAAGTGTGAGCAGAGCAATGGTAACTAATAAATAAATATATGAAATGGAGGCCACAATTTATTATATTAGATTTGCTAAAAGGTCTGATTTCCTTCTCTTTAAGGAACCAACCTTAACTGTAACATGTGACAACTTTAGAAAAAAGGTTTGGAACTGAAAGACTCTGATGTCATTAAATGAAAACAAACAGTTACAGTAGTGATGCTCTTCTATTTCATGCTGTTTTACTCCCTATAATTTTTATTTAAAAAAAAACAAAACACTGCATCAGGCATTACTATGGGAGGTAAATAAGACCAGCCTTACAATGAAATGGGATGTTTTATGGAGGAGGTGTGAACAGACTAGCTTTCCTCTCATAATACTCACATTTGAAGTGATATATCACTGATATACGGGGTCAGGATATTTATCCCGTACCAACAGTTTAGAACTGATGACGCCTCTCGGAAGTTGCTTCCGAATCAACCTTCAAGGATTACCATGACCTGGATGACTGAGAAACTACACAAACACTTGAAGTGATATATTTTCAAAATGACTGATGTCAGCATTTACCTGATTATGAGGCAGACTGCCAGCAGCAGCCATATTTAGTTTGTGATTTGTGTTGTTCAATTCGGATGTCTCTGACTATCAGAATTTTAAGAATTTAACAATTAAAAATGCATAACAACACAGATGACACATGTCGTTTGCATTTTGACAACCTTTCATTAATGAGTTATTGATCCACGAAGTTCGAATCTGAGAATATCATTCCAACATCACCACAGTGATTTACTGCCAATGTTAACCATTTAGTAATGGCTTGTGATTTATTTGAAAATACATTTTAAATGTTTCTGATGAGTTCACATTAGTGTCTCACCTCAAAGATCTTTAATTTAAGATCCTGTCTGAACAGAAATAACAATTCTAAGCATTATTTTAAATCCTGTCCCCTTTCCTTGTTCAGTCCCCGAAATTAAACAGAATGGTCTCAATGGCAAAACAACAGGCTAAGAATAAGCTGAACTTCATTCATTTCCAGATGCTCGCAGTATTTCTTGCAGCTGCAGGATAAACTGGAGAAGATTCTCCATGAGGTAAGTGTCTTTTATTTTTAAGCCACACAAATCATCCGGAAACCCAAAAGAACCATGTTATGTTTTAGTTTAGAAAAGGACCCAAATGCAGACAAAGAGGCAGGGAAGTGCAGTCCAGTGGTTTAATCTCAAGAAAATCCAAACACAAATCCAAAATACAAAGAACAAAAGCAAGGACAAAACTTACACAGGGCAAAACAGGACAGCAGGACAAGGAAGGGCAAAATAGGACATGGTACGGTAACAGAGTCAAATAGGGAATAACGGACAAACTGACACAGAGGTTAGAACCAAACAGACTAAAATACACAGAGTAACAAGACAATGACACACAGGTGGAACAGGGAGGAGGAGAGAATCAGGTGGAAACGATAAGACAATCACAAAGGAGAGAAAATGAAGAGAAAGGAAACCTTAAAGGGGAAAACATGAGGATAAACTAACATAGACACAGCAAACAAACAGGGAAAAGGAGCAAACTGGAACTAAAAACACAGAAGACTAAACAGAGACAGAGGAGCCAAAAGGGTAAAACAGATCAGAAGAAAACAGGAAAATGCAAAGCAAAAGCACATGGCAGGGAAAATACTTTCAAAATAAAACAGGAAATGGCATCCTAAATACTGAACCATGACACCATCATTCTGTCACATCACTGAGTCCAAACTTTAGACTGATGCTGTTTGTCCAGGCCCAAACAGGATTTTGAGAAATCAAGAGGAATCAGCATTAACTCTGCTTTTGTACAAGGGCCCTGTGATGTCAAAGGGCCCGAGACGCTTCAGTGGAAAAGTAAATGTATGCATACTATTCACTGTGTTTCCTTTTGTCACCTGTACACGTTTATTATCCCTGCCACCAATTGTATTGGTATGTGTGTGTGTGTGTGTGTGTGTGTGTGTCTGTGTGTGTGTGTGTGTGTTTGTGTGTGTCTGTGTGTGTGTGTGTGTGTCTGTGTGTGTGTGTGTGTGTGTGTGTGTGTGTGTGTGTCTGTGTGTGTGTGTGTGTGTGTGTGTGTGTGTGTGTGTGTGTCTGTGTGTGTGTGTGTGTGTGTGTGTGTGTCTGTGTGTGTGTGTGTGTGTGTGTGTGTGCATCACACTTCAAACTGAACAAGCTCTCTTGTGCTGAAGATAGAAGAATGAAGTCTTGTGAAGAGATTTATTGTCTACTGTTGAATGGAAATGAAATTCCATGAATGAAACAATAGCTTTTGTTGTATAGTGTTCATATGAAAAGTTTTTTTTCTTCTTTTTTTCATATTTATAGATAGAAGATCGAATAATGAAAAGAGTTTATTATGCACTATTGTAAATTATGAAAACCATGTCTTTTTTATTTTCACACTAATAAATCTTTATTTTGTCTATTTTGGTTTCTTAAAAGCTTGGTTAACCCTCTAAGCTTTAAATAAATGAGTCATGCTTGACTTAAACTGCCATAAGAACCACAGGAAGGCAATGTAAGTTAGTAACACACCTTCATGTGGCTTTTGATTGATCGGTGCAGTATTCTTATAAATGCAGCCCACACATGTCACTCTCACATATTCTTCTTACATATTAACATGCACTCAATATACGTACATTTACTTTATTGATTGGAATCTGCAACACCTATTCTGTGCTTGTATGTCACAGAGAGAGAGAGAGAGAGAGAGAGAGAGAGAGAGAGATGAAGACTGCTTCACTAGACGGATTGTTTTGAACTTAAAATGCATTTTTCTATTGAATAATATTATTCAATTTATTGACAATGTGTTACATATTATCAATAGCATGAATAATTCCCATAATTCCCACTCTCTTTGAGATTGTCAATATCAGCGAAATACATTTTGCAATCAGAGATTCCTGTTGGATGCAGGGAATGATGCTGAGTGTGAATCGATTCCCTTCATTTGTTGTACAAATTTGTTATATTTGTAAGTGGATGTCAGTGAAATCTTGTTTGACTTCTCAATTAACATCTTAAGTGTATGTTGTGTATACATGATGTCTGTTGTAACCTGTGCTGCAGATGGTTGCTAGGCAATAGTGAAATATAGTAACTTTGATTACACATTGTCACCCAGCATCAGGTTACTGTCACAATATATAAGAAAAAAACACATCTCTCTGTCATGCTGTGGAATTGAGTGGCTGTAGATGGACAAAGAGCTTCCAGCAAAACAAAGCATACTATAGTTCATAAATGGATTAGTGCAGAAGTGCTTTATGGAGTTCGTTTATGAATTTATGAATATGAGTATGATGACACACAATTTGTTTGTTTGTAGTTTGGTTTGTTTATTGTTTGTTAGTGTGATTACACAAAAACTACTCTACTAATTTCCATGACACTTAGTAGAACGATGAGGCATGGCCCGGGAAAGGCCCCATTACGTTTTGGTGCAAATATGGATAAAGGGGAGGATCCAGGAATGTTTTCAATATTTGTCCTAATTACACAAAATGTTCAGAACTGATACCCATGAGACGTTGTGGAGTCATGGGGCATAAGTCAGGAAATAAACTATGACGTTTCTGTGCAGATCTGCATGGAGGGGTGGATAGAGGAATTTATTCTGTATGTGTACTTAGCATCGCTGAGGACATTGTCTCTGATTTCTTAGGAATCAATCCATAAATCATAATGTCAGATATATCATGTTGATATCTATGAGTGGTGATCTGCTGGGTCAAAATATCTATTTGCAGGTGATGGTGTGATCTTAATTCAGCCACTGTAAGGTAGAGTTTTTCAGACTTGTCGTTGTCGTGCAGTGACTCCATTAAAACATTTAATCATAGAGGCCATAAAGGGATATTCTACCACAACATGATGCAGAAATACGAAGAAGTACAGGAAGTCATCAAATTACACTCTTATTATTGTGTCCTGTGCAGACTTGACATGATGACCCAGTGAAAACATCACAGGATGTGTAACAGAAGTCCATGGGATCTCAGCCCACCAGTCAGGACATTAGGACTCAGCCTAATTTGTCTGTAAGAGATGTAGAGGAACATGACCAAGTGGTGTTGGTATCAGATGACCTGTAATAAGAGCCCATTGTGGTACGTTTGTGTTGTGTTATGTCAAATTAAACTAATAGTCAGAGCAAGACAATTTTATTATTTAATAAAATACACCTGTGATAAAAAAAATTAAACCATGATATTTGGCCTTTCTTGTAATGGAGGAGATGGAAATCCTCTGATCTTATTCCAGCATGCTTTTGACTCTCTGACCATACAAACCAAATAATTTCCCAGTTAGCTCTCCTCGCCATATAAAGAGCTTTTCAATGTTTGTGACCTCCCACCAGCAACACACACAACATTTGACTCTTGTTCCAGCTACCTCACATTTCTTTGCACAATGAAGCATTGCTTTGTGTGCCTGAACTTAAACTGTTATACGTATTAGGCTTTTTTTTACCTCCGCCAAGGAGGTTATGTGATCAATCCGCTTTGTTTGTCTGTTTGTTTGCAGGATTACGCAAAAACTAATGGACAGATTTACGCAAAATTCTCACCAAAGATGGACCCCAGCATATCCTAGAGGTGATTAAATTTTGGTGATGATTCAGTGAGAGCTGGGACTGGTACTGCTGGAATAAGGGTTTATTAAAGTGTTTTTTCCCAGCTGAAAATGCCAGGTGTTCTTATGAAAATGCCCAGCTGGGAGCACTTGAGAGCGCTTTGCAGGCGCAGCGTTTGGCTGCTATGATGTGGAATATCAGAATTAAGTACCAAATTTTGGAGAGATTTTGTTTTATCAACAAATACTGAGTGTCAAAATAGCAGCACAAGGAAGAGGACTTCCTCTGGTCCTGGCTCTGGATGAAGGGAAGGCTGGAGGAAGTAGGGAGAGAGGACGGACCTTGCAGGTCTATGTGGGTCCCGCTCCTCCTCTGCTGTGATTGGACGGCTGGGTAAAACTGGACAGTGATGAGCGCAGCATTTCTCCTAAACTTGAACATTTTTCAACTCTCGGCGACCACAGAAAAATGCCAAACGTGCAGCGCTCAGTGCAGAAAAGACGCTCAGCAAATTATTTAAAAAAACACGCTGGCCTCAGTAAAAAATGCTTTGGTGGACACAGACCCTAACAGTTATGTCAAGGATTGTTGGGCCTTGGCAGAGGTTTGCGCCAAGCTGAGCGCTCTTGTTATTCATGTGATGGTTCCAGTATTTTGTTCACTTCCTTCAGTTTTGTTCAATCCAGCGAGGACTCACATAGAGGAGGACCTTTCCTCCATTGCGAGGCGAGGACTGTGGAAATGATGCTGCAGGTCAGCATCAGGCACGTGTCCTTAATCGTTTTGTTCATTCAATAAATTAGGCCTTTTATAAAATGGCCACAGACAGGTCATTTTGCAGAGAAAATAGGCTGATCGGGGTCTGAGCCTGGCTGCACACTGGGATGCATTATGGAACCCTGCAGGTTTAGGTTTCTCAGCTGTCTGCTCTGTAGCATATTTTCAGAACAGAGGGACAATTCTTTTCTGCACAAGAGGATGCAATTTTAAAAATTCCAACCAAACACACCTTCAGCTACTTAAAAATGTAGATGAGGGAAAAGAGCATCTTTGCCATTCTATATTTTCTCCACTCCTTATTGCTTTTCCTTTTCCCTATCATTCACATCTCTTCAATCCCTCGCTCCCCTCTCGCCTCCTTGTCTCTGCCACTTATCTCCCGTTAGCGTTACAGTTCTCTCTTGTTTTTCATTTCTCTTGCTCTCTCTTTCTTTACTCCTCTCTCTAAGGAACCAGATGTGTTCCTTGTATGATTAATTCAGATGCAGAGATTGAGGCAGAGCGAGTCTGCTGCAGGCAAAATGCTCTCTGCTTGAGTTCAAATGGTTGAGTGTGCTCCCTACCCTCATTCCTGATGCAAATGAGAATTTCTCCGATGTATATATCATGCTTTTACTTTAACACAAGAAATTGCGTCATCAGTGTAGAAATGACATATTTAATTCTCCACTTTCCCTCTCTCTTGCTTTAAAAAGGGGAAGCATATACTGACCAAGCAGCCTTTCAGTATTGCACTCAGTCCACTTTACATATTTCTATAATGGAAACATCCTGCTGCTGTGATGGATCTTGAGTTTGAACATTTTACAAGTAATGCAAGTCATTTGAAATGTCAAAGATCTCTCAGGATGTAAAAAATCTCCTGTAAGAGACCCAAGGTGAATCGACAGGCTTTATGTCATCGTCATAATCGTACAGTTTGTCCATACTCATTGAGGATTTGAATGGCACATACAATAGAAAAAGGGAAATCACCATAAATACAATGTCTTTGCTTTAAAAACCGCCATGGAGCTTTTAAGGCTATAGAGTCGTTGAGTCTTTAACTTTCAACGAGCGTTTGTCTTTGAATGAATGAATGGAGGTTTAAAGAGCTTCTGCTGAAGCACAATTAAACTGGACACCTTCAACAAATGTGGTTATGTCTCTGTAAGCTGAGGTTCAGAGAGGACTCTGCTCTAACAGAGGCTTACCACTTGATTCCGAACAACATTCAAGCAATTTATAGGGAAACACAGAAAAAAAAAAGAATCCCAGAGGTAAAAGAAGGATGAGAAGATATCACATGTAAGATTTTCAGCTCATGATAACGTAAGATTTGCATCCTGTTTTTCTTTTTTAAATATTAAAGAAATATTAAAGAAACATGAGCCATGCTGTTTCACTGGCTGACAGGTTTCCTCACCATGAACACACACACTGTAGTTTAGTTTGACTCAATCCTGCAAACACCAGCCTGTCGCTCTAAATACTCATTAAAACAGTGCTTCAAAAGAGCCTGGTTTAAAGTCAGTGGCACAAGTTTGTTTAGAATGTGTCCAACTCACTTTTGCTAATTACACGGCACATAATCTACGTACATATCTATCTAAAATACAGCACAGAAGGGTTGTAGTTAGTCTTTTAATTAGTAATGTTTGTTTTAAGTGCTGCTGTCTCCCTACCCTCTGTCCAATGGATGTGAGCTAATGCACTGATATTTCACGAAGGAGGAGGAGGACTGCTGCACATCCTGTGTGTGTAATCTAATGATGCATGCGGACCGTAGTCTGCAGATATATAAATGATCCTCCTGATCAATAGCGGATGAGATGCGGTGGTGAAATAATACATTATTAATGAGGAAACTTGACCACCAAGGCTTTGGTCAGAGATTCAAGTGCGCTGTACATGTAGTCTCTAGCCTGCAGCTGTAGAAGCTACGTGCAGATGGCTGGTAAACTCCCTTCTTATGATGTACTCGATGGATCGGCCTGGATTCTAATGTTTAATGTGTGCTTGTGGGCAAAATAACAACGTACAATGGTCCACAATCCCATTAAGACATACAAGCAACCAGTGTTTTCCCATGAAAATTGTGACATATTTTTGACACATTTTCTTGGAAACTGTATATTGGCCTATTATATATTATACATTATATAACATAAAAGTATAAAGTAATAAAAGTATTCTGGTATGAGGCTGTTTATCAGGTGTTGGGCTATAGGACCCTTAGCTCCAGTGAGGAGACATCTTAATGCTTCTGCATGCCAAGACGTTTTGGACAATTCTATGCTTCCAATTCTGTGCGACCAATTGGGGGAAGGTCTTTTTCTGTTGCAGCATGACTGTGTCCCAGTGCACAAAGCAAAGGTCCAGAAAGACATGGTTTGGTGAGTTTCAAACATCTTTGGGACGAACTGGAACAGAGATTACGAGCCAGGCCTTCTGGCCCAACATCAGTGTCTGACCTCACAAATGCTCCTCTGGATGATGGTCACAAATTCCCACAGACACTCCAAAATCTAGTATAAAGCCTCTCCAGAGGAATGGAAGCTGTTATATCTGCAAAGAGGGACCAGCTCCATGTTAATGCCTACGAATGTAGAATGGGATGTCATAAAAGTTCCTGTCGGTCTAAGGGCCAGATGTCCTAATACATTTGTACAAATTGTGTGTGTGTGTGTGTGTGTATATAAACATAAAGAAGAAGGAAGCTAGATTTCATCATCATGGAGTAAATTAAATCCACACCAGCAGTGCTAAAAAGAAAAATAAGCTACATAACCTTGGTTTCAACTAATTACCATATTAGAGTCAACTGGAATTTGCACAAGCTACCTGCACATCACATGTTGTTATCAGATTGTGGATTAATTTACTATTCTGTTTATTTCAATATAAATGTTAATGAGGTACATGGGCAGACAAATGAAGCCAAATCAATGGCTTTAACAAGCCAGCTCTTCTTGTAAGTGAAAGATGTTTCTCTTGGACGTATCGGTGTGTCTCTGACCTTCTTGTCTTGTTCTCAGACATGTTCAGTAAAGGCGTGACTCATGTAACAACTGAAAAAGCTTGACAATCATGCAGTGTTGTATTGAAGCCCAGATCTGTGTTATCAGAGGGACACAGCAGTCCCTCTCTATTAGGGCAGCAAAGAAAACTAAACAGTGGAACTTGCATGAGGACACAAAGTGCAAAAAAAAACAGATTCAGCCTGCTGGTGTAAATCTGGGTACGGTTCCTGTTGTCCAATTATCTGACTCAAGTTTCTAGCTTCTGTTATCAGATGAGGCCGACCCTATTTTAAGCTTCAGAGCCCCCATGTCTCATCCCACAGGCTGTTAGAGCACATATGGCACTACAGAAACACTGATGGGGGCAAGATTATCAATTCATTGCTTTGTTGCCGGGGCCGCCCTTCAGAGGACATTGGCTTCCCCCCCCCTCTGTTCAGGTGTAGGTTCAAAAGAGACAATCAGTGATGGAATACAAGGCAGGTTTGGTTTTAGATTGAAGTTAATGAGCTATCTTAAACTGTCTCCTCCAGGAGTGCATCGCTATATTTGAGCCTGGAATCAGGAAGAGTCAGATGCATTCAGCTAATGGGTGGCTCGACAGGGCGCCTTTAGACCCCCCCCCTTGGCAATCAGCTGAGCCGCTGAGTGACACAGACATAATTGTTAAACAGTTAACAGCAGGTGTGCCTGTGGGTTTATCAACTTGGTGCTTCCCATTATGAAGGAAGCAGGAGGCAGGCTCAATTATAAAATCACTGAACCTCTGGGAAGATTCTCACAATGTGACTCATCCTCTGTGCTCAGATGAGCCAGCACACAAATACCACTGGAGGGAAGAACTGCCAGTCGAGGGGCTAGGATTATTAAAGCCGCATTAGGCACAATGAACTGCACCCTGGCGGCTCCAACATGGCACCCTGACAGCTCTTCCCCACATGTCAGCCAAATATCCATCATATTATCGACAGCAGTCAAAATAGATCAGTTTGAGTGAACTTGTGCAGGATGAAGATGTTTCAGTCTTGTACTGGATGGGTAGCCTGGATGATAAGGAAACATCCCAGTGGTGCTCTGGTGTTTCAGGCTGAAGGCTGAGCTGATAGCAATTAACACGTTCAAATGCAGACACAGATACTCTGTTATGGTCCATATCAAGCTGACATTAGGACAAACCAATTAGCAGATATATCCTACCTCGCTTCAGAGTGGATTTGAAATGCTCTTAACTCAAAAGAGCTGCATTTTGCCAGAATGAATACTGTCCAACCTGTCCTGGTCGTTTATAAAATGCACTCAGTGAACTATGTTTTCATCACTGATGAAGTCCTGTAGAATCACTCGTTGATGTTGATAAAGCAGAGGATGAGCTCTAAGATAAGTACATCTTTATCCTTCTAACAAGTTGTTGTTAGAAGGATAAAGCAACAGAAAAACCATCTAAAAAGCTCCTAAAACTGCTGTACGATGTAAGACAGGCTTGAGAAGGTTGATGGACCAGTAAGCTTGACACTACTGACTCTTATACGTAGCTTGTGTTGTATAGGCCCTCTCATACATGCATCTGTTTGAAATCATCAGATCAGTTTAACATGTTGGTCTCATGTCTGGATGAGTAACCGAGTCACTAAAGTCAAGATGTATATCTTGACCTGTACCTACCTGTGACTTCATTTCCAACACAGCACAAGAACATTTTCACTCACACCAACTGTATGGAAGAATATCCAGCATGACAGCTAATAGGAATGACATTAAGGTCCCGACTTAAAGTACTGGACTGAATGCGTCTGCACTGTTGTATATCAAAAGAGAGAATCAATAGTTGTTTATGGTGAAAAAAAAAAGTCTTAAAACCCAGCAGTGATGCAGCCAGGAAACAACCTTCCTCCCTGCTATGTCTGAATGTAACACATTGATGAAGTCAGCAATATTACATATTCCATGTATGAAATGGATTAACAGTAATACTATAATTTGTTAGCTTATAGCTGGAGTATCCCTAATGGATGCTCCTTGAAAAAAAAGGTGCCGGTACTGATCATGATCATCACGTGTCTTTGGTATTTCTATATTCATACATATCCTGGTCTTATAATTCCACATTAAATGTATTTTTGTTTGCATGTCATTACTTAAAACACACATTTTCACAGTTTCTACATTAATGCATATTTGGTTTGTATATTTGGTGAATAATTATTTCAGTTCATTGATCTGTTTCCCGTGGTTTTTAATCACACAGTGAGTTTTTCAACACCCACCCTGCTGTGAATTGTTTTACTTAAAACTGAATAATGCAATTCATGATTTGTTTAAAATGAGGTTAAAAGGGGTTGAAATAGGAATTTTAAAAACATACTATATGCAATATTCACATGGAATAAGAGAACATTCTGTAGATCATCATCACTCTGTAGATCAAGTAATGGAATACCTTTTGAAACTCATTTATAAAACGATATACAGTATATGTATAAGAAAAGACAGTGGGTAGAGGATGAAGTCAGGGAGGTGTTTTATGTTCACCTAGTTCATATTTCCATTCCCACATTATGTTTTCATTACTCATTTCTTTGCTTATGTTTATCTTCAACATGGTTGTTGAAGATTATCTGTTTATTTTATTTCAAATATGCTTTCAGACATTTTGTTCATTAGCATTTTTTATATTTGCATGACTGAAAAGATCAATTTGGGAAATCGAGTTATATTAAAACACTTTTTTTACCTCTGATACTGTGTTTTTTAAATTGTTTTATTAAAGCTTTGTTGAAAACACTTGCAGGACACTCAAAATCTCTATGTGGCAAATGAAAACACCGAACATGGACAAGGACAGTTTTCTGCAGATGTCAAAGGTTTTTCACATAACTCTACAAAATTGACATGTGCATAGCAGCATGTCAAACATGACAATATTTATGTTAAGTGCCTCAGGATCTGATGTAATCTTGTAAAACTGTCCCTCTGAGGCACCTGTACTTTGATATGAAAGGAAAGGGCAGCTGACAGAAGGTATTGTTGTATTCATACAAGAAAACTCCATCTAGATGCATGTTCATTGTGGCTAAAGAGCCATTCCACTGTTTATCACAGAGACAGCAGCAAGGTACGCTCTCCTCTCACATCACTCCTCAGGAATTCATGACCGCCTCCAAAAGCCTGGACACTAGCGTCGTTCACGAGAAGCGTGTCTCTTATCTGCAAGCGAGATGGTGGTGCCAGGCATAGAGGGGCCCATAATCACACATGATTGTGTCGTTAACTTAAAAACCTGAGACAGATGTTAAAGGAAATGAGGTCGAGAGCAGGTGCATCTCTGGCATAATCAAGTAGGCAGCCTCCTACAGACACAGCACCAGAGGCAGCGTTGTAAAATCCCATCGCCTCTCATCTGGGGCGCTGTACGCTCTATCAAAGGAAAGAATCAGGCACATAGAGAGAGAGAGAGAGGAAAAAAACAAAACAGCTACGGTATGGATAGATGGTCCACAAGGTGAGGTTATTAATTCAGAGCTCTGGTGAAACCAGCTCCCTCAGGATTACCTGCTTTTCAAAAAGCCTCAACCTGAGATCGTCAGATGTTTAAACTGGAGGACTGATGTAAAACCGCTGCGAGGTCAGACCGTCAGAGGGAGGCTTCATCACTATCTGGTTGGATTAAAGATTCAAGTGCAGTCATGCCATTCAGGTTATCAAACAGGCACCTTCTATTATACAGATAGCATCAGGGGCCTGATCATCAGTTTGTCAGCGCTGGAGACGTTTCCCATAGGTATACATGTTTTCCTCTTACAAGATGCTATTCATCTGCAGTGTATCTGATAGAGAGGGAAGAATCCACAGCCACAATCCTGCTGTCTAACCTAAGGTATGCTCCTCTGCCTGGGTATAGTACATTTACATGTTTCTGGGAGAACATCTTCATGTTTCATTGCACACGCCTTCATGGAAACCTGCGTTCTGGCTCCAGTTCTACTAAATACAGAGAGGTGCTGTGTTTTCGAAATGAAGGAATGATTCACCCCCCACCACCCCACCCCCTCATGGCCTCATTGTGTATGTAGTACACATTAAATGCTCACAGTAGTTACAAGATTTCTCTGGGGGGACGGTGAGGAGGATTTGTGCATAAATTCTTCATTAGCTTTTAATAAACCCTCCTATATGATGTTAAACCTGCGGTAACTAATTTCTGGACACTTTGGGACAGCAGAAACAAACTGTGATCGGAACCTTGGGATCAATTTTTAATCAGAATCAATCAATTAATTAATATGGACAACATGTAAACAAGCAGATGCTGATTTAAACAGTTATGGATAATGCTAATGGATACAATGTCAATGTTCACCTTGTTTAACTCTGCTAAAGAGATGATGTTTATGTTTGTCTGTTTGCAGGAGGACACAGAAACCACTGGTCCAATCCTCCTGTAGCTTGGTGGGAGGGTTGGTCATGTGACAGGAAGAGGGCTGAGGACTGGAAGCTTTTTCACTTCCTTTAACACTGCCTGATGTTTTTTTTTTCTTTTTCTTAAATTTATTTTTATTTATTTATTTTATACTTTAAGCATTCTTATCAATTTCACTTTTTTTTATTAACCCGTCTGTTGTTTTTAGGTTTATTCAGGTGATTTAAACGTTTTCCCTCTACACAATGTAGTTAATTTGTCATCAAGTTCCATTACTTATGACATCTGAACACACAAAATACATTTTGAGAATTTTTATTAAATTTTGGGTGTTTCATTGAATAGTGCACAACCTTGGTGTTCCCAGTCAAAAATGACCATGTTATTAGAGAAATTCCCTCTTGGCTTCCATGACAACCCCCACAGGAACCTGTCCCCAATAGAATTTTTCCCCATGGGAACCACACCTGTTGGTGCTTTCTCACAGCTCTGGTATATGAAGCTTTTTTGAGGCCTTCCTCTCAGTTCATTCTGTTCAGCATGATGGTCAAGAGATATGAGCTCAGGTCAATGAGGCCTACAGGACATAAATAGCAAACAGAAGCTCAAAACTTGTAATGTTCACAAGAACTTGAGTTGATAAAAAGATGAAACACACATTAAGTCATAATATGTATTATTATGGATTTATAATCAGCTAGAATGGAACACCAAATTAGTTAACAGGGAACAAACACAACAGGGGGGTTAACATTACCTAATAAAGTTATTAGGTAACCTTGCATTATTATGTTAACCTCATTATGTTAACCTCATTATGTTAACATTATTATGTTAACCTTATTATGTAGACCTCATTATGTTAACATTATTATGTTAACCTCATTATGTTAACCTTATTATGTTAACCTCATTATGTTAACCTCATTATGTTAACCTTATTATGTTAACCTCATTATGTTAACCTCATTATGTTAACCTCATTATGTTAACCTCATTATGTTAACCTTATTATGTTAACCTTATTATGTAGACCTCATTATGTCAACATTATTATGTTAACCTCATTATGTTAACATTATTATGTTAACCTCATTATGTTAACCTCATTATGTTAACCTTATGTTAACATTATTATGTTCACCTCATTATGTTTACATTATTATGTTAACCTTATTAGGTTAACCTTATTATGTTAACATTATTTGGTTCGATTAATTACATTTGGATTAGGGTTCAATTTATTTGGGCCTTGGTGGACGTTTGTCTTCTGATTTCGTCCAGTTTTTTGTCTCCACCAAACTGTGAGAACAACATCTGTCTCTTCAGCTGCTAAATGCTCCACTATGTTCACCACCTCCTCTCTAATGGTGTCTGTGTGCTGTTTGGTGCTGGGCAGCTAGTGTGCAGAGCGTTAATCAGATATTGTTTCCTCTGAAAGAAGCTGCCTGTTGCAGCCGATTGTGTAAGAGTGATGAGATTAAACTGTGACAGTACCGTCACAGCTGGACAGCTGAACAATGGGATGACGGTCATTATAAAGCTTCAGAAAGCCGAGGGGAGCCAGATTCAGGTGATAATTCTCTGTGGGTTCATCACTATATGGCCCCCTTTGCTATTTGATACAATTATCATAGCTGCTTGAATAATACTACCTGTAGCCACAGTGGTGATACGTAGCATATTGAATTTCATACAACCCACTCAACCCACTCTTCTGCACAGATAACAAAAAACAAATACTGGAGGCATTTTCCTGTCTTCACTCACACTACTTTCATCCAGACAATCCATGTGGAAGCAAATGCACCTCATTGATCGTATATCTGAAACCGAACCATGTGGTTTTTGTGCCTAAATTTAACCAAAGTTTTGCCACAAACTTTTAAGTACATGTTAGGAAGGCTTTGTGGCTGGAAGGCTTTGTATGTTGGTCACAGGGCACCTTGTGCATCCAGCTGAAATTAACAAGGGGGTGACAAAGTGTCAGTATGTGACGAGCTGGGATGACTATTCATGCTTTTAAGAAATACATATTCATTTCCACTCTCTGTCTCGATTATTATATGAAAATGTTCTCCTGATGTGCTTAGAGTGCAGCTTTTTATATATTAACTTTAACAGTAAACTTTCAATTAATAATAACAATAAAAAGTACTTATATCACAGGATACTGAAGGAGAAATAAATCAAATATGTTACAGTGAACATTTATTCATTCTGAAAAGGTTGTACTGGTGGAAATTATGTTTATTGTCAATATTTGATGTTGAAATATTTTGCAAATCAAACACATGTAGCCTATAAATGTACAGTATATGAAATGACACGGAAGACATCTGAAATACATGACAGGAAAATCAATTTATTTACCTTTCATCAAACCAGGAGACAAAAAAACATTTAACTCCAAGCAAAATAAATACATAAACAAAAAATAAAAACAAAAGTAAACCTACAGTAGCTGTGATGTAGGCAGTTACCTGAAGTACAACACACAGGGAAGAGATGCCGTTTACATTTGTTCAGTTGATCAGTGACAAAAAAAGACAATTCATCAGGTGCTGCATAAAAAATAAAAAATATTATATATATATATATACATATTTATATTTTAGAGAAGTTTTGTTCCCCTTGTTGTGAACTCAAAAGAGTTGTTTGGGGGGTTCCATGGGGGTATGTCATGAATAAAAATCACAAACCAGCAAAATGACACAGATTCCAGTGTCTTACAGTAGCTGAAATGAAAGATCTCATAATCCTGAGTGACTGCTTGTGTCTTTTCTTTGTAGCCTTATTCCTGCATGTCTGGTACATTGAAGAACTAAACCCAGCTGGTGATGGGACACCTGAGCAGAAACCCCGGAGCCACGCTAGAACAAAGATGAAGCAAACATCCTTTGGCAGAGGTGGTGATGCGAGTGTTTCTCTCTGAGCCATTAAATGTCAGATGTCAGATAGACCTTTTTTCCAGTTTGTGTTATTTTCTTTTTTTTATTCATGGTCCTGTGAAACTTTATTACTAACAGGCCAAGTACTGTTGAAATTCAAAAGCCTCATTTAGCCAAATGCAATTTCTCTCAAAATGTTATTGTCCTGCCGGTTTTACTAAGGATGCTCCAAAGACTTTTGCTGACTTGGATTAAGAAAAGCAGTGGCGATTGCCTGGGACATGAACTTGACTCTGTTGCATTCTCAGGGGTCTTCAACTACAATAAAAAAAATAAATAAATAAAAAAAGAACTCCAGTCAACCCTCCATTGATGAGGTCTGAGTCTGAGGTCTCAGGCCTCTAATCCATTATAATAAAAGGAGGCAGACCCATATTTTTTGTCCACTTCCTTTAACATGGGAGGTAGGCTGTTGTTTTAAGATTTTCTCTATTTACCCAAAAACTACAGATTTTCACAAAACGTTGCTGAGGGGTGGAGCTAAAGCTAAACACATGTTTGATTGTTCCACCTTGGCAGAGGGATTGGCTGTCGTGAGTGCCAAAATAGTTTGCATCACTGATTAAACTTCTCATTATCTTCTATTGATTCTTAGTTAAGTCTATTGTTACAGCACAGGTAGTACAAGTAAAGTTTTGTTTGTTTGTTTGGTTGTTGCATACCTATTTGCCATGGTTACAAACACAACAGAGGATGTAAGCTTAAAGAGAAACACCACTCCTTACCTGCTGGTACCTGCTGGGGCTGGAGCTCAAAGCTCATATATAAAACAAACAGACAGAAACTGAACCAGAATACTTACAGGATGAGGGTATTCATCCATTGTTCATCACAAAATGTTGCATTTGTTGTGACATGACTCTCTCTCCTACTGTCATGGTCACTGTTCTTGCCATCTGCCCTCGGCCAGGTCCTTATGAGACGTCTAACCAGATGACAAATGGTGACTCTGACACGGCAAAATGTCAGAACAAATGTCTATCTGCAGTTTTATACAGCACAAGGTGGTGTCTTTAATGTTGTTGTTTTTTGTCCAACCAACCTTCTACAACCAAAATATGACTCTCTCTCTCTCTCTCTCTCTCTCTCTATATATATATATATATATATATACATATATATATATACATATATATATATGTATATATATATGTACAGTGGGACAGTGTATTTTCACCTCATATGACTGGAAGCTCTATACCTTTCACAGTAATACTCCCAATAGCTCTTGTGTTCATGTCCTCTTGCTGTGGTTACTTAAATGAATTCATCTCTGTTAATTCTGCTCCCTCTGGCCAACAGATCTCATACTAAACTGATTGGGGAACATCTGTTGTAATTTTTGCTCCAGGGTTTTCCCTCTCATACAAAGGAATGTATTTTAAAGCAACCAAAGCTTTGGAATATGGAGAACGATGATCCGTCCCTGAACTATTTAGAATAAAAATGCAAATGAATAAAACTTATTGGTGAATGTGAAAAGTTTGCTAGATTTATGAATACTATACTTTATCTTTGTGGTATTCCAATGTGAACATACATGAAGGGTTTTTCTTCCATTCTCCGTTAAGGAAGGCCTCCTCTTCTCCTTATATAAGAGTGGGTGTTGGGTCTGTCTTCTTGACCATAGATGGGCCTTTGTGTTCATCAGTCAGTCTGTGCCGTGGTTAAACACGTCCATGAAGCTGGAATAGCAGCTTATTTCTTCCTCTAACAAAAGGCTTTTATTGGTCTAGCGTGTTTCATGGCCAAGGCAGGAGTACGTGGTTTTCATTAAGTCTATCTATTTGTTCCGTCCAACAATAACTGAATCAATTTTATATCTGGACTGATAACCCTCAGGAGGAAGCCATGAATGAGGGCTGATCAGATCAGGGTGTTTAAAATAGAAAAGAAAAATTACATTTTCACTTAAAGTGCTGATATTGTCTGTTAATAAGAATATGTGCACATTTACAATGAAAAATAAAATGATTAGTGAAACAATGTTTAAATCATCCCATGACATCTCTGTAGTGAAAACGATTTAAATACGTCTCTTTAACCAACTATGATTCCATAATGACTGATGAATAATTCAGTTTGATATCTTAAACAATAAATGATAAGTTTAATGATTTCATGTATGATTTTTATCAATTAGATGCATCAATATTTGTAACAATATACATTGTTAAAAATATAGAATATAGTTGCATTAAAAAGTGTCTCACTCCAGTGTAAGAATGGTGCACTGTTGCCATGGCTGCACCACATGTGCTATATATATATATATGTACAGTATACAGTATGTACAGTACAGTATACAGTATGCAGTCCTCTAAATATAATATGTAGAGAAAAGTATTTGTTGCTTGTTTGATATTTTGTTCATCAGTCATTTTTTTGGAGTTTTATGTTGTCTTAATTCCTGTCTTATTATTATGTTTTATTATTCCTTGTTTAGTCAGTCCTCTCCTCCTGTGTCACTTTTTACTTTACACTTCCTGGTTTTGCTTTTTCCTGCCCTTATGGATGCATCAGTTACTTTCACCTGTCCCATAATCAGCTTTCTGATTCTTCCATCACTGTGCTCTTTCTTCCTTCATCTTCATTCCTTGTGTCAAGCCATCCTTCCAGCCTTCCCAGTGTGTTCCCCTGTCTTTGCCTGTTTTTGGACTACCTCTACAACCCACAAGCCTTGAGTTTGCCACATTTTTGTGTTTAGTAAATGATCAAACTGTACCTGCTTAGCCTGTGTTTTTCACATTTTCATCAAATAAGCATTACATACAATTACATGTTAAAGACCATCACAAGTCAAACACCACCAGGGTCACAGAAGAGGCCGTCTCAAACATGACTGTAGGTATAGAGGCACAGCTGGTCAAGAATTTTACTGAACAGCAGAGATTGCATTTCAAAATAATGGCATCAGGAGTACACAATGGACCCTTCTGGGCAAAAGAATGAGGTCACCTCTTTTGATCATATTTGTGCAGTTACTCTTTTGCATAAAGACCTTAGTCAGGTAAGAGATCAATGAGTCAGACAGGAAAGACTAGCATGTGTAGGTAAAAACCCCTCTGCTCCTGCAGGAGACATTTATAGAGATCACCTAGCCTGATAGCTTGTTTGCTACTGAGCTCACATGCTGAATTTCATTTTGTATGGAGCATTTACCTTTGCACATTTTTAAGATTCATTCAGACTGACAGGATACAATGTTTTGTTTGTATTGTTTTATAGTTTATTCCATTTTATGTTCTGTTTTTTGGGGGTTTGTGATGTCTGAAACTGTCTAATGGATGCCCTGTATTCTTAATCTGCAAACCAAATCTACCTGCGGGTACAAATAAAGTAACCTGAACCTGAACCTGATGGAGCTCCTGTCACTGGTGACTATCTAAATGAAGGCCTTATGCTGACTCTGAGACTGAGACTCACTCAGACTGTGGATTTGACATCGGTGCATGAATCTAAAAAAATTAAATGTGGTATGAAGTACTAACAGACAGCAATGCACAACAACTATTGCAGAAAGTTAAGACTGACCTGGAGGACCCTTCTCCATTATCCATGTCTGCTCTCGCCATGCCTTGTTAGCCAAACTCATAACGGGTGTCTTGGGACATTGGCTCTGGGTGTCACAGCGTCACACCTCAGAGGAGCACTAACGATTCCTCTGATCCAATTTTACGAGCTTCCTCAGCGACAGTGCATGATCAGTGACAATATGTAAGAGTGGAGGACCACAGGACTTTTATTCAACAGAGGGTAAAGGGACATGAAGAAGAGGGTGATGGGGACAAAAGAGAGAGGAAGGAAGATGGAGTGAATGAGGGAGCACAGCAGGGGGAGGAAAATGGAATTTTGAACAGGGGGAAGGGGAGTGATGTGTAGACAGAAAAGGACTTTTATTCAATAGAGGGCATTACAAGTCAAAGAGCAGGAAAAAGGGTCAAGTGTAAGGATGTCCAATGAAAACACATCATAAATCCACTTTATATGCAACAGAAAAGATAAAAAGAAGTAGGTGGGTTTATTAAATCAAAATAAAATGATGTTATCTACCGATACAGCCAAAAAAGATGGTCATGGTCACAGGTGACGAAATGAAGGAGGAAGTTAGAATGACGTGAACTAGGCTACTATTGGTCTGTCATCCAGCGATATGTTCTGCTATTATATGCACCAAGCTGTACAAAAGTAAAGTACTGCAGTGTAAAATCAAATAACAATTACAGCTGAACATTTTTGTGCGTAAATAATACATACTGTATGAGCAATACTGTATACTATCTACTGTGTGTTTCTTGTTTACACAGTGATATACAATGCAATGCTGGTAAAAAAATACTTTGAAAATACTTCAGTGTTCAACTAACTTCTCAGTCTGACTCTGTTTAGCACCAGTCTGTCTCTGACTCCAGATGGAGTCACGGATGTAATCGGCAGCATTGAAGGCATTTAATGCGTCACCTGGTCCTTCTTCAGCACAGAACAGCTCTGCCTCCCTCACCACGTCCTGCAGCATGTTCAGGGTCTTTATGTTAGAGTCCTTGTTGTGGCTCATGTAGGTCAGAAGTTTTCAAAATTTTCACCCACCGACCCCCAAAATAATGGTGCCAGAGACTCGTGACCCCCACTATCTCCAGAGGTGGTTGAAGCATACAAACATTAAGCACACATGAACTGATAGGCTTATCCAAAAACACAACACATATTTCTATTTGAATGGCTTTATTGTAAATGTAACCTCTATTTTTCTTTTGTAAGAATTATGGCTAAAATAGACTATTTCTAAATTTTTTAAATTTTTTTTTCATTTCTGGAAATCATCTCCTGACCCCACCTTTGGTGTCTCGCGGCCCCCACTTTATCATCCCGTGTCTGATAACTGGCAATGACGAAACTTCAATGTTCTTAAAACATCGTGGATGGGCCAACTGACCAATGACCGCTGGCTTCTCCTTTCTCCTGCCATGTTTGAACACATCATGATGGTCAGATGATCTTTTACCTACTTTCCCCGCAGCATTGTTTTCCTTTCACAATGTCTTTGTTTACGTCGTTCGGAAAGAGAGTCCAGACTTGTCTGTGTTGTGGATATCCTCTGGAAAGTACCTGGCCATGATTTCGGGGATTTTTTTCATCCAGTCCACGACCACGGTGTTGTTAACCTCGGTACTCTGTCCCACCATTCTGTTAGCACCAATGTTATGGTGTTTCTTGCAGCTCTCCAGCCAGCCGCTGGAGTTCTCGGTGAACTTCGAGACATGTTTCTGTAACATTGGTCCGGTGCTCGGCACAAGTAGGGGTGTTGTGTTGAAGAAAAACTCCTGGTTTCCCGTCAGTTGGGCGTTTCTCTTCTTGCTGCTTGGACTGTTGTTTTCATAGTTATCCACTTTGTACCACTTGCTATACACTGTTTACGTTTAGTGCTGAACAAGAAAACTACCTGTGCATGGTCATTATAGCCAGTGATTGGTCTCCAAACGTGCTGGTAGCGGTTGGACGAGTGGGCGTCTTATACAGGAAACTTAATGCATATGTTATTGGGGAGTAAAACGGGACTGTGAAAATTTGACATTGTGAGCAGGGGGTGACCTTATAGAGGTGGTTGCTAGACCAGGTTTGACTTTCCTTCGATAGCTATTTTAAGAAGCTGGTTGTTGGTGCAAATAAACTTCTCGATCCATCCAGCATTGACAATAAAATGTGGAAGCGCTTCACTCACCCTGCAGCACTATATCAACCCTGGATTTAATCTTCCAGCACATTCCACTTCTTTTTGTGAGAATTGCTTTTTTCCCCCCCCTTTGTCACAGAAACCTGACTTCTCCGTTATTTCTTTGTCAGAGACACGGACCCATCCAGTCGCATGCCGCTCAAGAACACGATTGTCTTATGGTGTGTATAATTTGACGGACTGACGATTGCTGGAGCAAATTCAACGAGAGCTGAAGCTCCCATTTGCATTGTCCCATTTTCTCAGTCTGGCCTGATGTCCAATGATGCTTCATCTTTCTTGATAGAGATCAGAGTTCATGGTTCCTTGCAGAGGAGCAGCTTGGATTTCAGGG
The DNA here is from genome assembly GCA_037577475.1 of Chaunax sp. Z400. NCBI lineage: Eukaryota > Metazoa > Chordata > Actinopteri > Lophiiformes > Chaunacidae > Chaunax > Chaunax sp. Z400. The sequence continues at coordinate 33,781,548 of CM075189.1, read as the reverse complement.
CTTTTTTTGTGCACCGGAGTGTTTTTGACAGACTTTGTGAGCACTGAGAGATGGAAGGCCAGCTGTTCTCCAGTCTACAGCTTACAGCATTAGTACAACCTCCTGCTGGTATGCAACTGAACCACAACACCACCTGGATATGCATGACAGTCACATATTGCAATCAGTAGCAGAGAGATGGCAAAGTTGAAGGAGAAGAAAAACATGTGTTTTTCTTATTCCTCCCTGTGTTCTTAAAGCTTTTACAAATATTTTGAGTAGAAATAGTGAGTCATCGTTATATCATTGATACAAGGTGAAGTGAAACATGTGGACACTATGTGGAACCTGAGACTGGTAAAGTCCAATCTGAAAATGCTCTATAAACCCAGGGATGATGTATCATGCAGCACACTGTTTCACGGTAAATATAGCAGCTCAGGTTGTGGCCCCTTGTTTCATCCATCAGCAGCGTGTCATTACATGTAAACTGAGAAATTAATTTCCTCCTCTGGAAGTTGCTCATCCTGTTAGACTGATGACCTTTCTTTTCCTGAAAGTGATGGATTCAGCAGAGGATGGGAGCAGGTTTCATATTGAGTCAGTATCTTGTATCCGTTAGCTTCGTTCATCTCCGCGTCTTATTCTCTTACAGAACATTCGATCGTCACCAACCCTGAAAACCAAGTCGGTGTTGTTGTTGTTGTTGTTTTCCCTTTTTTATTTTTAGAAAATTAAGAGAAGTTTGTTTTGCTGTATGTGTTTTATGTCTGTATGTCTTCTTTCAACAACACTCTGTAATTGTTTGTGAACTGATTGATTGATTGATTGTGTTTGTGATCTTGATTGATACATGACTTCAGTTGCTCAGCAATAAGGGGCCTCCATTGTTTTATTTAATGCGGAACACATTTTCAATATGAGACCGGTCTGGACTGCAGGCAGACCAGTCTACCCACACTCCTTTGCTGGTGTAGGCAGGGACATCTGTGAAAAAGATGTATGGGTGGCAGCATGTGTTCCTCTAGAACCTGTTGCTTCACTTCAAGGTTCAAGGTTTTCATTAGTCACATAGTCATACAATGTAGAACCTGCGGTGAACTGCTTCATCTGGTTTTGTCCTGTCTCTGTCCTGGTCTTGTGGCTACAGAGGCGCTCCTCTGACCTCAGTAGCCTGCACAGTTTGTATCCAGGGTTGCTCGGGGGTCTTTCTGGATGCAGAGAGCCCTGATTCTGCACCTCCAGGTGTAGATGTCCTGCAGGGCCAGAAGTGAAGCCCCGATGGTTTGCTCGGCTATAAGCGTACCACGCGCTGCAGGGCTTTTTGGTCCTGTGCAGTAGTTCCCATACAAGGCCAGTTAATCCTTTTGCTGGGCACTAACACACCTCCGTACCATCACAAACTCTGGTTTTGACCTTTGTGCTGGTAACAGTCTGGATGAACCCCTTTCCTTTCTAGCCTGGGGGACATGATTGTTCCGTGATTTCCAGATATGTGGAAAGGGTTTCTGAATGATACATGATTTTTCACATGGCACATTTGTCTCACCTCAAACTGCAATCACAATGTTTTCAGAATGAGGGTTGTATAGTAGCAGTGTGTAGTAGTAGGCGGACTGAGAGGCAGAGGCAGAGCTGCCTTACTTTGTGCCACATTGAGCCCTGATAGAACTCTTGTACTCCTTTCAACCACACATGCTATGTGCACCCACAGGTGAAAAGAAACAGCCTGCTGATTCATGCCTCAGGATACTGGCAGGATCTGTGTATTATTATTTTTTTTTACAACACCGAATGAAAACGGCTGCTGGATTTGCTGTTATTGCTGTACAGGACTTATTGTCCCTCATCATTTTAACTCCCGTAGAAGCAGTGAACCCACCACCCTCTCCAACCTTCATCTGTCGCCGCCCTTATATACCAGCTGGTCAATACAGCAGCCATCTAGAGATTAAGGTGCTTGTGTTTGAACGTTTAAAAACCATCCTTTGAAGGGGTTTTGATTCATTTTGATTTCATGAACGAGCCACTCTTTACAGACGTGTTCAGGGAACTGACAGCTGACCCTGACTCACATCTATGGTTATGCATTAACTCAGTGCTTATCCAAATTTATAGTCCCATGCCCTCTCAGAAATTCAACCTCCAGCTACTCACACACACACATGTACATTGTGTGTGTGAAATAAGAGCTTCAGAGGACATAATTCATAACAATGTTTTGCTGGAGTCTTTTTTTATATTCAAGGAATTATGATCTATGTGTATTACACACACATATACACACAAAGTCTCCAGTTACTTTGAATCTCGATAGTTTTGTCATAATCACTGATAGATGTGCTCAAGAAACGAGTGACTAAATCACATCTGAAGTGGGGAATAATTCACAGTCATGAGGAATTGTAGTGATTTATAGTTTAATTTATGGTTGGGGAGAAATCCTTTATTCTGTATAGGATATACAGTTATTCAATCTCCATGAGATCTGCAGAAATGTCTCGTCTATGTCCCCCTCATTGCAGCTGTGATCCAGGTCATAATGAAGCTTTGAAATACTGAGATAAATCTAAATACTGCATCTGTCAGTCTGTAATAATTAATTATTGAGAAAGGTGGAACTAAAATAGCAAAAACAAATCAAATAGTGAGACAGTTTAGTCCGTTAGTCTCCTCTCTTTATTTTCATAGCACTGCTATGAAACACAGGCTACAGAAATTGTCCAGGATGAACAATTAAACACACACACATACACACAATTATATAATAAGATACACTTTTATTGATTCTCAGAGGGGAAGAACATTATTATTATAAGCTGTTCTGCTCTGCTCTACTATATAATGTTGCACTGCTATTATTAACCATCAGTATGATATTCTGGGGTGGTGAAGGTTCGGTACGCCTCTGGCTGGTCCTCATGTGTCATTTTCAGTTGTATCTACGTAGGTATTAGGATGTGTTCAATGCACCATTAAACTGCATCTGAATTCTACTCCGACCAAAGCAGATACTTAATGCAGTCTTGTATCTTCTCAGGCCTTAATTATGTTATAATGTAATATACTGAACATAGTTTTGACTTTCAGCTTTGGTGGTTTATTTGTGTTATTGTGGCAACATGAAATTTCATTGTTATAGCAACACACCGACCTCGTTAAAACCACAGAGGTATGTTATGTATGTATATGTGTTATGTCTCTTGTTAAAGATGATACATTAGACATGACAGCATCTTATTATAATAAGTAAACATGTTCCTACTAAAACAGATTCTGGTTTCTCATAGTTGCTGCAACACTCTTCTGCATCTCATCAATGCTTCCATATACATTTCCTAAAGTTTAAACAGTGCAACCTTTATGACTCATGTGGTGACGTTCTTCACACACTGGTTCAAATTTAGTTCAAGTCAGCCTTTTGGGCATGGAACATGTGTCATTCGCTCTGCTTTGTTTTCTGTCACATTGCACTGCTCATTATGAGAGGATGAAAAACCTCCACCTCTGCAAAGAAAAGAACGCCTTCAAATGAGGACAAAATGAAAGTGAAGGCATCATTTCTTTAGAGTGTTAGGTGCAGGGATGCTGTGCACATCTACCGTTAATCACCATAACGATTGCAGCAGCAATGCAATCATCCTGAAATATTATGAAAAAATGAATTATTGGTCATTCACCAATAATTTTCTAGGACGTTTCCTGGAGAGAACAATGTAATTTGGCACTAATTATGGTGAAAATAGACTGAGGCAGGGTTGAGCCGCTACTCTGCCAATTGACTAACTCCAATTAGGGCAACCTAGAGCCTTTAATCAGAGCAGTGCAACGTGCAAACATATCTAGCAGCAAGCATACAGTTAAAAATATATGAAGACTATTTTCAATAATACAGTAAAAGAACCAGTGTGAAAGATTTAGAGGGATTTAGGGGCAGACTGGAATAATATATCCATAATAATATTTTCATTGGTGTATCTTCATCTGGAACTAAGAATAGTTGTATTACTGGTCCTCTTCCAGCATTATGTTTCTACGGCAGCCCAGAAGGTAAACCTCCAGAGAGGGCCTTTCATGTTTTCTGTATTCTCCGTGATCACTGTGTGAGACAAGGGATATTCAGTTGGTTTTAATCTGCACAGAATCCTTAATGATCCTTGATGAATAACAACAGATTACAGAGCTGTGTGACTGGCTGATGTAGACCCTTCATTAAAACCACCTCCACTCTCTAGTAGAGACTGGTTGACTTGGTTAGAATATTATTATGCGGTTACAATTGTGTCGCCTCACAGCAAGAAGGTTATCAGTTCGATCCAGCAAGCCAGCTGGTTGACTTTCTGTGTGGAGTTGTTCCTTGTTGCATGAGGTTCCTGTCTCTGTTGGTTTCCTCTGGGTGCTCCGGCCTCCTGCCACCGTCCAATAACATGCAGGTTAGGTTCATCTGTGACATTAACACCCTGTGGATGTTTGAGTGTGAAACAGTTGTGATGAACTAATGGCTTGTCCAGGGTGTGCCCCACCTATGGATGGATGGATGGAGATGCTGTAAATTCACAGATGCTGAGTTTTGTCATTGGTCTGGTTTGTCTGCAGAATTATGCAAAAGCTACTGTGCAGATTTCCGTGAAACTTGGTTTCTACCTATTCTTAGTAAGTAGAGTAAGTATTACTCCAGGTGTGCATGAGCCTTGTACGAGTCACCCTGATACTCACCTCTGTGTTAATTCATCCTGAACTAGGCCTGTCCTGCTTCCTCTTAGATCCAAGTAATGTCCTGCTCACTTCGGTTCCCCTCCATTTCTCCGCCATCTTCATCCTGTCTTCCATCTCTCTCACCTCGACCGCTCCGCTGTCGTTCTCTGTATTAAGATCAATGCGTTTCAGCTGAGAGGGAACGTCCGGCGGGCTGCGGGCTGCTGTGCTTAACCTCCTGCAGCGGCTCACTCCATCACACACACACACATCCCCCCACAAAGAGGCGCGTACAGACCGACACACACACACACACCAGTGCACGATCACGTGTGCCCATGGTGACACGGTGAGTGTGTGTGTGCTCAAAGATTTATTCTCACACACACACATATGCATCCCGACACTCACAAACTGAATCACACAGGCAGGCAGAAAGGTTACATTCATCTTAGTCATGGATGAGATTGCAACAGCCTTCATCCCTCATCTCTATCTCTCTCTGCCTCCCTCTCTCCCACTGTATGTCCATACCTCGCTCGTCCATACTTTCTATGCTTTCTTCTATTCCTTTACTTTCCCTACAACCACCCTCAGTCCCTCTCTCCCATCCTCCATCACCACTGCTTCCCTCCCTCTGTCTCTGTCTCTGTTTCTGTCTCTGTTGTTTTTGTTTTTTCTTCTCCATCCCATCCTCCTTCCTTCCTTCACCCTTCTCCTCCTCCTCCTCCCTGAGTGTTGGTAATACTCGCTATAAATCATGACCACGTCACACACACAGCCAAACACACTCTGCACACACTGCGACAGCTAGCTGTGCGTTTTGGGCGGCTTGCTTACTTTGTTAACCATGCATTATGATATGTATTCTGATGTGTGTCTGTGTGAGCAAAGTAAAGACTCCAATGATGTCACTCCACAGTCCAATAGTCCCATTATTCATCAACGTACGCGCACACACACAAACACACACTGAGATAATCACCACATCTTCTGAGACAACACTGAAGTTCTTCTTCTAATAACGTGCTGCTATTCAACCAGGCCATTGAGTTAGAGGGAGAACGATCTCTGTGATGAGATTCTCAGCTGCAGAACGTGATCAGGGTCCAGATTTCTTTTCCACTCCAAAAGGAAGGATGCCGTTTTTAAGAAATGTAATTTCACAATGGCATTTGGCACAGTGCACAAGAATTACAGCTCCAAGCGATGTCATGGTGAATAAAATGGAGGTTAAACTGTGATATATTGGATTTCATTGACTTGCAAGGGAATCACGCAGTTCTGCTGATTTGAATAATTTCATCAATTCCATGGGCTTTCAGTGATTTCTCCTCACACACACACACGACTTCATTCTGCATTTGAATCCCTTTGAATAAAGAAAAGAAGACGCATTCAGTTCTTTCACCTCTGTCAACATAGAGAAACGCAGTAAAATGCTCCATTTATCATGATCTGGGCCTATGATTCTTTTTTTCCCCCCTCATGTTTGTCCTGTTTCCTGCTCCCTTGTGTTTCTGTATTTGCCTATCTTCTCAGTTTAGTTGTGTGTCTGTTTTTTGCCTCTGTTAACGTAGAAAAACACAGTAAAGTGCTGCATTTATCATGGTATGGACCGAGGATTCCTCACCTCGCCTGGTAGTTCATCAAATTGCAGACTTTAGCACCTGGTTCTGCAGCCACTCCTCAGCAGATCCTTCAGTCTACTTGTGTGTTACATAAGTTAAGACACCCTTTTTTGGGGTTGTTTTTTTTTGCTCAACTTTTCCTTCCTCATACGTTTGACTTTTTGTCTGCTCCAAGTCTTAAAGGTCTGTTCAAACCTGCCTGCTGCTCTATATCTCCTGAGTCACTCATTGCCTGCTTGCCTCACATTCATCTTCTCTACTAACTCTGCTCCATGTTTCCTACTCAATAAACCCAACTCAACTTTATCACCTAATACTGTGTTCTGCCTAAAGGTCCTTACAGTTATTGGTTGGTATTTATTACCTAATTTAGGTCTTATTTCAATAGTTTTGGTCATCATTTCTATGCAGATGAGGTGATAGTTTTAGGAGTCAGACAGAAGGAGAAAGGCATATAACATCTGACTCATGTGTTTGTTGTCATGTCATGTTCTCAGATGTTGTCTCACAGTATCTGATATCCACTAAAATACAGGACAGCTACCTTAGTAGCGTACCATAGATGTCATAGCGACACCTTGACTTGCAGCTTCGCCTTTGGAACCACTGTTCACATCTTTTCACCACATTTGTTTCCTGGAATATGCTCATCATTTCTACTGAGGCTCAACTACGTCTGCATATTCATCCTATCTGGTGTGTGATACAGCTACAGCTACAGCTGGCAATGTGATGCAGCAGGAGTGTGTTTGACATGTTGTAGAACCCAAGTTGTTTGACATTTCCTATTAGCATAACCTTTGCTGAACAGTGGCCACATGTGACAGTTACAAAGCAAGACACACCAAATCTTTCTTCCTTTGACTTTCTAAAGCCAGTTGCATCATTACGATGGAAAAAAAAAGCCAAACGTGTCTTTTGTGGTGAAATTACTAAAATGTTTGTATATCATATTTAACAAGAAGCAAACTTTTTTTCTTCTTGCCAATTGGCATATTAACAGCACAAAGATGTAATAACATGTCTAGTTGTGATTTTATAACATTGTCAAGCATGATAAAATTATGTGACGTGTTAACATAAGTAAACTTATTTAACCCCAAACCATAATCTTAAACTAATATCCTAAACAAGCTGTGACTTTTTTTTAATTATTATTATTACCATGACAATGATGTTACTATAATGCCAAACATGCCAAACGTCAGCAGACTTTGTCCTTTCCTGCACGTCTTAAACTCATAAAATGTGAATAGTGATCAGTAAAACATGGACAGACTTAAAGTGTGTGACATGACATGAACAATGTTCTGAAAAGTGTCATGCTCTCTATATATACCTACAGATCACACTGGTTGTTTCTTCTTTGCATAGTCGGGCCTTAAATGTCAGTAAGAGGTATATGGCACCAAAATGTACTGGAGGTTTAAAATTAAAGTACTTCATTTATTATACTGTTGATCGGTTTAGTGTATGAGTCATATTTTGTGATGTGATTCTCTAAAAGGCTACACTCAAAGTGGACTAGCAATGCAATTGCAGTGCAATTTATTCTCTATGTTTTACTTAAAATACACAAACGCTTCAAGTTAAAATATTTACTGCTGAAAAGTCGATGACTTTACTAAAAACAATTTTGTGGAACCTGTTGAGTAAATAAATTTAAAGTCATTGTTCAATTACTTTGAGACCGCAATATTTCTCACTGAAACGTGGTGAGATCGAAGTATCAGCATAAAATGAAAGTTCTCAAATTCCGTAAAAGTACCTTAAACCTTTCTGGTTGCGGTATTGTAATAAATTCAGTCAGTCCAGTTCACTTCCAGTGCTGTAAACTTCTCACCAGTATCGTCTAAGCTCGTTGAGATATTAATTTGAATTGTTTGCCCTAATTTAAATGAAAAACTGTGACCCCATGCCTTTAAACAGCCCCTCTGTTCTCCTATAGAAATAACCCTAACGCATATTTGAAGGGCTGTGGCTTATATAACAGCCATAATTCAGACACAGTGACCCCAGTTGGAGTGTTGGAAAATCAGATGTCAGTGGCAGACACTCCAGCAGCGAGGCATGTGACAGTGATTAACCAGCAGAGTTTGAGGTGCTTGGTCATACCATACATTAAAGGCCAATGAACACGCTGCAGCCAATCAGAACGCAGTCATATATGTGGTCCAGAAATGACCTTCATGGATACACGCGTGATTTTATTCATTCACTCCTCCTTATAGCATGACCTTAATGTCTGTTTCGATTGCATCACATTAGTGTGGCTCTCATAGTTCTAGTTGCAGGAATGCATTCAGCTGTGCATCAATCTATGGCGTGATGCCTGCAGAGGGGATGAAATCCTCTGCGGGGCGACTCGCACACACACTCACATGTTGTTCTTGCTGTAATTGTGAGGGCTTTGTGTTGACTACTTCCCCTTAGGCTGACTTTATCCCTTATCTTTCTGTGCGCTGCATTACATATAAAAACACACAGCTTGTTGTTTTTTTTTTTCTAGTCTCCTGTGGTTCGATTTGAGAAAATAGCCTCAGGAGGAGCAGGCACGCCTGTGATTCCCTTCACTGCTGTTATGATGTTGTGTCATCTGTCCTGTTATGTACAAAGGTTAGAATTCACAGAAGTAGACACTGACACAGGCTGGTTTTCATCCTTTGAATCCTAACCTTCAAATGCTGTTGTGTGTGATTTCTATGGGTGACTTGTTGTATAGCAGTGGAGTGGGGTTTAGTTTCACAATAAAACACACTTTTACTGAAATGGAATATACTGTATGTGCGCTCTCGGATCCAGCTGGCTGCCATAGAAGTAAACGTTAAACTTTATAAGCAGCAAATTTAAAAGGACAATTTAAGATCATAAGGTGGCATAGAGAGAGAGAGAGAGAGAGAGAGAGATTAAACGCTGCCCAGCTCAGAGAGAAAACAATTCATCCCTCTCCATTGTTCTGAAAGCTGCTCCTAGTCACCTGCTACCTGCTAGCAAACAAAAGACAAAAGTCTGTAGTGATGGAATGTACTGCAAACAGGGTGAAAAACCCTGAACCATGTTTTTATGAGTTGCCGAACCGAAAATTGAACATTTAAGAAGACAGAAATGGAAGCATGTTAGGGAATCTTCACTCATTATGTTGTGATACGTGCAGCAAGCATTTTGATTTATAATAAACTTTGCTGACATACTTT